>OZ038475.1:51286979-51314479 GCA_964036315.1 Acanthosepion esculentum
AGCTCTAACCAATTTCTTATTTGATTTCATATTATACGTTATTATTTTACTTATTTCATCAAAATGCAATTCCTTCAAGCATTTTGTGGGAGCCATTAGGCACTCCATAATAGCATCACTTCCAGCTTTTGATAGAAATAAATCCGTTATTTATTTCAGGCAACCAAGTTCTTTGCTATTATATAATTTTCTCGTTCTAGCGTTGGCAGCGAAAGATCTTAACTGCACTTAATGTGGTCGGGATCGTTTAATACCAATTTAGATCCTGTCGGCGACGCTTTTGTTATGTGTGTGTTTAAAGAAAGTATTCGTATTTTCTCCTCCCTATCATGGCCGAAAGATCTATGTATATATCTATACTGTTGCAGCCGATGAGCTCCTCAATGTAATACTAATTGCTTATTATATACAAATAACGTTACGTTACACACACAAGCACACACACACACACACACACATCAAGAAATGCAATGAGCAAAAACTCAGTGATGAAATCTAACAAATATTACGTATTTAATACCAAGCCTATTGCTTTCAAAAATGTTTTATACTCATTGTTAACCTTAAAAGAGACTTTATATTAATAAATATACATAGTTGTATATATATATATATATATATATATATATATATATATATATATATATATATATTCTTCATTACTAGGCTAAATATTTTTGTGCTGTATACCGATATATATATATATATATATATATATATATATATATATATATATATATATATATATGTGTGTTTAAGCTTTTCACCCCAAGCAAGGCTGGAAGTCACTAGCACGCAAGGGGTTACAGAAGGTTTGGAGGAGGAGCAGATAGGAGTGGTAGAGGAAAGGATGTGGAGAAAGATAGTGGATCGATCCAGCGAAGGGGGTCACAGAAGATTTGGAGCGAGAGCAGATAGGAATGAAAGGTGAAAGGATGTGGAGAAGGGAAGTGGATAGATCAAGGCAACTGAAGATGTCGATTGACGTTACACTTAAATAGTTGGAGATTATATTTGTCAGGGAAACAGGAATAAGGAAGGGAGTTACACAGGCGAGAGGTGCGAGACATGAAGCTATTGGAGTAGAAAAGACGTCTACATCTAACAGTTTCAACAGTGAAGGGGTGGGAACGAGATGCCAGCCTCGTAGGATGCTTAAATTCATGAGGCCTGGGAACCAGCGAAAGCAGCTCATTGGAGCAATTACCGTGAAAGTATTTGTAAAAAAGACACAGCGAGGCAACGGGGCGTCTATGAGAGAGCGACTATAGACGAGATGACAGATCAGGGCCAATTACGTTGCATATCCGTCTCTGGATCTTATCAAGAACCCTGAGGCAAACAGCAGGGGCTCCAGACCATATATGGCAGCAATACTCCATGCAAGGGCGAATGGTTGATTTATAGATTTGGAGAATCGATTCCGAGGAGAAAAATTTCCTGGCCCGGCACAGGGAGCCAACTTTCCTTGCGGTGGATGAATATATACATATATATATATATATATATATATATATATATATATATATATATATATATATATATATGTATATATATATATGTGTGTGTGTGTGTGTGTGTGTGTGTGTGTGTGTGTGCACACACGTACATACACACACCGTAACACATATCTTAACGTAACCAAATGACATCAGATATTATGAAATGGACTAAGTCCTACAATTATTTTAATATATTTTCTGTTTATACGTTATTTTTATATATACAAGTAAGTAAATACTCTGTTTATAATAAACAGTGCTAAATACATTTAATTTTTCTATGAAATTTCTCGGACATTAAGACTCGTAAATGTAGTTAATACTGTTTATTATAAACCAAGCATTTACCCTAGTTGGAAGATGTGTGAGGGACTGAAATTAATCGGAGGCTTTTGGCACAAAACGGTGACAGCGCACTACTACACAGGAGAGCGTATGAGTGGATCGAGAAGTTTTAATGTGGCCGGAAAAGTATGAGTTACGAAGAAGGAGCAGGACGTCCGTTAACATACATCGCTGACAATAAGATTCAGCAAAAGCTTGAGAGAGGGTAATGCCGGATCTGCGAGTTATCATCGATCAAGTAGCATCTTCTCTGCAGATTCGGAACGAAAAAGCGAGAACTTTATCGCAGCTGTCGTCACAATTTTAACGCTCAGATACAAACCATGCACACAAAATCAAAGACGTAGAATCATTATGATAGATTATCTAATACACCTGAGAATGCACCTACTATACCAAGGTCGCAATCGGCATCATCTTTGTTGTAAGCTTAAAAGTGTTACCGAATGAAGAATAACCAAAAAGGAGGTTGGAAATGATAATCTTTATAACATCAACATATTACAATACACGCTAGTGGTGGATTACTAAGACAGCAGACTACCCCCACTTACAATAGTGTCCAACGTATTTATGAAGATTGCGACATACCTTAGTGTTCATAAGTACTGTTATATAACAATCTCACAGGGTGCTGCAGTTTTAATTACTTTTAGTATATAGGGTGTCCACAGATTACCTGTACATCGTCCACAGTTTATTGTATCTATTAGAATTCATATCAATTAATACACTTATTTCAATGTTAAAGAAATATTATTAAAGTTTTAATTTATATATAGTTTTTTTTCTTTTTTTATTCAACGCTTTTATTTGTTTTCTCGGGTAAATGTGAGAAGTGCTTATTGATACCTGTCTTTTAATGAAAATGGCAACACCAAAAGAGAAAGCACAATGTGTATCCTTGTTTATAGAGACTAAATCAGACACACGGGTCCAGCGGAGTTATAGAACAAAATATAAAAAAACTAGGGCAAATTATTTTAGCATCCGTGCCTGGTACGAGAAGTTATATAGAAACAGAAAGTGTCAGAAAACGGTCTAGCCATTATCAAGGATTTTTGCTTTAAATTTTAAACTGAATATGTAGTTTTTTTATATTATGCGCATTTATATCGATGGGAATTTTTCCAAACACGCTCAGTATGTTGTGACCGTGTTCATAGTTGATATTAATGAATGTTGTTTTTTTATTTTTTATTATTAATGCTGCCATTACTTTTAGCCTTTTTTATATGTGGATGAGTCTATTATCGTTGCTGTTAATGAAACTTTCGATATAATCTGTAATTCTGTGTATAAACATAATTCGATTCCACCTCCATCCATCTAAGCTAATATTCTCAAAAGATTACCGTACACCTCCACGACTATGACCATAATGGCAATACTTAACACTCAAACTAATAGCGTTAGTATGGGAAATTCTCTCATACTGTGCTTCACTAATACACGTCTCATGTTGAAAACAAAGTATTTGAAAAAGTTGAAAAACCTAAAATATATATGTATCCATTTTTTTAGATGATATTTTTTAAAATTTCAGTTGAAAATAAAAAAGAAATTGAATATCTCAAAATTGCATTTGATAAAATATCTCTCCTTAACTTTAACATTTAAACTCCCATTCTTAGACGTTTATGTAGAATCTCGCAATAACACATCCATAAATTCATTATACAATAAATAAAAAAAACACACACAAGAAGAGATACGTGCCAGCTTAATTTTACGAGGGAATGTCCACTTGGATACAAAATTTGAATGATATAAATTATAAACAATTAATTATAATATTTCAGTTTGTTTGTTTGTTTGGGGTTTTATGGCATATCAACCACTATGGGTTATTTAATGCCAGGTCCAGTATTTACTAGATATAGCAAAAACGTATAGTTGGCAACATCATTGTTTCAAAAACGTATAGCTGGCAACATCATTGTTTCAAAAACTTATAGCTGGCAACATCATTGTTTCAAAAAAATGTATCCCTGGCAACATCATTGTTTCAAAAACGTATAGCTGGCTACTGTTTCAAAAACGTATAGCTAGCAACATCATTGTTTCAAAAAATGTATCCCTGGCAACATCATTGTTTCAAAAACGTTTAGCTGGCAACAGTTTCAAAAAAATGTATCCCTGGCAACATCATTGTTTCAAAAACGTATAGCTGGCAACAGTTTCAAAAAAATGTATCCCTGGCAACATCATTGTTTCAAAAACGTATAGCTGGCAACATCATTGTTTCAAAAAAATGTATCCCTGGCAACATTATTGTTTCAAAAACGTATAGCTGGCAACATCATTGTTTCAAAAACGTATAGCTGGAAACTGTTTCAAAAACGTATAGCTGGCAACATCATTGTTTCTAAAAAATGTATCCCTGGCAACATCATTGTTTCAAAAACGTATAGCTGGCAACATCATTGTTTCAAAAACGTATAGCTGGCAACATCATTGTTTAAAAAATGTATCCCTGGCAACAACATTGTTTCAAAAACGTATAGCTGGCAACATCATTGTTTCCCATCACATTTTAGGGGTAAAGTGTTAGTATATTTAGTGTAGCGTTTGGGAGGGAAAGTTAATTGTAAGTTGTAGTTGTTTTGGGATGGGTTAGATGTGATGGGGCATGACATGACCAGCCGATTGATCGGATCGACGGCCTTTTGGTTGGACGTAGTTTATCGTGATACCCAGGACGCGGATGTAGTTTATCGTCTTACCCAGGACTCGGATGCAGTTTAACGTCATACCCAGGACGTATAATATTTCAGGCAACAATAATAAAATAAACAAGTCTTAATACACAATTTTTAATTAACACCACGAGAACGCGAACTCTATAACGGTCAGAATATACTCAGCACCTGAAGATTACAAGACTGCATGAGACTATTAAACAAGTAATCCATATCAACAAGATTTCTTTCCGTTACCAGCTTGCTCATTGGGACTCACTCCGTGATTTTCTCCGTGACGACTCTTGGACTTACATCTGTAAACTCCCAATTGAAAATTGCGCCATTGAGGTTTCTTCTTGGGTCAAAGCCGGCATGGACGCTTTCGTCCCTACTCGGAAATATCAGGTGAAACCTCAATTCTCTTCATGGTTCACACTATAGCACACAGGAACCACTATTTTTGGCTATACCAGAGTGACGGCTCTCGTCACAACAAGCGCCTATTCGTTGTTGCTCGCAGTAAATGCAAGCGAATCCTCGAATGAGAAAAATCCTTTTTTTGCCGAGAGAATGAGGCACCGCATAGACCCGAACAACTTTGGCTCTCGTGGTTACTGACGGTTCCGTAATTGGGCATTAAAATGTGTAATGTCTCCATTGCACCCCTCTTCAATCAATATAAGGAGTTATTATCTTCTTCTAATAAAGCTAAATGCTTTACCCGTAAATTCTCCTCAGAATCTACTCTTCTCATCCGGAATATCTCTGCCTAACTTCCTTCCAAGAACTGAATCTCGGTTTAAAGATATGCATCGTTTCTACTATCATCTCTAAACTAGATCCCCACAAAGCAAGTGGACCCGATGTTATCCCTGTAATAATAATTAAGAACTGTGCTCCAGAACTGGCTCCAGTTCTCTCTAAACTGTATAATAAATGCCTCGATTCCTCCTGCTTTCCTGCCATCTGGAAGTCATCATCTATCGTTCCAGTTTTTAGGAATTCTGGTGAGTCATCCGATTCTTCCAACCATCGGTCTATTAACCTTCTGCCTCTTTTGGGGCAACTCATATAGGTCCTAATTAATGCTGAATTGGTTCATCATCTCTCAACGCAGGATCTTTTCTCAGACAAGCAATATGGGTTTCGTTTCTCCAATTCAACTACTGATGTTGCAGACGATAATTAAGAGCTAGATAAAAAGAAACGGTGAAGCCCGGGCTGTAGTATTGGACATCTCGAAAGCGGGACAGGATCTGGCATTCAGGTCTTCTCCATAAGCTGAAATGTTACTGTGTCTCCAGACAATTTTGAACTGATCCAGCCTTTCCTAGCGTGAAATTGTGAAATGAAAGATATCCGAAATGGCCACTCCTCCGACTCTGTTTTTAACTCTCATTATTGACCTTCCTGATGACGTCCATGCTTAGAATATTTCTGCTATATATGGTCCAGTGCCCCTGCTATTTACCGTGAGTTCCTTGATAAGAACTAAAGAAAAATCAGCAATATTATTGGTCCTGATCTGGCGGCTCGGCTCCATACTTTCCAGCCAATATTTAATTAAATGCAGTGTCAATCGCTATCTACTCTCCTCCTGATTGCTCTCTTCTCGTTCTACTATCATTATGCTTCCGTTTCTAATTGTTCCACACCCTCTAACCTCTTGTGTTTTAGTGTCATTACTGTCTTGCATGGGATGATACCGATTAATATATATATATATATATATATATATATATATATATATATATATATATATAGGCGCCTGAAGAAATTAATTTCGGTTGAGCTCTCTGGGGAAGGAAGTGTGGGTTTGTAAACAGTGACTATTAAAGCTGATATAGCGTGACTCTTCGGCAAAAGCGAATTGAATTCCTGTCGGTCACTGTGTGTTTATATAAAAATAAATAAGCTAAAATTCACCTTCATCCCCGCCATGCGCCGACGGCTTACTGGTAGAATTTCCGACTGACGCTAATTCAGTCGGGTTTCGATCCTAGAAAAAGGCAACCGGACGTCGAGCCACACTGAAGAGATGCGAAACAGTCTGTTTGTGGATGACTATATATATATATATATATATATATATATATGTATATATAAATAAAAAGGAAAGAACAGTAAGATATAAAATCCGGTGTTCTTTCCTGTGCCGTTAACAACCGTAAATTTTAAAAAGTAAGTTACTCCAAAATTCACTTGATGAGGAAATGGAACTAATGTCTTTGGTTTAATAACAAAATTAAATTCAGGGGCTTTAGCTTCCATTTCTGAAACATGGTCATCACTGTGTAGCGGTAAAACCATATTTTAAATCTATTAATTTATAATATATATATATATATATATATATATATATATATATATATATATATATATATATAATTTTCCGAGCGTGATACTCTGTTTAGAAACCCTAACACAAGTTGATCAAAGCCTTCTGAGTGAAATTAGGTAGATGAAACTTTTTGAAAGCTGTCGATGTTTCTACTTGCAAGTCATCATGGCCGAAGGTTTGAGCGCTCAACTAATGATCACGCCAGCATTTTTCCATGAAGCTTCTCTCAGCATATGCGCAGTATAAAACTCATATTGACTCTGTGAGTTTTGAAGAAACGCAAATGTGATTGAACTATGGTCTGCGACAGGGATAGGCTTCCCAAGTAGATGGGCATAAACGGAATGGAACAGCTCGCCATTACACACACACACACACACACACACATATATATATATATATATATATATATATATATGATAAATTAGCTGATTTAAAATATGTTTTTTTTTCGCTACACAGTAATAACCATGTTTCAAAAATGTAGCGGAAAAAACATATTTTATATCAGTTAATTTATAATATTAATGCTCTGTAAATTTACATTGAGCACTATTGTGTAAAAATAAAAATATCTATAAGAACACCGGATTATATATCTTACTGTTCTTTCTTTTTATTTATATATACATACATACATACATACATATATATATATATATATATATATATATATATATATATATATATATATATATGTGTGTGTGTGTGTGTGTGTGTGTGTGTGTGTGTGTGTGTGCGCGCGCGCGCGTGTGTGTGTGTGTGTGTGTGTACAAAGGTTTGTGGGGAAGAAGGACAGAGAGAGAGAGAGAGAGAGAGAGAAGACAAAGACTTCCTTCCAAAGAAAATAACAAATGTCGCCAACTTTTAAAAACTTGACGAGTTTGACTTTGCCAAAATAGACACCACTAAAACTATCAACAGCCTCATTAGTATGGCGTATGATCTATGTACAATGATTATGTTGTGACATGAAGAGCTTGAAAACGGTTGCATCAAATAACAATCATTGGTTGTTAACAGCCGTCGGGCAAACAGTTTTGACAGCCAGACAGACTAACAGAATTAGTCTTAGGAAGGGTTGGAGCGTTTCACAATTGCAAATAACTCTTTCTACTCTTATTCGCTGCTTCCTTTTTTGTCATGTACTTATTTTTGTGTCTTTATTGCTACTCGACATTTTGTCTTGCCTATAGAAAATGTACATCAGAGCTAAATATGGAGTGATCAATATTACCAAATAAGCGATTCAAGCCTCATTTCTTTGACTGAAAAACAAGACGAGACCAGTATTTAAGTACGGTTGCCTGAATGAACAATAATTATAGCACTCATCAGGTCTTAACAAAAGGACTATTTTATTGATGTCTGTTTTTATTGATGAGGTACGATGGAACAGACACTGTCTATTGTCGTGGAATATATCACTTAAATTCGGCGTTCTTATTTTACGATTTACATATTTATGATTAGGAAAATCAATGACAAAGTGGAAAAATAAGTTTCCTGTAACGCGTTTCGTCCCCTAAGACTACATCGGACTAAAAAATGATGTTTACCTTGATATGCCTACACATCTGCTTGAAGAAGAGGCAACGCTGAAATTTAAACCTTTTAAAAGCACCCTCTCTTCTTCATGCGCGTGTTTAGGCACATCCAAGTAAACATGACTTTGATCTGATGAAACTCTAAAGAACGAAACACGTCACACTGTAACACTATTTAGAAACGGCAGGTTAATTAACCAATTAATTAACCACAGAAGTTAATTACGGGGATTACTTAAACCGATAGATATAACGAAAGACATACTGACCGATATTCTTTTTGTTTTATTATTTTCAAGTACGAATCAAGATAATCATTTTTACTTTCTCGCAGAAGTTTGATGCTGAGATATGTCAAATTCTCTGCGAGGACAAAGGAAGGAAAAAGAGAAAGAAAAGAAAGAAGCAGAGGGACAAGACTTAACAACTTAGATGATAAAAGAAAGAAAAGGCCACCCACAAAAATTCTGATGGTCAATGTCGTAAAAATTAGTGAAGAATCCCAGAGCTTTTGGGCAGATAAAACATTGGCTGTGTCAGGATGACGAACTTGTGTTATCAGTATTTGATGGGTCGTCTGCCGACCGCACACAGAGTCCGGCCCTGGATTGAAGAGAGGTCGGCTGGACAGGACATCTGTGTTCTGTTGAAATTCGTTTGTGATAACAAAAGCCATGTTATTGTGTCTTTCTTAATTAACCCAATTTTCGCGAAAGTTCCGTCCACTTAATGTTGGCGAAAAGCTTGATTGAGGAATTCCATATGCCGTGAAGTTGGATAAAAATTGAGATTATCATTTGACGCCTATTGGCCGAATAGCCAGGCGGAGGTGATCATGTGACGCAGGGAGGAGGCCTGCCACCGCCCATTGAGAGGATAGGTATGAGATGCTACTGCGAGGAAGGGGGAAAACCGTTGACGCCCTCTAAAGTATGGTGAGATACACATATGAGAGCAGAAGAGGGTGGGAGTGGAAGAAGATTTCCAAAAATGGAAAATGATAAATATTTCTGACCGAAAACAAAGAAAATCCTTATTGGGGATTTGAAATCAACGTGGTGGCCACACCACGTCCGACCCCACGCCAGGTTTTGATCGGCGTCCATATAAGCAAACGTCTTCAGGTGTTTTAGTTGCAGAGAGAGAGAGAGTACAGTCAGTACAGTAAGAGAGAGCAGTGCAGTGCAGTGCAGTTCGCAGAGAGATTCAGTCGAGCCCAAGAGACAAGGGGACTCGGATACATAACGCCTCGCACAGGTGACCGCACGATTCCATGCCTTCCGACTTAGACTTCTAACCAAGAACAAATTTGTTGAAGTCCGACTTTAGATTTCCCACCAAAACAAGTTTCCGACTTAGACTTCTAACCAAGAACAAATTATAGAAGTCTGACTTATATTCTCCACCAGAGACGACTTTATTGAAAAACAACCCAGATATCTAGAAGTAGCTAAGAACGCAAAAAGTGTTACAATCCACATTTTTTTTTCTTCGGGCTGGGAGAGAAAGAGAGAGACGCACTCCTGTAACTCAACAAACCGACATAAAATTAATCACTATTCCTAACCAGTCGCTCGCCTTGAAGTTGTTGTTTGTGCTTTTGTTTTTTTTTGTCTACATTTATTGTGCAGTATCACCTTGACCCGGATTCGGCTGGCACTACGGCCCGACCTCTGATTGATCTCGTCAATCTAAGATCAAATCACAACGTGGGTAGGTTGAATCGAGATCAAAGCAGTTGCTTCGGTGACCAGGCGTTGGAAGCGAGCCGAGTACGACAAGTTGGTACTAGAACCCAACAAGACTTCAACTGATGTCCCAGGGTTAACCCGTCACAAAGGACCGACGTCACATATTGGCGTCGTGACTGAAAGAAGGCGGGTGTCACAACACGAAAGATTTTTTCCCACTTTGTCATAGATTTTCCTAAAAGCGTATATATTTGTATGTATGAAGAAAATAAGATAACACTCGCAGATGAACACCGTTAATGAACCAACTCAACATTCCTAACGTAGTAACAGATGACGATTAAAATTAAGGTTAATTGTTATTCAACAAAAATCAAGTATATACGGGACGACGACATATTTACGGAGAAGCCCATTTTAAATACAATGTATGTAGACAGTTATTTATTATAAAAAAAATAAAATTTCTCAGCGTCCCCACTCCTTCATACGCATGTGTAATTACATCAACTTAAATATCACTTTGTCCGATGAAGTCCTAAAGGACGAAACACATTACACGAAAGATTTTTTCAACTTTTGTAAATTAATTTTCCTAACATTGTTCTGATTTATATATATATATATATATATATATATATAGAGAGAGAGAGAGAGAGTCGAATATATATATATATATATATATATATATATATATATATATATATATATATATATATATTCGATCTCCCCGTCGAATTCGACGTATGAGGGTCCAGCCTATCAGTTCCTAGGAACCAAGAGCCCGACAACAGCATATGAGATTTGATTATAGTGGTGCATAACCATCCACACCTTTTGAAGCTCCGATTACAGAGACCTGGTGTACTACGTGCCACAAGGTCCATAAACGACATAAACAACAATCCGCAGGTTTTGAATTCAGAGTTGTCCTTCTTCTAGACCAATTGTCATCCAAAGCTCTGGAACCCAGTATGAGGAGGCGCGGTGGAGTAATGTATAGCCGCTTGGATTGAGGAATCGGAGAGCCGAGCTCGAATTCCAGTTGAACCCATTAGATTCACATACGTACTAATACCCTTGGGAAAGGTATGAATCCTCTTCTTCTCCCTCCAGCTATGGGGTAAATAGCAGGACATACATATATCTTTTCCCCATATTTATGATCCTAAAAGTGTTTATATTTATTCGAAATATCGATTGAATACAACAGATTTTTTACATTGTCTTTATACTTTTGTATTCTAATGTTCACAAAAGGTTCGAGAGTCACTCAAGCTAGAGGTTTACTGTTAAAATAGTTATGATGAATGAGGTATCATATGGCTAAAAGAAAAGGTGGTAAGAAGTAAAGGAATAGAATGGTTGGCCTTTTACTTGAAGAAATTAAGATTGAAGTGATGAGGTAAACATTCACGCTGGAGCACCAATAATCTCTAGGATGATGCTAAAATTACTTGAACTTGATATTTACTAAGTTGACCAAAAGAGGGTGGAAGGATTATGTTGTACCAATATTTCAAGAGGGTGAGGGCTTCCTTGAAAATTTAAATTTGAAATCTTAGCTAGTTATGAAGTAATGCATTTAGTTTAACCTGAAGCAAAGTCATGGAAGCAGGTAACCAGTGTGGATCTAACCCACTAAACAATTGAACTAATCTGCCAGAGCACCTAGCTAAACCTTGTGATAGAGTAACTATCCAAAATTTAATGCTTTTATGTAATGCTAAACAGTAATGCAGGTTGACAATCCCATATCCGAACATCTCAAAGCTGAAAACTGGATATATTTTAGTGTGGTGTTTGGCACGCAAAAAAACTTACCTGCTTGACCCACGCCAGTTAGCTATGACTTGGCAACAGATGTCATAATCGGCCCAACACTCTACCAGCCTTGTTGACCGACATGAGCCCACCAAACGTCAGTTGTTGTCATGGGCTCGTATTGGGTAGACGTGAGTGTGCTGCTCGCTGATTGATATTTTTTTTTTTGTGATTTTATACAGCGAAAATGTCAAAAAGAACTGCAGATACTCTTATGGGTAACAGTGAGAAAAAAATAAAAGGAAACATCTTTCGTTATCAATAATACAAAAGGTAGAGCTTTTCCAGAAGCTTGATCGCAGTGTTCCTGTGCGGCGTCTGACTGAGGAATATGGTGTCTGAACAACACCTTTCTATGATTTAAAGAAACAGACAAGTGTAACAGAGAGAGTTTGGGAACCACACACAAACACACAAACATATATATGTTTTTTTTTATTGAAATGTCAGTGGGCATAATAAGCCCTAATCAGAACTGAGGACTCTACCATTGCATGCTGGAAGAGACGTATGTTTAAGTAGACGCTAGTCAGAAGCATGTTGGACTGGGTTTTCTCATATTTTGTTGATAGGAAAGCTCGTGTGTCATTTAGTAGTAAATGATAGATGGGTAGGGGAGGAAATGTAACAGAGAGAGTTTGGGAATCACACACACACACACATATATATTTTTTTATTGAAATTGGAGTAGATTTGAAATGCGAAATTAGATCAGAACAATTTTGTTTACTGATGGGAATCTGATCTAGCTCATTTGTAATTGGGTCATTAGGAAGATAATGTCAGATGATCGAGATAATTTTTATCGGTTAAAATTTGAAATAGAGCTTACTAAGGCTATGAGGAACTTTGAAATTCACATGATTTTGGGTTGAAGGTAGCACTCGTGATACTCGAGAGAGGGCCAAGGGTCGATTTATGATCAGCAGGTTTATCTATATAAACGCGCACAGAAATCTGTTGGCAGAGTGGTTGTCTCATATGCCGTCTAGTGCAGTCGATCTGGGTAGAGAGAGGTCGGAGACTGGAAGTGACGTCAAAGATTGGAACCAAACGCCCGCTAACATATTTTGTTGATATAAGTACGAAGAAGCGAATTACTCCTCCAACAATCTATGACTGCTACTGCTATTATTATTACTACCACTGGAAACAGAAATGTCAAACAATCTACAATAATCAAAAGGTTGTTTTGGGGCTCGTCTATCGTCGACTGCTGTCGAGCTGAGTGGAGAGATATCGGAGACTGGAAGTGACGTCGGGGATTGGAACAAAACCCCCGCTAATATGTACTGTTAATATAAGTACCGACGCTTCTGATTACTACTACTCTTACTACCGCCGAGGAGGAACGCAACTATAAACTTTAAGCCGCGCATAGAAATCTTTATCTCTCCATCGCAAGAGTTGTATATCGTTCTGAGACGATTTCACAAGCTAATCACATTCTCTCTCTGTCTAGAATCCAGTGTATGAGTTTTTACGTCAATTATTTTCTTTTCTGTAACTCGTTTCTTTTTTATACTATTCTGTTCTGCTATATAAAAGACATTAACAATTCAACCATCAACTTTCTGCAGATATATATATATTTTTTTAATGCATTCTAAATTTCTTAGCACAGACCCTCCAGCCGTGTCTACATCATGAATCCTCCCTATACTCAGTTTTTCTCACACTTTCATTCGCTGTAACCCCCAGCGTACTCGTGGCGTTGCCGACTTGCTTGGGTTTAAATGGTTTAAAAAAAAGAAAGAAAAAAAGGTGTGTAGAGGTAAAAATCTGGACGAGTTTATTACGTTTATATTAGCACAAATGCACTCTCCATCTTTTCTCCAGTCAGCTTCCTTGATAACTACAATCTTCAAAAATGTAAACGTCAATTCAAAATTTTACGCACGTCTCGCCTGTGGAACTTATTTGTTTCCGTGATAAATACAATCTTCAAAAATTTAAATGCTACGTCAATCGACATCCTCTATCTTCTTGAATCCCGTTCATATTTTGTCATTTCTTCAATCATCCCCCCCCCCTATATTCAGTCTTTTCCCTCATTTATCACTCCCTCTAACCGCCTGCTTTCTAGTGACATTCCCGCCTTGCTTGGAGTGAAATGATTAAAAACAATTAAAAAAATCTGAAAAATGTCGAAAGGATATTTGCTTTCGCCAGAAGAAAAAATATCTTGCCTGGAGTACAAGTAGGTCATGATATTTCTTTAAGATATCCACTAGATGCTGCAAGAACTTTCGAATAAATTGACGGAAATCTCCTTCTGTCACTGCCATACTCGGAAATGAGCGGGCGAAATGACAAATTATAAAGAGATAAAAAAGAAAATCCTTTAGAAAGTGGTTGGAAAACTGAACAAACGACAAGCCAGTTATGACAAGTATCTATACCTTCCGTTTTCCCAAAGTTTTGACTCGTAATCTATTATGTAGTAATGGTGCGAACCCAACCCAAACTGTGTTTGTGTAAACAATACAAAGAAGCTACTTTTCATTAATGATACTCAAAGAGCACCTTGAACTGCAAAATGTGATTTGGGCAAATGGAAATCGATCTATATCACTTATCGATAAGCTCTACGAAGTGAAGAATCTGAAATATTATCGGTCCAGACTTTGCATCTCGACTTTAGAAACTTTTCAACCACTGTAACGTATTTTCGCTGTGCCTTTTCTACAAATATTCTCATGCTAATTTTTCTGGTGATCTTTCCTCTTTGGTAGCTCGACTTCATGAAATTAAGTGCAGTTCTAGAATAGTAGCTACTTTTCATCATTTTACCGTTGAAATTGCTAGATGTATCCTTAAGTTCTATGCTAATATTTTCTTCTCTCGTACTTTCCACGCGTGGAAATCTTTTCACGCTTCTTATTTTCCTGTCTACTACAATCTTCAAAAATCTAAATTCAGCATCAATCATCCCCTGTCTCCTTGAACCTTATTCTTTTATAAAGTGTTCTCTGTTTCTTTCAGTGATCCCTTACGTGTAAGGGGTTTTATCAACTTGCCTGGGGTAAAATGATTAAAAAATATGAAAAACTTATAACTGTTATTCGCATTTTGGGTGGTGAGCGGTTGTTGGTCCAGGTAGGTTCACCAGCATAGAGGCACAGTGGAGTAATGGATAGCGCCTCGGATTGAGGAATCGGAGATTCGAATTACAGTCGGATCCTTATTTCATTTTCGTGCTAATACATTTGGGAAAGGTATGAATCCTCTTCTTTTCCCCTCCCTTCAGTTCTGCGTAAAAGGCAGGACAGACTGGATTCTATAGACAGATTCTGGATCCTTGGGTGAATTCAAAACTCTATGTAGCCCTGGCGTAGCGCATACTATACCGCTAAAGAAAGGATCGTTCGCATTGGCTCGATGATCCTGAATGATGGTGAGGTTCACCAGTTGTCAGTTAATTTGCCTAATTGTCAGTTAGTTTGACAACACTCAAGTTAACAAGAAAGTACAAAGCTGATCTTTTAGCAAAATAAAACAGTTAGCATTCTGCAAGGACAACTGTGTCATACATTAGTAATCACTTTTCAGCTTGCCTTCAGATCACAACCTTATAGGAGATGATAGCAATGGATGTGTACGTTGACCACACTTAATATTCCCCTCTTGGATGACTGAAACAGGCTATCATGGAGGCATGGGAGAAAATCCATCAATCTACACTCTCTAAATTGGCAAACTCGGTGACAGTGTCATTCAGGTTTTGACAATTCAAGGTGCAAATATAAAATCATTTTCTTGCTAAATAATGTTTTGTTTATAATAGCTACTGAGAATTCTATTTTTTGAAATAATTATTGGGCATTACGGTTTTTTATATATTTCCTTACAAACAAAAAACAAAATACAATGTCCTCAAAAATGAAGACAAATAATTAGATTTACAACCTTGAAAAATACTTTAAAACAATTTAGAAGCAATTTACTGTATATATTCATGTACAAGCCAACTTCATGTATAGTACGACCTCTGATTTATTTTGCATTAATTTTAACCGCTTCAGAAAAAATTTGCCCGCGTAAAGCGCATTGAAAATTTATTCAAAAAATCCTTGTGTATAGCGCGCCCCCTATTTTATTTTTATATAATCGAGTATACATGGTATAAAAATCTGGACTTGCCTTTAAATAAATTCTACTAATTATTATTTTTAAAACTTCGCTGTGATTTTTTTAAAAATAATTTCTGGATGGACTGTATTGTTTGTGAGTGTCACTTCGAATGTGGCTTCCGTGGCTGCGCCAGTCGTGCAACCGACACAAGCTTTTGTGTTGTGTTCCTCAGGATCATCTTTGAACGACTGAATTGATCCTTAATCAGTGCCAAACGCCTTTCTATAGGAATTTAGCGCTTTACTTCAATAAAGCTGCTTAGCGATTGTGGTGCAGTGCTGTCATGACAACGGGTTTGTAAAAAGCAAAATTCCAAGCTTAGAGTACAACCCACAACTTCACTTCGTGTCAAAGATGATCTGCATCAGAGTTTTCAATTTTAAAGATTGCAAAATAGAAAGATTTTTTTTAAAATTCTCTTTCCATGGCAACAGTGAAAGATAGAATATGTTACAATGACGACTGTATTTGCTGGATTCTTCGTTTATATTTTCCTCTTCTTATTTCTTGCCAACACTAATTTTCTTACTGTATGTTTGGCAGTTTAGAAAATAGGTAAAAGTATTACTCAAATGTACGGGAGTCGCTCTGAAAGTAATACTTCCTATTACGTTCGTATATGACGACAGAGACAAAGGCTGATGCTATAGAAGTAAAGGTTAAACCTTTTTTTTAATAACCTATATATTCACCATCAATCTAGCAAAGCGTGTTAGTATCAAAGTGTGGTATCTGTTCTCCTCATTTTAGATGGGAAAGGAGACTGGTCCCGGGAATTGCGACCCTGTGACAGCACCTTCCTCATTGCACTAAGTGCGATGGGTTCAGTGTAATATCGATGGTAGCGTGACAGTGGGTAATTTTTTACTTTGACCTATAGGTACACATATGGGCTCCCAACATAAAAAAGACATTTTCTCGCACCCTGCCTTAGTGGGGAGGTAAACTAACTAAAACCAATCTGGGAAAAAGCAGTCTGATGTGAAAATGCGTAAGAAACAGATGTGGAACATTGAATGCCTCCATGCGGAAGAATTGCTTCCATTTCATATACGCCCGCTAAACATTTACGGAGACCAAACAGTGGATATAAGAAGTGTCAGACGGTTAGTACTGCGCCTCGTAAATGTATTGCCAATAGCAGTGACTATGTTGAAAAATAGTGTTTTGTAGCTGAAAACTTGTTCTATTCAATGGAGCCATTGGGCTTTTGGTGTCTATTGTTGTTAGCTAGCAATAAGAAATAAGAGGTAGTACATTCGGAGCGACACTGATTATTGAATTTTAAAGATGAGAAATGTATGATTTATATTTGCAAGCTTTTAGCAGGTGAGAAGCGAACGTAATATCAGGATTTTATTTTCCTAATTGCTAGATAGTTGAATTTGTTCTATGGGTCAATGAATTGAAAGCTATCGTGAGTAACCTACACAAAAAGATGACTGAAGGAGAAACATTCACTTTAGATTGGATTATATGCTCAATGTAAGCCATTGACACGAACACTTAATATGATTTTATCGTTTCACAATTGCATGTTAACCCAGTAGTCATCATCCTATAGAGCATAATGTCACAGCCTCGCCACGGTAAGTGCTGCAGCTGTGTTTTACGAGATGGGGTGCTTGCTCGAGACACAATCGGCTTGGAATTCAGAGATGTCTTCCTCCTCGATTGATTACCAACCGCAGCTAGACAGCTAGTGACTCATAGCTGGGGGAAATAGATGGATCCTTAATTTGGCCAAGGTTATTTGTGCAAAAGCCACTGTGACAGCCTCAGTTGGAAGTTGAACTCGACACTCCAATTTCACTTTCCCGCAAAACAACCACAGCGTTCCGCGCCTATCCACATTTCCTTGCGAAGAAATACGAAACTTTAGCAATACTGGAAAGATCGACACTGTAAGAGTCTAGATGAGATTAACGTTTAATTTTGAATGATACAGGTTTTATTATTTACTTTTGGTTTTATGGCAACAATTTTACGATAACTTTTAGCAGTTTTCTTACCTGAATCAAAATTACAATTTTTTTTTATGCAATTCACCCCAAGTTAGCCGGGAGTGTCACTAGTACACAGTGGGGTACAGGGGAGAAAGTGAGAGAAAAGAATGTGTACAGGGGGATTGAAAAAAGGATAAAAGATGAACGGGGTTCAATACAAAAGAAGATGACAATGAACGTTGCATTTACATTTTTGAAGATTGTAGTTCTCAGGGAAGAAAGTAAGAGGAAGGGAGTTGCACTGTCGGGAAGTGGTAATTATATTTAACTATTTAACAGTAAACAGGTGGGACCTAGATGCCAATATAGTAGCACGCTTAAGTTCATGTAATCGGGGCACCAAGAAAAATAGCTCGTCAGAGCAGTTGCCATGAAAATATTTGTAGAAAACACAGACGGAGTCACACCATGCCTGTCAAAAGTAATTGAAGACGAGATGTCAAGTCAAGACAGATTAGATTGCAGATTCTTCTTTGGATTTTGTTGAGAACCTCGCAATGAACAACGGGGGCACCAAACCAGATATGGCAACAGTATTCAATGCATGGACGAATCGTAGATCTTTTTAGACGTGTAAAATGGACTCTGAAGAGAAAAACCTTTATCAGATTATAATTTATTTATACACTGGTATAATCATTTGTCTACGTACGCGGAATTTATCTACATCCTATATTTTGAATTGTCTCTTTGGAAAAATAATCCATCTAACGAGTTTCATTCTTTAAAAGAACTTAATAAGTCTAAATGATGTATTTATTGGTGGAATTATATAAATCTAGGAAGACGGGGAATATTTAAGAAAACGTACATCGGTTATAAATATGTATGTAATATAATTCCACCAGTAAGAACATTATTTAGTCTGATGAAGTCTGTTTAAAGGGCGAAACGCTTTACATGGAATTTTTCCATTTTGTCATTCAATTTCCCACCTTTGTTGTAATCATATTGTCACAAATTCTCTATGCAAGGGCACGTGCACAGGCGCTCGCACCCGCACACACACACATACGCACAATTTTCATTATTTGAGTATATACGAATATGATCTTCCCTCGGTGAACACACAAACACACGCGTACAACACACACACACACACACACACACACACACACACACACACACACGCACATATATATATATATATATATATATACAAAAAGCGTAAGTAAAAGACTATCAACAGATTTACTACTAAGCCCTACCCATAAGTAAGACACCCCATATATATATATATATATATATATATATATATATATATATATATAATCCAAATCTGACAAGTTTGGAAGTTTGCAATTGGAAATCCGAAAATGACAGTAAATAACATTTTATTTATTTATTTATTTATTTTGCGGGTGTGGTGTGGGGAGACCTAACAGGAGTTAATACAATAGTAAAAAGGTCGTAAGAGAGAAGGAGATACAGAGGAAAAGAGCGACAGAGTGGGATAATCGGAGAGAGAAAAAGCGAAAAAGGTGTCTAGATTTGAGACAAAGAAATGCTGGAAACAATAAAAACCTATTCATCTTTCTTTAGCTGTTTTTTATTCTTTATTTCTTTCTATCTCTTTCTTTCCTTCTTTCTATCCTGAGTAAGAAAGACAGCTTAAATATAACACTAAAGGAATGAAAAGGGAGTATATCTTAGTATAACAAAGTCAGGGGAAGTGGGAGAAATGACGATGAAAGAGAGATAGAGATAAAAATGACAAGAACGGTATAAGAATAGCAAAGAACATGATTTATGTTTGCGTGTGCGTATCTGTATGTGAAAAAAGAGAACGAGAGAGAGGGAGATAGTGTGTGAGTTAGAATGAAAGGAGAGTTTTTTCCACTCACAGTTAAAAACCTCGACTCAAAATCTATAGACATTAACGCAAATACAAAAGTAGACTTTTTTGAGAGCCATCACGAAATTCTATACACGAGATGTCAAGATCCTTTAAGTGTTATGGTCGTGAAAAATCCCAAGTTACTTCGAAATTAACAATTAGAATATACTGATAAATTGGAACATGCCGCATATCTCAATGGATCGAGTCTAACGTGGTTACCACAGATTATACAAAACTGTGTTTTTTCTGTGACTTTTTAAGTTTTTAGGAGGTATTTCAGGTAACATTTTCATGAATTCACCCGAGATAACATATTGCAAAGCAACAAAATAAAGACAAAGAATATATATATATATATATATATATATATATATATATATATATATATATATATATATATATATATATATATATATATATATATATATATATGTTATGCTCCAGGTGCTGGTCCAAGGTAGAACCAATGAAGAATAACTCGAACACACGTATAGAATAACACAGATATATATTACAAATAGAATATATGTACAAAAAAGTAGAAGTGTTAGTAATACAATCAGGTTAGGTTAAAGAAAACTATGTTTTTTGGACAAGTATCACTATTCCAATGTCTTACAGTAATCGTCTGACGCGACTCTGTCTCTGACTGACTCAGAACTCTGACTCACACTATCACTCACTCTGTCTCTCTGTCCGACTGACTCTCTGCTGCTTCCTCTTTAGGCGAAGTATTTATGGGGTACGGACTAGTCCATTACTATTATGGGTAGGTTCCCATAACAATATATAGCCTTGATTCACTTGTGTAAACGTTTTAGTTATTTCATATATCATACGAAAAGTCCAATTCATAGGACATTTATGCTTACATTTCATGAATTTTTCAATTGAAAAGTGCCTAAAAACAATATCACGGATTGGATGCTTACGGCCACTATACGTTGGAAAACCAGTTCCCGTAAGATCACCAAGTTAAGCAATGTCGAGCATGGACAATACCAAATTGGTGACCGCGTGGATGTGCAGGTGGTGTAATTGATAATGTCTCGTAATTGTTAATAGTAATGCCAAGTTCCAATTCCACTTGGGTTCCTTATATCCACTTACGTGCAAATACACTTAGGAAATCCACCTTTGAATCCACCTCTTCCCCTCCCTCCCAGCTATGAGTTAATTAGTAAAACTTGTATCATTAAATCATTATTATCTCAAAAAGATAAAAAAATTCTTACAATCAAAAAATATTTTTCAGGCTTTAAATTTTAATTGGATAGACGGTACTGTTCGGTAGCCGTCGATAGTAGCACGAAGTCACAAGTCATCGTGGTCGAGGGTGTGAGCGTACTGGCCCTTTTCAGACTGGTGATTACATCAGATAATGCGAACACTTTCCCATAGCTTGTAAGTTTGTTCCACTTACATTAGTTACAGTATAAATCAGATTTCGGCTCTGTTGGTTTTGAACAAACAGAAATGTCTACACGGAGGCGTCGACAGACAAGAATGAGAAAGCCGCCGTAGCTGACAGATGTGCTTGGAAACGAATAACTGCTCATTAGTATTATTAGTAGTATTATTACTTTTTAAAATTTTTTTATAAGTTGTACAAAATGAAAAGCCATTCCCATTCTTTTCTAAAATAACATAAAATTACTTATTTATTACTTGGCAGCGAACTTTATTTGGATGTGGAAGTGTAGCGGACCGAGGGTTTAAGTGTTGTTAAATTAGGAACACGTGCATTTATTCCTGCTAGAAGGAGATGCACTACAAGAACATGGCGGACTCAGAGATTAGATCCTCTATAAAGAACTGTAAAGGAAAACAACAAGAACGACATATAGATACAAACAAGTATATGTATTAAACAACAAAATTTACAATGGACAAAGAACGTAAACGTAAAGAGTTTATATTTTGGTGAATGTTCGTACGTACGTTTATGTGTGTATAATGTTCATGGCGTCTCCCACAAATGGGTAGACGCAATCTTCTACGAGAGCTTACATTGTAGATGTGTTCGCTGAAAATGAAGAAATGAAAAAGAGCACGAGGCAATAAATCGCCCAGTATTTATAGTGTAGGGAGAGCGACCCCTACTGAACAATTTGGACAATTAAGGAAGAGTTAACTCCGACACAAGTAGTGTAACGGATATCAACATGGAAATCGGCAGATGTCAGTTGAGTTGAACCTTTTGGATTAATCTGCTGCGCGTTCACTTTCGCATTAACGCCTTCCTGGAAAGTCAAAAAACTGTTTCTTTTCCCCCGGCTATGGGTTAAATATCAGGTTAGAATTGGATCTCCACAAAACTCTTAAAGAAAACTCAGAATTTCAAACTGTAGAGAAGGCAATGGGACACCACAACACTATCTTTCCCAGGAATGCATGGTAATTCGCGGGCCATAAACAAATGACAGCTACTGAAATCAATGATCTTAAATACCATACCAAGATCGTATAGAATGTAAGTTCTGTTGGGTTTTTGTATATTTACTAATCCTGTTTGAGGTAAATAAGTAAAAATAAAAGTTATATCTTGCATGTTTATACAAAATGAAGCACTCACACTTGCCTTTAAAATCAGCATTCAAAATCCTGATATCGGCCTGTGTTTGAACACCCACCACTGTTGCCGATGCGAAATATACAACTACCTCAGCCACCGAGCGGATCCTTTAGAGTATTAGTATTCTGTACAACAATTGGGTTGTGCTTGAAATTTATGTATATACTTTTGTATCTCAAGATCTGCATTGTGGCTTAGGTAAAAGGAATTTTAGGTAAAAGGAATTTTAGGTAGAATGAATTTTAGGTAGAAGGAATTTTAGGTAAAAGGAATTTTAGGTAGAAGGAATTTTAGGTAAAAGGAATTTTAGGTAAAAGGAATTTTAGGTAGAAGGATTTTTAGGTAAAAGGAATTTTAGGTAGAAGGAATTTTAGGTACAAGGAATTTTGGGTAAAAGGAATTTTAGGTAGAAGGAATTTAAGGTAAAAGGAATTTTAGGTAGAATGAATTTTAGGTAGAATGAATTTTTGGTAAAAGGAATTTTAGGTAAAAGGAATTTTAGGTAGAAGGATTTTTAGGTAAAAGGAATTTTAGGTAGAAGGAATTTTAGGTAAAAGGAATTTTAGGTAAAAGGATTTTTAGGTAAAAGGAATTTTAGGTAAAAGGAATTTTAGGTAGAATGAATTTTAGGTACAATGAATTTTAGGTAAAAGGAATTTTAGGTAGAAGGAATTTTAGGTAAAAGGAATTTTAGGTAGAATGAATTTTAGGTACAAGGAATTTTGGGTAAAAGGAATTTTAGGTAGAAGGAATTTAAGGTAAAAGGAATTTTAGGTAGAATGAATTTTAGGTAGAATGAATTTTTGGTAAAAGGAATTTTAGGTAGAAGGAATTTTAAGTAAAAGGAATTTTAGGTAAAAGGAATTTTAGGTAAAAGGAATTTTAGGTAGAAGGAATTTTAGGTAAAAGGAATTTTAGGTAAAAGAAATTTTACGTAGAAGGAATTTTAGGTAAAAGGAATTTTAGGTAAAAGCAATTTTAGGTAGAATGAATTTTAGGTAGAATGAATTTTAGGTAGAAGGAATTTTAGGTAAAAGGAATTTTAGGTAGAAACGAAGGATTTGAGTTAGAAATCCTGGATTCAGACAGTATCGCATTTGGAAAATTGAAGCAACACTATCTTCTTTCTTATCATGCGACGCCGTGACAATCTTTGCTCAGCATCGTATATAATAGTAATTATAAGAAGCGTGCATGCATACGCTAATCTTTCCACAAGCTGAAAAGGGGGCGCACATAAATGTTTCAATGATTGTCACAAGGAATCGATGCTTTTATTCGATAATAACCCATCGGCTATTCAACACGAGCGAGAATATCGCACATAATGGGCTAATGTCATATATTTGGCGCCATTCAGTCAATCAGAGAAGCCCGTTTGATTGATAAGGAATAAGAATCTATAAAGCGTAACGTGCAGATAAATTGCTCACGGGGAGAGCAGAGTATATTTAATTTTACTGTGAAACGTAGTGAAACGATAAAGATAAAAATTAAGTATGGCGCCTACACACGTGGATATCAGTGAATGAGCCTCAAGATACCACGAATCTTTCATTTTATTTATTTGTTTATTTTTTTAGATTCTTCTTTTTCTACTTCTATGTGCCGTGTCCCTTCAGGACATGGACGATCATAGCTCTCCACATTTTCCTGTCTTTTGTAGATCTTAATAAGCTTGACTTTCTTAACTATCTCATCTAATCCTTGTTCTGCCAGTCATCTACACAAGCACTTTATCTAGGTTACTCGATGCATTCCTCTGTGCCTCTTGACATGCAAATTCTTCCTGTGGGTATCAAATTTTCCAAGCTCTCTTTCCTCGTTATGTGTCCCAGAAATTTCACCTATATCTTGTTTCCATTTTCCCTAAAACACTGTCGTTCATGTTCATTCTAGGATATTCTAGGCAGCCTTTTGTAGAACCACATTTCTGTTACCTCAAGTCTCTCCTTAAACTGACGATATTGTCCAGTAATCATTACTATATAAGAGGATCGATATTATATAATAGTTAAGTACTCTTTTCTTTGTTTCTAACGAAATTTTTCTGTTTCTTAATACTTTGCTTAGCTTTTGGAAAGCACCTTTTGCTATTCCAACGTGCCCTTGGAGCATTTCGGTTTCTTATATACCGTCATTTGTTTAAACACTTTCTAGATATTTAGATTTTTGTACAGGATTTATTTTGGTCTTTCCAGTTCGTAGTTCACATTTTAGGTTGTTTTTTTGGCGTTTTTAGTTTTTTCTCTTTAATGAGAATCAGGTAAAATTTGTTAATAAATTAGTAGTACAAAGTTTCATAAATATCCTATGTCTATTGAATTATACATGAAAGCAATAAATCTGTAATATATTGATGTCGATGTATCATTAATTACCACTCATACGCAAACTTTTACAGTCTTTTCATATTTTTAGCTTAATAGCTTTTACAACGTTACACATGAATATTTTAAGGGTTTTTTCTTTACATTTTTCATATTTTTAGCTTAAGAGTTTTTACAGAGTTACACATGAATATTTAAGGGTTTTTTCTTTACATTTTCTTTGTAATCAAAATTTCTGATGTGGTTTAGTTTTATTAAAAAAATATTGGTTACGTTTCCCGCTAAGTTGCAGAATAGATGTATTGTCAAGAACTTCTTAGAATTCTTTTAAAATCCGTGATGGGAGAGTTATATGATTATCAACTGTTTTGTTTTTTTCTCAAGAAATCTTTTAGCATAATCTATTCGAAAGGAAGATGTGTGTGTTGGGTAACGGTTAGAGTCTCAGCAAGTGAAATCGACGTGCAAAGTTCGGACTCCGACCGAGTTCGTTATGTTCACTTTCGCGCGAATCCATTTAGTCTCTCCCAAGCTGGTTTCTCTTGCCGTGAAGTGGTGACCAGTATTAATACAGCCTAATGATCGATGGTCTCCGTCAGGGTATATCACCATAGATGTACCACTGTCGCAGTAATTCTGGTGTCCTTACGATTCTAATGGGTCGATTCGATTTGAATAGAAAGGAATAAACAACTTGGGAAATACTGATGATTTTACAAATATAAGAGTAGCCTGTGCCAATGTTCGTTATCAGTATGATTTGACGTGTAAATCCTTCCTCTTTTGTTTTCACTTGCGGTGATGAACCCAATTGAATTTTTGAATAGTAGATTGACAATGCATGTAGTTGATCTAATGTCGCATACTGACTTAAGAAATAATAAAAAATTCTATTAACAATCAATGTACCCACTGATTTCTCTTCTACTTTATCGAAACAACGAAATGAAATCATCTAAAAATATCATCAAAAATTTACAAGTGAATCCTTTGACGGATAGCGATGGCAGAAAGGAGAAATTTTTTTTTATTATCCTCGGTGGTCAGTGAATTTGGGAGTTCAAATTCAATCACTTTCTCACCGCCGTAACGTTACTTCTCTGTGACATTTCTATAAATATTTTCACGGCAATTGTTCTGATGAGATTTCTTCTTTAGTACCTCATCTTTAAAAATTCAAGCGCAGAATTTTGTAATCAAACAGCCAAATTATTGTGTAACTCTGTAAAAACTCTTAAGCTAAAAATATGAAAACTGTAAAGAAAAAACCCTTAAAATATTCATGTATGCTCACGACAGTTTTTAACAAAATATACTATTGGTATAATTTAGATGCTAAAATGATTCCTTTACTCTAACTAAAATAAATAACTTTTTTTAAAAAATTCTCTTCAAGGATAATCAATTAGGTCTCATCATTTTACAATTGAAATTGCTAGATATAACAATATATTCTACTCTAATATTTTCTTCTCTCGCACTTCTCGCCGGTATAACTAGTTTTCAGATTCTTGATTTTCTGTCAATTGAAAAAAATTTAAATGCAACATCATTCGTCATCTTCTGGTTCCTTAAATTCCGTTTTTGTTTGTCCTTTCTACTCAACAACGTTTTCTCAGTTTTCTTTTAGTTTCAGTAACCTCAGTGGCTTTATCGCCTTGCTTGTGGTGAAATGATTACAATGAAATTCAAGTATCTAAGCGAGGAATAATACTTCGCCACTTTTACCTTTACGAATAACCATGCTGGCGACTAGTGTCAGTTGTGATTCGGGATAGATTTATAACAAATGTCAGTGCACGTGAAATTTCCAATTTCTTCACTCGTTAAACAAGTACAAGTTGAGCAGAATGAATCATCATATATTAAAAGACTAGCTGGGCCCAGCTATGACAATCTTTCATAGAAACAATTTCAGAGCATCCCGCTGATACAATTTAAAATGAGTAGTCTCATTGTTTATCATTGCCAAATAGAAAGAGGACATTATTTCATTAATTAGCGTTGTCATGTAAGATTTGTTTAAGAAATCTGTCCCCTATATTTTTTGTCGTGAATTCAGGAAGTACGGTTTCGGTATCATTAGAATTACCTTGGAATCCGAAATTAAGGGTTTTCAAATTTGTGACACGAAAAAGCAACGTGCTCATCATGATTAAATCAAATTACAATTTAAAAACAACATTAAAGAAAAAGAATTAGATATTGTTTTTATTTTAATCACAGTTTTTAATTTCATTTACGAGAATCTTGAAATCTGATTGAAACAGATAAAATTGTCGACTCTTCAAGGATAAAATGGTTTCTTTCAGAATAAAACACATTTCAAGTTTATCAATAAACGATGAAAAGAATCATATTAATAAAACCAGAACTTCATACACACACATCTTTGACTGCTTCAGTTCTGGTTTTATTAGTATGATTGTTTATGTTCATCATCATCATCTATATATATATATATATATATATATATATATATATATATATATATATATATATATATATATATATATATATATATATATATATATATATATCTGGGCGCGTTGTCGAGTGGTTAGGAGGTTCGCTTTCTGTGACTTCTTGATATTATCGGCCTGTTAGGCAACCCCAGCGTGCGCACCTTTGGAAAGCCCTTGAAAAACATACCACAGGTTGATCTAAGCCCCTTGTGAGTG
>OZ038475.1:51319479-51326979 GCA_964036315.1 Acanthosepion esculentum
ATCCGGAAATTGCAATGTTGGTGATGAATGAAAGGAAACGAGGAACAACGAAGAGATTTATACTACTCAACAATAAACTCGTGAGAATGCTGGGCGAGAAAGAGGACTACAAGTATTGAGAAATAATCGAAACAGATTTACTCAATAAGAAACGAAATGGAGAAAGTGTTAAAAAAAATAAATAACTCAAAAGGATAAAGGATATTTTATAAACCACAGAACCATCGCTAAATGAATAAATACATATTTTGAAAAGTTCAGTGCTTTTAGTAGAGTCGGGACCCTACTTCCAGATTTTTCCGTAGCGAGTGGCAGATGAGAAAAATGGGGCCCCGTCGGAGTAGAAGCTGTGGTTGGTGTATCTGTTCCGTTCCGGAGACCTCTCCTCCTTTGAGTCCCCCCGACCGTTGCGTAACATCTGCTCCGTAGCGGTGGTATAGCCGCCTATGACTAGCTTAGACAAGCTCTAACAAGCTTAGACTAGCTACGACCAGCTAAGACCACCTTAAACAAACTTTGACCATCTTAGACAAACTAAGACCAGCTAAGACCACCTTAAACAAACTTTGACCATCTTAGACAAATTAAGACCAGCGGGCCGAGTGGAAACACTCGGGTCTCCACATTAAAAACCGACCTAGTGTCACAATCTGACTCTGTGGTGGTGGTGGTGGGGTCAAAGTAAATTAATAGAGAGCTCGACTAACAGTTATAGTTTGTTCCACTCAAGGCTTCCTGCTAGCCTTGTTTATACTTGCGTTGTTCAAACACGTACCACGCCTTGCCCACGGCCGGTTTAGTCCATTTCATGGATGGGTTACCGGGGTTCTTACAGACATCCCTCCGAATGATACGATCGCCTGTCCTACTCTACACTCTTCTGAAAACTCAACAAGTAAAAGCGAAGAAGATCCAAGAACGAGTAGAGATGATTATGTATAATACCTTGTAGAGCAAATGTTTAAAGATTATATGCAAATAGGAAAGGGAAAGGAGTAAGAGGACTCCTCTGCTTTGACTATTGGGTCGATTCTAATTACTTGAGGGTCTTAAAGAGTAATAAAAGTTTGAAATTGTAGAAATTATAGTAAAACTGAACAAAATTACACACACAAGAAAACTTCAAAACGAGGCGTCAAATACAGAAAGCAAAACACTACTACATACTTTTCAAGAGATAGACCAGATAACTTTCAGATAACATTTTAATACTAGAATTCCTCCAGTACAAGGTTCGGGGGCCGCTCAAGGTAGAGAATTACTATTAAACTGCTATTGATGTTTGAGGAAATAAGGGCGATTCGACTCCGTGGAAGTAGCGTGGTTAGTCCTAGTTGTAAAGATATGAATTGGTGAAACTAAAGAATAGAGCTCTCCTGAACATTAGGCATAAAAAATGTTATAGAGTTGCGATAGGATTACCGCGTTGCGTGTGGGTGAATTAGGCCGCAGGGGAAAGGGCATGTCTTCTCCTCCACCACCCCTAGCAGGAAAATGAGCAGCTCTAGCCTAGATATGGCAAAATACTCCGTTTTAGGTATATTCCGACACTTGTAAAGATAAAATAAGCGAAAAGAAATAAAGTACATGTTTGAGAAAATGCCATATCAAAAATAAACTGAATCTCCTTTGACCGAGAAGAGAAAATGTCTATAAGAAGTAACTAACCTCCAGGTGAGTAACTTATTATGCCTTCACGGTTTAACATTTTCCACTCGTATGAACTTTTTTTAACAGTAATATTCACCCTGTACAAGGCCCGGGGGCCACTCGAGGTAGAGGGTTATGCTGAGGGGTAGTTTATATGGATATGAGTGGAAGATAGCTGTTAACTCTAAAATTGAACAGCTTAAGATTGTAGCGATCAGTGAAACATCCTTTTGAAAGTCGGTTCCACAGATCTGTGGTTCACGGGAAGAAGCTGTTCGAGTGAAACTGACTTCTTGTCGAGGGAATGTGTGCCAATGTAAGTAGCATGGCGGGTCCTAGCCGTGAAGGTTAGACCTGAAAGAACCAAGGAATGTAGTTCGTTCGAGCTCTTTCCACAGAAATAAGGGCTTTGATCGGCTCATTACATTCACCCCGTGAGAGAGAATTTGGAGGATAGAAAATAATTCTTCTCCAACAAGTCGCTTTTGAACTCTGGAACAGTTATATCAACTTCTAAGTTTGCAGCTAGGAATATTACTTCATTGTGTAATGCTAGACAGTTGATCTCGCTAGAATCTATCGTTCAACTTTGTATGTATATCATTCGTTCGTACATTAAATATTGTTGCCAAGAATGTCTAGATACACAGCAAAAGCACCAGTTTAGGTGCTTTTGCTGTGTATCTAGACATTCTTGACCTGCTCCAAAGAAGAATCTGCAATGTTATTATTACTGAGCTGACATCCCCGGCTTCAATCCCTTTCACACCACCGTAATGTAACTTCCCTGTACGTTTTCTATAGATATTTTCATGGCAATTGTTCTGATGAACTTTCCTCTTTGGTACCTCATGTATTTAAGTGTAGTACTAGATTGGCAGCTAGGTTACATCATTTTACTGCTAAAATTGCAAAATTAACCACGAAGTTCCATTCTAATAGCTTCTTTTCTTGCACTTCTCGCCTGTGGAACTTTTTCCGGATTCCTGCATTTTTGTCAATTACAATTTTCAAAAATGTAAATGGTACTGTTCTTGTATTTCCTTTCTACTCACTAATGTTTTACTCGCTTTCTTTAACATTCAGTAATCCCATGCGTCTTAGTGGCTTTACCTCCTTGCTGAGGATGCAGTTATTTTTAAAAAGTCCAGAATTGCATAAAAAATAATAAATGTAAACTATATGGATATAAAAATAAGATCGCAAGCCATATAATAAATTGTCTAGAAAGTACTACAGAATAGATGTGACAGGGAAGGAAAGGGAACAGCTTAGTATGTATACTAATGGACGAACCAGAAACATTGTTCGACTACACCGGACAAAATAACCTGGGAATTTTAGCTTCAAACAGATCAAATTTAAAAGAGAAACGAGGATATATTTATTGTGAATAGGTAGAATATTTTCAATGTTGCTTTTTTACAAGTCAAGTTGAAGGAAGGTAAAAGAAAAAATGGACAAATGTGTGTATCGCTTCAGGGAGCTGAGGAATTATGGAAAGAGCGAGGTGGTGACCTGCCATTCTTAATTCACTTGGAATTGTTCACCAAAACATTAAAAATACGTTGGAAAAATTGGAAATTCGAGGAAGAAGCGAAACTGCTCAGTCAGAACTGGCGGAACTAAAGAATGGAGCTCACTCGGACATATTTCATGGAAATAGTCATAAAGTAGCGATAGGATTGACTCGTTGTATCTATGGGAATGCGGCTGCAGCGGAAATGATATGTGTTCCTCCCACGGGACAGCGAAAAGGGTTTTTAATTCTATTAACACTGGAAAGTAAGGATTGAGTAGCTCTAACCCAGGCAACAATACTCCATTATTAAAATCAGATAGAATACAGGGTTTATAGTTGAAGCATTGACGAAGCTGGTTGTTAGAGATTTCAACTGGGAACTACCGGCGTGACAGTTAAATGACGCCAAATAATACTTATTGGAGTGACCGAGAAGACAATAAGAGAATTATTTATGAGGCTCACAAAAGTTACCGACATTAAAGTAGTCTCAATTGTAAATGGCAAGTTGCCTACGCTTTGCAACAAAAAGGTTTAGCGGAAAAACAAGCTGTTAAGTATAGAAATATCTATGATAATAATTAGAAGGCTGAAACAGCTAAGAAAAGTGGACACAAAATTAATCTTCATTGAAAAAATACAAAAGAGAAAGAATAAAATTTAAGTAGCAAACAAAAGTAATGCCCTCTGAAATTATCCCTTTTTTAATCATTTCACCCCAAGCAAGGTGGTAAGGCTACTAGTACGCAGGGGGTTACAGGGAGTGAAAGTGAAAGAGAAGACTGAGAATAGAGAGGATTGAGAAAAAGACAAAAGATGAACGGTATTAATGAAGACAGAAGATGATGATTGACGTTGCATTTAAACTTTTGAAGATTGTAGTTATCAGAGAAGCAAGGAACGGGAAGAGAGTACCACAGGTAGGAAGTGCGAGTAAAAAGAAACTGATGGAGTAGGTAGCGGTTACATTTCTCTATTTCAACAGTAAAGGAATGAGACCTAGATGCCAATTTACTAGCACGCTTAAATTCATGTATACATTGCACCAGAGGAAAAAAAGATCGTCGGAACAGTTGCCATGAAAATACTTGTAGCAAAGACAGAGGGAAGCCACATCCCGTCGGTGAGAAAGTGACTGATCAGGATGGATTAAATTACAGATCTTTCTTTGGATTTTGTCAAGAATCTCTAGATGTACAGCACGACAGTGTGACCCAACTTGCAGTAGTTAAAGCTATTGATTCGATATAGTCACTCCACTACATGTCAGCGGAAAACGCGCGGCCAAGTAGGCGTAGTGTTTTGCTCTCCAGGAGTCTAGCGTAAGACATGTTGACGGCAGACAGAAAAGGTTGTCTATGGTGGTTAACAGAAAGCAATTTTGTTTTGGAGATGATAAAATTTACAAGCCATTTCTTACCCAGTGAACCACTGATTGGAGGTCCTTTTAAAGAGCAGTTGCCAAGTTTACTTTGTCAGATCTGATGGATTTGCTATTGGGACAGGAATAAATGGTAGTGTCATCTGAATAAATACCTACATTGGAACCGATGACATCGAAGAATCATTGATGTAGATCAGAAACAGCGTATGACCAAGGATAGAGCCTTAGGAGACCACCGTGTTCGTATGAAAAGATCTGGAAGCGAGCCCGTTCAAAACGACCCTCATTTCACGATTTGATAGGAACGATTAATTTAAACAAAATATTCGACTTGTGACACTGTATCCCTGAGTAGATGTAGAGATGAAACCTTACCTGGCAAAAATTAGATTATTGAAAATGTTCGTGTCCAATTTAGAGAATTAAAAGAAATTTACATACAAAAAATATTTATTAGTCAAGTGCATATCTTCATTGATTTTAACACCAATCTTCCAACCTTGTTGATGGAATTTTCGTAGAAACATCCTGTTTTTGATGTGAGGTAGTTTTCGACTAACTGTACACAGTCAAATTTTTTATCATTTAAATTGTTTTATAGATACCGGAACAAATGAAAATACGAAGGAGCAAGTAAGGAGAATACAGTGGGTACGGAAGGGTGGAGTCCCATTTAAAATCTTTAAGCTTCTGCAAGGTCTGTCTTGCGTTGTCGTGGTTGAAAATGAGACATTTTCGATTTGCCAAAATCGTCTGTTTTTCTTGAATAGCCTCATTTAGATTGGTGAGTTAGTTGCAATATTTCTTTAAAGTTAATACTTCGCAGGCTAGAAGAAGCACACATTTGATTATCCCTCTGCAATGTCAGCAAACGGACAGCAAAATTTTCATTGAATGCACATCACAAGCTTTGTTTCAGCACCGTTTGCGTCGAACGTTATCATAAGTGATCCGTTTTCATCGCCTGCTACTATTCTGTCCAAGAACGGCCCATTTCCGCCATAGAAACGCGATCGAGCTTGTTCTGTTCCGTCAGAGAATGTGAAACCCACGTACCGAGTTTGGAAACAAACCCAAGTCTCTTCAAATGGCGGAAGTCAATTGATTTATCGATTTTGAAACTCTTTGCAATTTCTTCCGTCGTAATCAGTAATCGATAGTAAGCAGAGAACCTTCATCAACGTCGAAAGGTCGCCCGGGGCGTGATTGATCGTTCAGACAAAAAATTACCCTGACAAAATCTACCAAACCACTTTTTGACTGTCCGAAGAACTGTCGTACGGACCAATATAAACCTTATGAATATTTTTATTGTCGCCATTTCGGCGTTTACTACTTTCCGAAATTCATAGTGCATAATATGGCGAAAGTGCAACTTTTCAATATCCATTTTTAAGACGTTCATTTTTGGACAAAACGTTAACATTCAACAAAGTTTGACTCACAACTTAACCATTAACACACCAGAAATCTGAACCAAAACAAACACCAGTGTCAATTTTTAGTAATTTTATATTAACAATGAAAATTGGGCACGATCTTTGCAATGATCTGATAGAATCACCGAAATCGGATCAAATTATATCAAAAGAAAATAGAAAAGGATTTAAAAGTCAACATATTTGTTCTTTTTCTTACGACTTAAAACTCTTTTATGGGTTATTTAAACCTGAAACATGTTTTTTAGGTTGTAAGTATAATTCTCTTTTTATACTAGTGAATATTGTATTAACAGAATTTTGGTCATGCCAATGATTTTGTCCCCTTTATTTAACACATAACTGGGGAGAAGGGATGGATTATTATATTTCCTAAAGGTGTTTTCGCATTAGTAAGTGTACCGAACTAGACTAAAATTCGAACTCGGCTATCCTTCACACTACCCGAACATCCTAAAACCAACAGAGACGTTTATTACGTCTAGAGAGAAAAGCGAATCGGTTACAAAACTGTTTGAAGAGAATATGGAATCAAAGACGCTGAGATGAGGATTGTGATGACGTGACAATGAAACGAACGACTTTGATTCAAACATACTTCGAATGGCCGAAAATGATTTTGAAGACAAAAAAAAAATATTAAAATATTGGACTGATGCACAATGTTAGAGAATTCTTAGAGATAACTGAGATGTTTACGCAATTTTTATTGCTAATCTCTTAAAAGTCGTTCGTCATTTACAAACTTTAAGAAAAATTCGGAAGCTAGAAACAAAACGAAACATTATCGTTTAAACACTTGTCTTTCCCTTTTTGCTCGCTAAAAAAATATTCATTTTTAGGATAGCCACAGGCAATGAGAAATAATTTATTAGGACCATAATCGGAATAAAATCACAAGTAGTTCAAGGAAAATATGTAATATCTTAAAGGAAATAAAATGTATCAAACTGAAAACATTTTTGTAGGACTCAAAGGAACACTATTACTCTGAAACACTATAGTAAAAAAGGAAATGATGCACTGGAAGAGAAACGCCCTTTTGGAAGCAAGAACATTAAGCAGTGTTTTGGATGTATGTCAACTCCCGTTATCATATTGCAAGTGCGACGAAGCAAGCAATCAATCACGGAGCTGATATTGGAAATCCTCTACATAATCTCTCGTCCTGTTATCTTCATACTATCACTTGTTCCTGTTTCGCTACAGTCTACGATCGTTTTATGGTTATCGGTTTCAACATTCAAGATATGGAATAAATCATCGAAGAAATTATCGAAACAAGAGTGCAATCGTTCTTTTAAGATGAAACCCAAAGTAAAGTATTAAAAAAACGGTCAACTGGTGGATATGGCTGTCCCAGTTATCGAAAGAATTAACCTGAAAGTGAATGAAAAAATAAGCAAACATCAGAATCCTGACCAAGAACTGTCCGTATTGATACTATAGGGACATAGTTAATGTCTATCATTACTGGTATGGATGCAATAGTCTAAAATACTGAT
>OZ038475.1:51329479-51424479 GCA_964036315.1 Acanthosepion esculentum
AATTAGTTTGAGCTGAACACGTCAGGTCTTCCGTGGGTCGCTTATATCATACTCATTCTGTTCACACACATTTCAAAACTGTAGTGTTCAAAGTTGGTTTTGAGTATGCGCACCTACTCGGCTGGCTAGCTACCACTTCTTGCAGACGCCCTTGTCAATTGTTCTTCTTTTATGTGCTTTCTCCCCTTCAGGGCATGGCCGATCATGGCTCTCGATGACTTCTTATTCTTTTCTACCTCTGATATCTTCCCACGCCCTGTTTTGTCATACATATACACTCGTTTGGTAGGAGTTATCCTCTGCTTCTTTTGTCTTCAATATGTCCCGTGAATTTCAAGACTTCTTTCCGCAGTGTGTGTCCCAGGAGTTTCAACAGTTCTTTTCTTATTATTCTAACATTCTAACAACGTATCCTTTTTGGTTCCATTACTCTTAATCTTCCTCGCTGTTCTCATGTTTCGTCTATGGTATCTATAGCCATGCCCAGGTAGTTAAATTTATGTACGCTTTATATTGGTCCAGGAAGCAAAGTTGAATATTCAATATTGCGTGCAATGTTGACTGTTTTCACGACAGATTTTTATCTCAGATGATTTATCTTAGCAGTCACTGAAGCTCACATATTTCATTGGTTAAAAGATATCAATTGTTAAATATGGTAAAATCCCAAAAGCAATTAAAGATTAAAGCAATGAAAGGAAGACGAGGAAAGACAGCAAGAGATGAAATAATCGGAGAGGTGAAAAGCATGAAAAGGAATGGGTAGATAATAATACAAAAGAAAGCGGTAAAAAAGAGAGAGAGAGAGTGAGAGAAAGTAAAGTATGTCAGTTCGAAATTCACTTAATGTTATCCGGATCAACAAACACCTGAAGAAGGTAAGAGGACACAACGTTGTGATAATAGCAACAAAGATGAGGACACTAGTCTGAATGTAAATAACGCAAATAATAATGAAAAGAAAAGAGAAAGATCGCGAATACTGATCCTCAGAGCATACGGTAACCTCCAGGAGACTGACTCATACTACATGCCTTTTGTTAATATTTTTCGCTGACACGAAGTGGAAAGATTATATTGAATCAATCGCTCGGTCTGATGCTCGGATCCATACTTGATCCAATATGTCGTGCTAGACACTTTTTTCTCTTCAGAATCTACCATTCGTCCATATTTTGAATATTGCTGCCGCATATGGTTTGGTACTCCTGCTTTAACTTTACTGATTCTTGATTAAACTCTTGATAAAATCCAAAGAAAAATATGCTATGTTATTGGTCCTGACCTGTTATCTCGCCATCAGTCACTTTCCCACGGCCGTAATATAGCTTCCCTATGTGTTCTATAAATACTTTCATGGTAATTGTTCTGCGAACTTCCGCCTCACCACAGACAAATTCTACATATGAGAACTAGTTAGGACTGCATATAGATTAGAACTACATAGAGATTTTGAGTTATTATTGTGGCTGTAGTAAAAATGATAAGAATGTATTGTTTTGGTGTAAGGAATACTGTGCTAAGTTTGGGTCAGTAATCGTAGCTAGCTAAATTTAAGATAAGACAGATTGAAGGCCAGCCTTCCCCTATATCCACTTTTGGCCTTGTGCCACATTTTTCTATTAAAACAAAATAAATATTACTTTCCTTTATGGTACCGAGACTTTATTAATTAAAGCACATTACTGGATTAGCGACAAGGTCTTATCATTTTACAGTTGAAATGGCTAGACGTAACCATAAGTGATATGCTAATACTTTCTTCTATCGCACATCTCACTTGTGGAACTCTATTCCGGCTTCTTGCTTCCAAGTCAACTTTGATCTTCGAAAACTTAAATGTAATGTCAATCGTTATATTGTCTTCTTAATACTTGTTCTTTTATTATCCTCTATCTTAATACTATTTTTACACGCTCTCTAATACTTAGTAACTCGTTGCGCCTTAGTGCTTTTATTGCCTTGTTTGGGGTGAAATGATTAAAAAAGTTCAAATATCCTCCGTCAACCGAACATGCAACACAAATTTTATGTCTCTCTGTTTAATCTTTTACATTTTTCATTTCATCCAATACAAGGCTCGAGAGACACTCAATGTATAAGGTTACTGCTAAAATGCTAATGATGGATGAGGTACGTGATATGAATGAAAGAGCGGTTAGGTGGAAATGAAGACAAGAAGAATAGATAGCGACTGACCTTTGATTAAAGTTGATTGTAGTGTCCAAAGAAGCATTCACGAAAAAGACAGTTCTTGGCAAAAAAGCTCTCTGAGTATAACTTTCTTCTTATCTTTGGAATACAGGGGAAATGAGGGTGTTTCGACTCCATGGAAGTAATACCACAGTAACAATGAGAGTGGCCTCAATTTCATCATCCAAATCACTCGTGATATTTTCTTTTATCCTTTTACTGCTATGCAATAAAATGGAATATCACACATAAAAGCGGATATATGTTTGTGGTTTCCATTGTTTTTGAAAAAGAGAGGAGTCTAGAGAACTTGATTGTATTTCTTGGAATGAGAAGAGTTAGGAAATCATAAGGTGACTTTCAGCTATTTTTATATTATTCCATGACCAAAATACAAATAGGGTATTGTTTCACTCCGATTAGGTGAGGAAGTCCTTTTAATTGAAAACATGACAAAGAAAATATATTATCAATTGGGATATAACCAAATAGCTTTCAATCTGCTAACATATAGCGATTTACTAAGTGCAGATTAGATATGGCACAAGGCCAAAAATATGGAGCGTCCTGTCTGCTACATATATTCCAGATTGGATAATGACAAGGGTGTTCTTTCACCTTGAACTGTACTTGCTTTCCACAACATCTTATGCAGTTGGGAAAAAGATTGTGTTGAACCAATTTTCATAGTAAAGAAGAATTCTGGCTTGCTTACGACTAGCGTTTATTTTATTTTTTATTTTTATTTTTTGAAACTCGGAATTCGAATTCTTGATTATTTTCGGAAATAAAAAAAATAACCAATTCTACAAGCTGGAGTACGCAATTATTTTAGTCTTGAAAGAAACTGAGAGATTTTTTGTCTGGAGCAGAAATGGAGTGAAGAAAAGACAATTAAAGAGTTGTTCACTCGAAAAATAAATTAGAGACAAACAAAAAGGTCAACTTGAAGCAGAAAAAACAGGAAAAGGTACGCAGGTTTCTGAGACATAAAGAGGAGAGAATATAGATGATTGTATTGAAAGAAAATATGTGACGTGGAGGTGAAAGCGAGAGGAATGCCAAATAATATGGTATCTTACTCGAACGGCTATAATTTAAATATTTTAGATTTCTCAATTTTCAATCGCATACAGACAGACACGCAAGCATATTTATATATTCATACATACATAAGATCTCCTTCACGCAAGTATTTTTAATAAAAATCAGCAATATTATTGGCGCCAATCTGGCGTCTCGGATTCAATTTCCCACTGCCGTAAGGTAGCCTCGTTTTGCTTTTTCTATAAATAACTTCATGGTAATTGTTCAGATAAGCTCTTCGCTATAGTATTTTTGATGTTTTCGTTTATTTTTTCAGTTAACTTAGCTAGGGTATGTATGCTCATTAGCCCCCTTTTTTCTGTCCCTATTTTTCTTTAAGTTTAATTCCCCATCCCCTCACTCGTTAGGTGGTTAGTGATGTCAGTTCGCAGGTGGATGCGGGGCGCCTTTCGTTTCGCGTGAGTGTTTTCGTATTTGTTGTTGTGTTTGAATGAGTGCGTGTCAGTGTGTGTGCTTGGGATGAATGAATGTTTTATACTATTTTAGTCCCGCATTGATTTCGGCCAGTGAACTGGTATTTCTGCCACATTTAGTGATTGTGGGGGGTTTTATTACTAATATTATTTCCTTTAGTTTTTTTTAAATAGTTTTGTATTCATTTTGTAAATACTCATTGAGGTTAGTTTTTAGAATTGTTATTTTATTCCCTTCCCCCCCACAGACACTGAATTGTAAATATGGGGACTAGTTAGTATTTTCATAGAGACAGTGAGGTATTATGGTGGTTGTAGTAAGAAAGGTATGTGTGAATGTGTTGTTTTGGTGTAAGGAATATTGTTCGTACGATTGCGTCAGTGTTTGCGGCTAGCTAAGTTAGAGTTAAGACAGAAGAAGACCGTCCTTTCCCCCAATCCCCTCTTCGGCCTTGTGTCACATTTCTGTGTATTAAACAGAATAAATATCGCTCTTCGCTATAGTACCTAGATTCTTCGAATTTAAGAGCAGTACTTGACTGGTAACGAGGTCTCACCAATTTACAGTCGGGCTGACTAGATATAACCGTAAATTCTGTGCTAACAGTTTCTTTTCTCGCACTTCTCGCTTGTGGAACTCTTTTCCGGCTCCATGCTTTCCAGTCTACTTTAATCTGCATAAAATTAAATGCAATGTCAATCGCTATCTCGTATCCCTCTGTTCTCGCTTCTTAGCAATGCTCCTGTTTTTAACTCTTCCACAACAAGTAACCTATCGCATCTCTGTGGCTTTACTGCCTTGCTTGGATGAACTTGATAAAAGAAAAACAGACTAAGACTGAATATTACGTTTAGTAATCAACTTTTCTTGGTTTCGACGCAAATGTTTTAAATTAAATGAAAATCGATGATTGTAGAATTGAACATCATCAAGGGTGTCGCATGGACATGTGTAAGTTACTGATTTTTGGATTTGTCTGTTGAAAAATCGTCTATGAATTAATCGGTTAAGATTTGAAATTAGAGTCTGTTATTCATGTAATATAGCGTGACGTGATATCAAGGGATTGACTTGGAGTTGAGATCTTAATAATATTAAATGTTCATTTATCATTTTACGTAGTTTACACCTGATTTGAAAACTTAACTGTAAAAATTAATTTATATTCAGAAATATATATTTTCAGAGAGTTTATAAAAATAAGTTAAGTTTTACAATCAAGTCTCCTGACGAGTGGATGTAATTTCCGTGAAATACAGATAAGATAAGTGAACATATAATTTAATTTATTACAAGTAATGCTTTATCGTTAGATATTAAACTTGAATTTAAGCAGAACTGTTTTTTTAAGTTAACTTCTAGAAATACACAGATCAACGGGTATATTTTGTGATACAATATAAATACATACACACAAACACGCACACACACAAACACACACACATATATATATATATATATATATATATATATATATATATATATATATGTGTGTGTGTGTGTACGTATACAGACGATGCGATCCCTAAGAAAAATTAATCGAGTGGAAGCCGAACATGTAAAAGTCAAATCAGCTCAAGACGTCATATTTTCTATTCTGTATAAAATGTAGAAATACATCATGTGCATGAAAAGATATCACACACACACACACACACACACACACACACACACACACACACACACACACACAAACACACGCACACACACACACACACAATTTATGGAATAAAGTGCTCAATATCAGGGATGAGTATATGTAAATATAAAAATGTACATTTACAAATTCAGTTTCATGCTTAAATGCAATCATCAGGTCATATTGTTGCGTTTAAGCATGAAAGAGACTGTCGCCGTTGTGTATTGATTGCAATGTCCACTTATATATATATATATATATATATATATATATATATATATATATATAAGTTTAGGATTGGTATTTGTGCCCTGGATTTCGCTCGGGAATACTCCAACATTTCTGAAAGAGAAGTGAATACCATCATGGAGTGCCGAAATTCGGTTCTAATCTACAAAGATGAACAGTGGACCAAAAAGTCCTGTAACGAAAAATTTGACATTTCAATGGGTTCTCTGGATTCTGCTGAAGCTTCTGATCTTGTTGGATTATTTCTTTTGTATAATTTAAGTGCATTTGATTGCCTAGATTCTGATAGTGTAGGATTATATAGGGACGACGGGTTATTAGTAGTTAGGAATTCCACTAAAATTAAAGTAGATCGTATTAGAAAAATGATACATAAGGTATTTAAGGATCTAGGTCTCAGAGTAATAGTTTCCACTAATGTTAAACGAGTAGACTTCCTAGACGTCACCCTAGACCTCACTAGCAACACATACCAACCATATGTAAAAGTTAATTCCAATCAAATATACGTTCATCCAAATTCTAACCACCCCCCTGCAATCATCAAACACATACCCTATTCTATTGAATGTAGGATCAGTAACAACTCTTCAAACAGTGATATTTTTAATAAGCATAGTGACCTTTACAATTCCGCACTTAAACATAGTGGATATAAAAATATTAATATTAAATATAAAAGCCCTATAAATAGCAACAATAATGGTAGAAAGAGATCTAGAAAAATCATATGGTATACTCCCCCTTTTAACATTATGGTTAAAACCAAATTGGGGCACCTGTTTCTAAACCTCATTAAAAAACATTTCCCCAAATCTGGAACCAACTCACTCAGTAAAATATTTAACTCTAATACTCTTAAGTTAAGCTATAGTTGTGCTGATAACCTAGAAAAAATAATTAAAAAACATAACAATAGTATATTCAGCAAGTATATAAATTCGGAGAGCCTGACAACCCACAAGGTTGCACATAGCAACATTAAGCAAAATGACACAAATAATAAATCATGTAACTGCAGGAATCCCAATAATTGTCCACTAAATAATAACTGTTTAACTAGCTCTGTAGTTTATCTCAGTACTATATCAACACTAGAAAATCCAAATATAAAGAAATTCTACATAGGTTGCACCATGAGACCATTCAAGGAACGCTGGCGGGGTCACCTGCAATCTTTTAATAATAGTAACTATAAATATATGACTTCATTATCCAAATACTTTTGGAGTCTAAAAGAGAAAAATAAAACACCTAAGGTTAAATGGAAATTAATTAGAAAGGCCCGGACATGTAACTCACTATATGCCCCGTGTTACTTATGCCTTAACGAGAAACTTGAAATAATTAGATTTAAAAATAAGACTGATCTTTTAAATCAAAGATATGAACTAACAGTTAACTGTAAGCATCGTCTTAAATTTAACTTAGTATAGAAATCATATACTTTCTATGATAATGATAAATGAAACTTAATAGACTATTACCTTTTTAGCATGATAGTCGCCTTATCGATATGAATGTGTACTGGGTACTTACAAAGTATCATACGTGTCTGTATTTAGATGTATATATGTGTATGTTATGTAGAGTTATTTCTACTGTAGGATATGTATATGTGTATATAGGGATATATATATGGTTTTTTTTTTTTTTTTTTTTTTTTTATGAAGGTATATCGTTGCGTATATTGGCTTCTATCATGGGTTAACCTGTTTATGTGTATGAGTAAGGGAGTAAATTCTGGTAAGTGTCTACCACTAAATGTGTGAGTATATGTATGGGTATATGGGGATATTTATGTGTACTTGTGTGAGTGTAGATATATGTATGCCTATTGCATATGTATGTATATGTATGTGTGAGTGTGCATATATGTATGTATATGTAGTATGTATGTTTCTATGTGTATGTATAGGTTTATATATGCATATATATGTATATATATGTATGTTTAAATATGTATATGTTTATGTATATGTGTTTGTATATGGGTGTATATTTATATGTATGTGTGGGTGATTATATGGTTGAGCTCGACTGTCTCTGTATTGTTTATCTGGATGTGTCGATATGGGTATTTATATAGGATTAGATATTTATATATATATGTTGGTGTGTCATTGTATGTGTATTTGTATGTAGGCTTTAGTGTCTTGGAATGTATCATAGATACAAACTAAAATCTACTTTTGTTGATAAAGTACCTTTAATTGCTTACAGACCTTTGTTCTTTTCTTAAATTATGATTAACTTTTAATATATTTTATCATAATGTTGTTGGAATATTATTAGAATATAAGTTGGTCTATGTATGCTTATTTCTTTTTCCTTTTTTATGCATGTGTCTATATGTTTATGTATATATGTATATGTGTTTGTATATGTATATGTGTGTGTGCGTATATGTGTATGTGTGTGTATGTATATGTGTATGTGTGTTTATGTGTGTATGTATATATATGTATATATATATATATATATATATATGTATATGTGTATATATGCGTATGTATATTTGTGAATATGTATGTATGTATGTATATGTTTGTCTGTAGATATATATGTGTATATATCTATGTGTAGTTGCGTATGTATGTGTGTATATATATGTACTAGCGGATGTGTATATGCATTTTTATACTCATGTCGTTTTAATTTACGTTTGTTTAATTTTTCATGTATACACTTGTATTTGTAAATGTCTATATATATATATATTTAGTGTATATACATATACGCATGCGTGCTTATGTATGTACATCTAGATGTGTATGTATGTATGTGTGTGCTTGTATATGGTTGCATCTTTATATGTATTTCTTCACTTGCCTTATTTACTTTTCTGCGTCGACGTATGGGTCAATATATTTATATGTGCTTATCTATGTGTATGTTTATGTACGTAGGTCTGTGTATGCGTACCTATTATCCTTATATGTGTCTATGCGGGTGCATGTATTAATTTATATGCGGATGTGCGAGTGTTCAATTATATGTGGAGGTGGTTATTTACTTTTGTCTGTAAATGTGTCGAAAACTATATGTTTTCAAAAATGTATATATGTATATATGTGTGTGTGTGTGTGTGTGTGTGTGTGTATATATATATATATGTATATATATATATATGTATATATATGTATATATATATATATATATATATATATATATATATATATTTATATATGGTTATTTGTTTAAATTTTTCAAGTTTAAATTCGTTTAATAACATTTTAAGCCACGAATGGCTTCGACATTTGACCGTCTGGATCATATTGAATGTAGATGTGTGTGCCTGTGTGTATCGATGTGTGTGTGTAGGTGTAGTGCATTTGCCTATGTGTGGTTTGCTTTTTTGTATGTGTGTGTATATATCTAGATGCGTCCGAGCGTTTGGCATGCCGTTGATCGAGTGATTTCACGTGAGAGGCGACTAACTTGCTGAAATGTAACGAAAAATGTATACATCTATGTCTGGGACTCTAAATACAACTTTCAACTTAATTTCAATGAAAATATAAATTAAATAGCATATATATCTTTTATTTTTATTTTTAGATTTTTTTTTTTTTTTTTTTTTTTTTTTTCTCCTTAGTAATTTTACAATTTAAAACTTAATAGAGATCTGATTTAGATTTCTTAATAGGTAATTTTAATTTTATTTTTAATTTTAATTTCAAATTTTATAAATCTTTTAATATCTAGATAGCCTTGCTTAGTTGTCAAATTTTTCGAATCATCCTATACTTGCCTTTTGATTGGCCACTCTGGCTTACGTAACAGCGTTTACTCTTAGCTAAGGATCGTTGATTAATTTGAAACTTTTAAAACCATTTATTCTATATTCTATATCATCACTTGACAAGACACAAGAAGTGTTGAAACAAAATGGCTACTTTTGTCGTGATTTTATAACATATTTATGTTGTAATATTCAAATAAATAATTATATCTGCTCTACTCTGTATTGAGCACTCTTTAAAGAATATTGATTGTTGGTTATTGGATTTCATTCCGTATATACCAATCCTAAACTTGGATATTAGCTCCTATTACTGTCGAGCACTATCTATTATATTCTTAATATGGATAAAATCGATTTCGAATTATCACTGAAGAACATTCCCACCACAAACAAAAGGGATTATTTCGTCCATTTGACTCAGCAAACCGAAAACTTCATAAGGAGAATGAGATGGAAGGCTTTCTTCTTCCTTCAGAATAAGGAACAACTATATGAACAAGAGAACTATGGTTTTAAAAGTCTCAAAACTGCACCTATAATAAAGGATCTATTGAGTTTCGAGAATGATCTATTAGATATCATCAAGGGATTAACCTTCTACAAATTCAAGAACTGTTTCCAAAAAAATCTGGATATCATTGTCAAAGACATCAATAAATCTGAAGACCTATATGTTAAATCTGATAAGACTGCCAACTTTTATAAATTATCCCCTAGGAATTATGACAAATTAGTAACAAATAGTCTAACCAGTAGTTACAAAAAAATTAATACGGACAATTTTAACCAAATTGATAAAATTAACTCTATCAGCAAATCAATTACTGATAAACTAAAGATAAGTGATCGAGTTAGTAAATTACAACCTAAAGAAGCCTATATTTTATTAAAAGATCACAAACCCGATTTCAGATCTAAGCCATCAACTAGGATTATAAACCCAACTAGACCGGAAATTGGCAGGATTAGTAAGAACATCTTAGAAAGAACCAACAACTCCATAAAGAAAACCCTCGGATTATTACAATGGATTAACACTGCGGATGTCATCAACTGGTTTACTAACATCGGATTTAAGGATAAATGTACCTTCATACAGTTTGACATTACAGACTATTATCCATCTATATCCAAAAATCTGTTCACTTGTGCCCTGGATTTCGCTCGGGAATACTCCAACATTTCTGAAAGAGAAGTGAATACCATCATGGAGTGCCGAAATTCGGTTCTAATCTACAAAGATGAACAGTGGACCAAAAAGTCCTGTAACGAAAAATTTGACATTTCAATGGGTTCTCTGGATTCTGCTGAAGCTTCTGATCTTGTTGGATTATTTCTTTTGTATAATTTAAGTGCATTTGATTGCCTAGATTCTGATAGTGTAGGATTATATAGGGACGACGGGTTATTAGTAGTTAGGAATTCCACTAAAATTAAAGTAGATCGTATTAGAAAAATGATACATAAGGTATTTAAGGATCTAGGTCTCAGAGTAATAGTTTCCACTAATGTTAAACGAGTAGACTTCCTAGACGTCACCCTAGACCTCACTAGCAACACATACCAACCATATGTAAAAGTTAATTCCAATCAAATATACGTTCATCCAAATTCTAACCACCCCCCTGCAATCATCAAACACATACCCTATTCTATTGAATGTAGGATCAGTAACAACTCTTCAAACAGTGATATTTTTAATAAGCATAGTGACCTTTACAATTCCGCACTTAAACATAGTGGATATAAAAATATTAATATTAAATATAAAAGCCCTATAAATAGCAACAATAATGGTAGAAAGAGATCTAGAAAAATCATATGGTATACTCCCCCTTTTAACATTATGGTTAAAACCAAATTGGGGCACCTGTTTCTAAACCTCATTAAAAAACATTTCCCCAAATCTGGAACCAACTCACTCAGTAAAATATTTAACTCTAATACTCTTAAGTTAAGCTATAGTTGTGCTGATAACCTAGAAAAAATAATTAAAAAACATAACAATAGTATATTCAGCAAGTATATAAATTCGGAGAGCCTGACAACCCACAAGGTTGCACATAGCAACATTAAGCAAAATGACACAAATAATAAATCATGTAACTGCAGGAATCCCAATAATTGTCCACTAAATAATAACTGTTTAACTAGCTCTGTAGTTTATCTCAGTACTATATCAACACTAGAAAATCCAAATATAAAGAAATTCTACATAGGTTGCACCATGAGACCATTCAAGGAACGCTGGCGGGGTCACCTGCAATCTTTTAATAATAGTAACTATAAATATATGACTTCATTATCCAAATACTTTTGGAGTCTAAAAGAGAAAAATAAAACACCTAAGGTTAAATGGAAATTAATTAGAAAGGCCCGGACATGTAACTCACTATATGCCCCGTGTTACTTATGCCTTAACGAGAAACTTGAAATAATTAGATTTAAAAATAAGACTGATCTTTTAAATCAAAGATATGAACTAACAGTTAACTGTAAGCATCGTCTTAAATTTAACTTAGTATAGAAATCATATACTTTCTATGATAATGATAAATGAAACTTAATAGACTATTACCTTTTTAGCATGATAGTCGCCTTATCGATATGAATGTGTACTGGGTACTTACAAAGTATCATACGTGTCTGTATTTAGATGTATATATGTGTATGTTATGTAGAGTTATTTCTACTGTAGGATATGTATATGTGTATATAGGGATATATATATGGTTTTTTTTTTTTTTTTTTTTTTTTTTTTTATGAAGGTATATCGTTGCGTATATTGGCTTCTATCATGGGTTAACCTGTTTATGTGTATGAGTAAGGGAGTAAATTCTGGTAAGTGTCTACCACTAAATGTGTGAGTATATGTATGGGTATATGGGGATATTTATGTGTACTTGTGTGAGTGTAGATATATGTATGCCTATTGCATATGTATGTATATGTATGTGTGAGTGTGCATATATGTATGTATATGTAGTATGTATGTTTCTATGTGTATGTATAGGTTTATATATGCATATATATGTATATATATGTATGTTTAAATATGTATATGTTTATGTATATGTGTTTGTATATGGGTGTATATTTATATGTATGTGTGGGTGATTATATGGTTGAGCTCGACTGTCTCTGTATTGTTTATCTGGATGTGTCGATATGGGTATTTATATAGGATTAGATATTTATATATATATGTTGGTGTGTCATTGTATGTGTATTTGTATGTAGGCTTTAGTGTCTTGGAATGTATCATAGATACAAACTAAAATCTACTTTTGTTGATAAAGTACCTTTAATTGCTTACAGACCTTTGTTCTTTTCTTAAATTATGATTAACTTTTAATATATTTTATCATAATGTTGTTGGAATATTATTAGAATATAAGTTGGTCTATGTATGCTTATTTCTTTTTCCTTTTTTATGCATGTGTCTATATGTTTATGTATATATGTATATGTGTTTGTATATGTATATGTGTGTGTGCGTATATGTGTATGTGTGTGTATGTATATGTGTATGTGTGTTTATGTGTGTATGTATATATATGTATATATATATATATATATATATATGTATATGTGTATATATGCGTATGTATATTTGTGAATATGTATGTATGTATGTATATGTTTGTCTGTAGATATATATGTGTATATATCTATGTGTAGTTGCGTATGTATGTGTGTATATATATGTACTAGCGGATGTGTATATGCATTTTTATACTCATGTCGTTTTAATTTACGTTTGTTTAATTTTTCATGTATACACTTTTATTTGTAAATGTCTATATATATATATATTTAGTGTATATACATATACGCATGCGTGCTTATGTATGTACATCTAGATGTGTATGTATGTATGTGTGTGCTTGTATATGGTTGCATCTTTATATGTATTTCTTCACTTGCCTTATTTACTTTTCTGCGTCGACGTATGGGTCAATATATTTATATGTGCTTATCTATGTGTATGTTTATGTACGTAGGTCTGTGTATGCGTACCTATTATCCTTATATGTGTCTATGCGGGTGCATGTATTAATTTATATGCGGATGTGCGAGTGTTCAATTATATGTGGAGGTGGTTATTTACTTTTGTCTGTAAATGTGTCGAAAACTATATGTTTTCAAAAATGTATATATGTATATATGTGTGTGTGTGTGTGTGTGTGTGTGTGTATATATATATATATGTATATATATATATATGTATATATATGTATATATATATATATATATATATATATATATATATATATTTATATATGGTTATTTGTTTAAATTTTTCAAGTTTAAATTCGTTTAATAACATTTTAAGCCACGAATGGCTTCGACATTTGACCGTCTGGATCATATTGAATGTAGATGTGTGTGCCTGTGTGTATCGATGTGTGTGTGTAGGTGTAGTGCATTTGCCTATGTGTGGTTTGCTTTTTTGTATGTGTGTGTATATATCTAGATGCGTCCGAGCGTTTGGCATGCCGTTGATCGAGTGATTTCACGTGAGAGGCGACTAACTTGCTGAAATGTAACGAAAAATGTATACATCTATGTCTGGGACTCTAAATACAACTTTCAACTTAATTTCAATGAAAATATAAATTAAATAGCATATATATCTTTTATTTTTATTTTTAGATTTTTTTTTTTTTTTTTTTTTTTTTTTTTTTCTCCTTAGTAATTTTACAATTTAAAACTTAATAGAGATCTGATTTAGATTTCTTAATAGGTAATTTTAATTTTATTTTTAATTTTAATTTCAAATTTTATAAATCTTTTAATATCTAGATAGCCTTGCTTAGTTGTCAAATTTTTCGAATCATCCTATACTTGCCTTTTGATTGGCCACTCTGGCTTACGTAACAGCGTTTACTCTTAGCTAAGGATCGTTGATTAATTTGAAACTTTTAAAACCATTTATTCTATATTCTATATCATCACTTGACAAGACACAAGAAGTGTTGAAACAAAATGGCTACTTTTGTCGTGATTTTATAACATATTTATGTTGTAATATTCAAATAAATAATTATATATATATATATATATATTAGAAGTAGTAGTAGGAGGAGGAGGAGTCTTATAAGTATAACACACTATACTCGATCGGAAAACCTTCGGTGTCTTGATTTGCAAATAATCAAACCAATACCAAAGGGAAAAAACGGCATAAAAAAAGAAAGAACCAAGAACATGTAAGTTAGCCGAAAATAATCGTCCAGCACGCAAGTCCAAGGTCCAAAGAAAAAGATCCCGATACTAGTACGCAAAAAAAACTAAATAAAGTGAGTAGAGCAGAGCTAGTTAGACCTAGAGAGCCAGACAAACCTACCACGGTTCCACCTAAACGGATCGTCTAGGTCTAACTATATATATATATATATATATATATATATATATATATATATATATATATATATATATATATATATACATATATGCTCTCTCTCTCTCTCACTATATATATATATATATATATATATATATATATAGTGAGAGAGAGAGAGAGAGAGAGAGAGAGAGTGAGACAGATTAAAGAAAACTTACCTTAGTCGACGCATTTCGTCCTCTGATGAACTTTATCCATACATTTGGGCGAATGATTTTATTCATATTGGCATTTTCAGAAATGTTTCTAGTTATATCTGAAATGTTAAGCACACACACACACACACACACACACACACACACACACACACACACGCGCGCGCGCACGCACACACACACTCAGACACACACGCACACACACATGTCCATATAAGCATATGTTCAAAAGGCCATCGTTCTACCTCAACCCATAACAAATATTCAAAATGTGCCCCACCTGCTTCTACACACGTATACACCCCATCAAATCATTGACTGGCAGAACCTTTAAAATACTCTCACACGGTGCTGAATGGTTTCGCAGGTCCCCGTGACACCTTGATGAAGCGTCTCTGCATTATTAATGTCTGCTGCATAAACCAATTGTTTTAGGAGGTTCCTCAGATAAAAACCCAATGGATTGATGTCGGGGGAGCGTGCAGGCCATGGAACCGGTCCTTAGAATGTGTTCTTCCAGGTCAGGCGTGCGAACGGGTTTTTTCCCTCCTCGATCCATAGTTTGTGGTGCCACAGATCCTGTCTCAGCAACGCGAAGATAAACAACAGCAATGGTTAGATGACTCGGCTGCCTTCTGGCTGGAAACGCATTATGATACAGCCGTGTCAGCCTCGCGTCCATTACCATTCCCATTCGTGCGATCGTATAAAAATCATATCTGCTTGCTGACGATATGATATCCTGCTATTGTTAAAGATAACTGTTATGGAAACTTACCCATAATATTAATGGACTATTCCGGACATTATATATACTGCGCCTCAAGAGGAAGCAGTAGTGTTCAGAGTCAGTAAGAGTCAGAGACAGACACAGACGATTACTGTAAGAACATTGGAATAGTGATACTTGTCGAGACAACATAATTCACTCTAACCAAATCTGATAGTCATTACTAATACTTCTACTTCTTTGTACATATTTCTGTTTGTAATATATCTGTGTTATTCCATACCTATGTTCGAGTTATTCTTCATTGGTTCTACCTTGGACCATCACCGTGGTACAAGGAACTTGGACCATAACAATAACACTTCTCAGTTAACTTATTACTATACACGATAAACGTTAACGACAGTCTAGCCACAAATGTACACGAATAACAAATGTAACTTAGTCTAAATGCAACGCAACACCATCTACCGTAAACTTTCCTGAAACTTAATAACTCAAAAACGAAGAATTTGTTTGTATGGACTTTTGTCCTTGTTTTGGTGTGAGGGACCTGTCTCCAAAGTTTGTAAAAGTTTGACACGCCTTATATATATATATATATATATATATATATATATATATATATATATATATATATATATATATATATATATATATCTCCATACATATATATATATGTATATATATGTATGTATATATATATATATATATATATATATATATATATATATATATATATGTATATATATATGTACATATATATATATACACACACACACACACACACACACACACACATATATATATATATATATATATTGTCATTCACAGACAGGCTGTTTCGCTGTGTCACAGATCATCAGTCTGATCAGACATCCGATTGCCTCAATCCGGGATCGAAACCCGACTGAATTGGCATCAGTTGGAGATTTTACCCTCAGCGCCCGGTAGAGGGAAATTTTGTGTATTTATTCTTTTAAATAAACACGCCGGTGACCTAGAGGGCTCAATTCATGGAAGAGCTTTGCATTAACAGCAGTTGTAGTCACTGTTTATATATTCCCACTTTCTCTCCAGAGCGCTCGACCGAAATTAAATTTTTCAGGGGTATATGTATTATCATACACAGACTGTTCCGCTGTATCACAGCTCATCAGTGTGGGTAGACATCCGATTGCCTCAAGCCGAGATCTAAACCCGACTGATTTGAGGAAGGATCATTACAAGGAATAGCATTGCTGAAGATGAAATTCATATATTGTATAAAATTTATGGTATAAAATAATTATTTCATGTGTTGTCCGTACGAAATAGCAGAATTGATTGTAGACATGACAAAAGCTTCAATGTATTGCCAGGTTTAACACATGAATTCATACAACACAAGAACATATTTAATGTGACACAAAATACACCGCGGGTGGCTAACTTAAACATTACCTTAATACAAAATGTGTACGTTTAGATCGAAGTTAAAGATCCGTGTACTTCATCACTATAGTCATATAAGTGTATACATGTATGCACTTATACATGTGTGCGTACAAACATATATTCCTACACGAATAAATATGTATGCCTATATGCACACACATTGATGTTATCTGATTTCATACAGTGACAATTTAATGTAAATATTCTAAAATCATATTCCGAAAACGAGCACGTTTGGAAAATGTTATAATTACATTACTAAACATTTTTCAACAGATGTATTAAAATATAGTGAAATTTTATATGTACTTTTTCCGATTTCTCTCTCTCTCTCTCTCTCTCTCTCTCTCTCTCTCTCTCTCTATATATATATATATATATATATATATATATATATATATATATATATATACGCGTGTGTGTGTATGTGTGTGTACATTGTGTAAATGGGGATCAAATATAGATATGATGAAACTTAAATAAATCTCTTAATAAAACCCTTTCATATTTGTTCCTTATCCTACAGTCTATATAAGAAAGATAGATACTGTGACAGGTGAATATTTAAGAAGAGACTGAGATATATAGATAAGAAGAGGCTGATATATATATATATATATATATATATATATATATATATATATATATGTATGTATGTGTGTGTGTATGTGTGTGTGTGTGTGTGTGTGTGTGGTGACAGACTTCTTGCTATCAGTCTTTTTCCTTTTACATATACATTATATATATGTTGCTAATACGAGCAAATCATACTACATTAACTACGAAAAATCTTCAGATTCATGAAATAATTATTAGCGAAATAAAGACCCCAATGTTAGTTAATCTTTTTTAATAAGTGTACGAGTGAAAAATTAACGACTAGTTAATATGTTTTCTCAAGGAAAAAAAAACTTGCATGCATGCGACATCGTGTGTAATGTCACTGTAACGTAATGGCTTCACACACACAATATATATATATATATATATATCTGTGTGTGCGTGTGTCTGTGCGCGCGTGTGCGTGTGTGTGTGTGCGTGTGAGATTGGGTTCTACAACAATTTTTTATGGCCGTTGAGAACTGCGCATGTAGGGATGGGGGGATGGGGGAACCTTTTGAAGATCGCGCCCGCCTAAAGACTGGCAAACCCGGACCAGTATGTAATCTGATCCATCCGTGGGTCAGTTTGATTCGCCTGTTTCATGTCGGATGTAAAACCACGCGACTTGCGACGATTACAATGGGTTTAAAAATGGACAGACAATCTGGTATTGACGACCGTGAGAGCCAAAAGTAATGTGATGACTGTAAAAGAGTCTTCAAGTCAGCGAAGGGTCGCAAACCAAGATGAAATGTGGCGGTGATTCAGTGGCAAAGAAGCGCACGGTAGTAGTCGATAAGTCGTCGGAGTATCCAGGATGAACACCACAGTGTCCTGCAAGATCCTTTTTGGGAAGGTGAATCTAGTCACTGAATTATCAAGTGAACTTCTTCTGTGGATAGGGCCTGGTCAGAGATGGATGAAGACTTATCAGCAGCCATCCAGACACTCAGGGATGGTCCAGGAATGAAAGTCCGCCAGCTTGGGGAGATGATCAGTAACTATGGGGTCACTAGGTTTGGGTTAAAGGAAATGAAAGCTAAGTTCTTAGCTCTAGTGCAGATAAGTAGGCGGCGAAGAACCATCCGGTCAATGAGGAAAGAGATGCGACGGTTACGATGAGCAGAGGAAGCGCCTTAGCAAGTTAAGTAGGAAAAATGCCAAAATGAGACAGAAGGCTACTAAGGCCCGGACGTCATTCACGGAAAGTCCGTCCCGCTTCACGAAGCAGTTGTTTAGGGAGAATACTAGCGGAGCGTTGAACAGGAGGAGCTGGAGAGACACCTTATGAGCACGTACTCTGATGCCAGCAGGGAGGTCCCAGCGGAGGTGATGCCAGGTTTATTCAGGCCTGGCGCCCCTGAAGTATCTTTTGATGAGTCTCCAGTGAGTTGGAAGGTATATCCAATGAGTTATACGAAAGTCGAGAGCGTGTTCTGCCGGTGGTTCTAATCGTGTGACATATGCTGTCTACAAGAGGTGTCCCAGGCTGCTAAGGTGTTTGTGGAGGCTTTTTGTGAAGATTTGGGAAGTTGATGATGTTCCTGGGTGTCGAGCTGATGGAGTGTATATACCGAAGGAGGAGAATTCGTTGATACTTAGTCAGTTTCGTCCAATATCTCTCGTGAATATTGAAAGAAGGGTGTTTGCCAGGAGGCTACCTGCTTGGGAATAACTATATAGACACAAGTATTCAAAAGACAGGGGTCCCGGTGTGCTTGGAACGTGTCAATGAATTGGGCGAAGATCCGTGAAGCAAAAACTGAAAGGAAGAATATTCACGTCATCTGGCTGGATCTTGCTAATGCGTACAACAGTTCCGCATGACATGATACGGCGGGCGTTGGAGTTCTTCTACGTCCCGCAGAGATTCAGGGATTGTCTGGCTATGCACTTCGATCAGTTCACGCTGCGTTTTTCAACGATGAAGTACACTACAAGGTATGTGGAGCTGCAGAGGGGAATTGCTACCATCTCTCCAGTTCTGTCTGTGATGGTGATGGAGGCGATCCTGAGAGGTCTGACGCCAAGGTACCGCTTCCTGCAGAATCAGATCAAAATCTGGGCATTTATGGATGATTTAACAATAATTTAAGATGATAGGAAAGTAGCACTGTTGGTCCTGGACAGACTTGCAGAGTTGGTAGAGTGGGGCCTTCAAACCAAAGAAGAGCAGGTCACTGTCTATGAAGGGAGGTTCTATCATTCATGAAGTGTTTTCTATTGCAGGTGAAAAGATACTAACAGTGTGAATACGTACGGAAGTGGCTTGGTGTTGCAAGGATTCGCTTTGTATGGCAGCTCGTGGTGGGGGGGGGCTTCAGTTACCGGTTACTTCTTTGGTGGAGGAGTACAAGGTGGCAAAGGTGAGATTGCAGTCCATGCTGTGTGAATCTAAAGATGCTGTAATCTGGTAAAATATGCCGGAGGTGAAGACAGGAAGAAAGTGGATAGTGTCAGACGTGATGTCAGCAGTGGAAGTGATGGTAAAGTAGGCAGAAGTTCAGGGTGTTACAAGGAAAGGACGTGCTGGATTTAGTCTAGTTGAGAGGGAGAGATTCTGGTCAGAGGCCAGTAGACAGCAAGTTACAGGAACAGGGGTTCGGAAGCTCGAGGATAAGAGTCGTTTGGTGGGGCCTTTCCAACAGGCTCAGCAGGGTCGATGGCTCAACTGGGAGGGTATTGAGGGTGTTCAGATCAGTTGGTCTGATTGTTGGCGTCTCAGCGCAGGACATTTGAGGTTCCCCATACAAGCAGCATATGATGTGGCAGCATCCCTGGCAAATTTGAAGAGATCGGGAGTGCAGGAGTCACCCTCCTGCCGGTTGTGTGGTGCTTATGGAAACCTGCGCGACATACTGTCATCCTGCCCGAAGGCGCTACAGAACGGCTGGTGCAGCTTCAGACATAACTTGGTTCTGGTGGTTGTGGCAGCAGCTGCGAGAAATGCTAGCATACCCTCGTTGGACCTGCGAAGGATTGCCTTCCTGAAGTAAGTTGTGACTGACACAAGGCAGAAGATCAGGTCGGAGGACTCAAGGAAGTAGAGAGAGTTAGTTGATGCTACACTGCCAGTGGAGGTTATTGTGTCTGGACTGAGACCAGATCTAGTGTTAATTGATATCGAGAAGCCACATCTGTTGCTTGGCTAGCTGACAGTGGCATGGGAAGAAGGGATCGAAGAGGCTCATGAAAGAAATATTTAGCTTTCATTTCGGAAAAAAAGCATCCGTTTTAGTGGTACCTAGTTGTTGTTGTTGTTGTTGTCGTTGCTGTTATTATTATTATTATTATTATTATTGACTATACCATTCAGAAAAAGAAAGTCGCTCTGGTCTTAAGCAATATCGTAAATTAGTTTTGACAAAGTTAAGCAACCTAACATTTTTAGATGATTCTTCGAAATCCAGGGTGACCCCAAAGTTTTACCTTATATATATATATATATATATATATATATATATATATATATATATATATATATATAAACAGAACAACGCAGTAATTTGCTGCAGGAATACTAATTGTGTTTATGTAGAAAACATGTGCCTCCTGCTATATTTTTCCCGTAACAATTACTGCGGGCTTGAATGTGTGTGCGATTAATAAACTTTGAACATAAAATAGTATATAAAACAAACGACAATGTATTAACAAAAGTATACAATGACAATAAAAGAAGAAAACATTTAAATCTAGAGAATGTGCTTGTGTGTATGAAGTTTGTGTAGGAGAAGTCCAAGAGAAAAGTAATACATTCAAAGTGAAGTGAACGTACTTCTTTTTACCACGTGTGACTACATCTTATAGCCGGAATTGCAAGAGGGGAAAAGAGGAGGACAGAGAATATCTATGCCTATTTTTTCCCCTAGTGAATATTTTTTTAGTAAAGTCAAGTGGGGTAACTCACATGATCCATTGATAACGTAGATTTGACCAACTGTTATTCCCAGTAATAAGTTGTGATCAACTTTCATGGTGTATTCTTCTTAAATCCGCACATAAACATTTTCTTCTTTGTGCCGGGTTCCTTTAAGGTTATGATGATCATGTCTCTTCACAACGTCCTTTCCTTACAGCAACTTTTAATACTTTAACAGACTTAGTTTGTCCTTGCTCTGCCATCCATTTACACAAATTCCTCGACATTCCCCTCCGCCTCGTTTGCCTTCAGTATGTGTTTGTTAAATTCTCTACGTCCTTTTTCCTCGTGATGTGTTCCAGAGATTTCATTTGTCTCTTTCTTATTGTAAGTATAAATGACCTTGTTGTTCCTGTTTTCTTTTCTTTTCTTTAAAAACCCCTTGTTGTTCACATGCTCATTCAATATTATTCTCAGTATCTGTCGGTAGAAACACATCAAGCAGGTACAAGTATTAACTATGTGGCAAGTGTTTTAACTCATGGCAGAAAATGTGACAGAGTAATACGAAGGCGCATTGGAATAGCGAAATATGCCTTTCAGAAGCTAAACACGGTATTAAGAAATAGGAAAATTTCGCTAGAAGAAATAGAAAAGTGCGTTGAACTGCTATTCAATATCAATCTTCCTACATGGCGAGAAATATTGGACAATTTTTTAATAGATAAAGAAGCGGCTTGAGTCAACAGTTCTACAGAAGGATGCTGAGAATACAATGGATGGAATTCTCGTGAGCAACGAAGATGTTTTAAGGGAGATGGAAACAAAAATGACATGTATATTTAGAATAAAAAAGAGCAAGTTGAATTTTTTAAGACACGTAAGGAAGAAGGGCTTGGAGAATATGATACTCACAGGATTGACGGAAGGACAGGCAGAAGAAAACAGTGAACAATCTATCTAATATTATATAAATGCTTGACAGGAAAAGGGAATGAGAAGGATCGTAAAAAAAACATCGTTAAGAGCTTCAAAGCACGGGGGAGTTGTGGAGAGCTATGATCGCCCACGTTCTGAATCTTATCGATCCCGAAATCGTCTAAGGCAAGGTAGAACATCTTATTACAATCTCATCTGATCCTGCTGCTTTGTTTCTGTACATCTTGACAGGTGCCGATCTTACCCCAGCCTATAGTACTACATGGTTTTATGTATTGCAGATTTCTCTTCTATCTTGAGGTGGAAGGTGTCTCCGATCTATTCGTTCCATCTTCGAAGTATCTTCTTTTTTTTTATACCAACGGTTTGTTCTTTATATTTTATCCATCTTGTCGAGGAGAATGTCTCAAAAGTGTCTAATGCGACGTGAAGATATCATTGTTCTTAGCGAGAAGTCAATATTAGCCCTCTGTGACCTGAGCCTAGCCAGATAACCTATATTGTAGGTATATCCTATCAAGGCTGATACCGATCTGGAAAATGTTAGCAAAAATGCATACCTGCTCGCCTATTTTATTTGAATAGTGAGTGTCAGGATGCTGGATTGACTATGGTTTAAATTTTTAATCGGTTGGGTACAAATAGTTTCTATTTTTGATTATCAATTTTATTCTTCAAAAAATAAAATACGATTGTATTTTTTAGAATTATATATTCGCGATTATTTCACAGTGGCTTCTGGTTTTTATGTGAGAACGTTTTTACGACGACATCTTGAATCTGGTTTTCATTAGAGCCGTGATTCTCAACCGTCGTGCAGCGACACACTAGTTTTATCAGTTTTAAGCCTCTGTCGACTTTGGCGTGGAGCCCTCAGCTTATTTTATATTTTAAGCGTTTATTTTATTTAAAGCTTTAGCTTTTAATCATACGATTTGTATCCGGTGGTCCTGTTCAATACTTAGGGATTCTTCATAAAATCCAAAGAAGAATCAGCAATATTATTGTTCCTGGCCTGGCATCTCGGTTGCAGTCATTTTCCTACCCCAGTAAATTTGCTTTCCTGTGCTTATTCTATAAATACTTTCATGGTAATTGTTCGGATGAGCTCTTCGCTATGGTACACATTGGGGCTAGTTTTTTAAATTGTTGTTTTATACACACACACACACATACAATTAATTGTGCATATGTGGTTTAGTTAGGATATTCATTGAGACGATGAGGTATTATGGTGGATGTAGTAAGAAAGGTAAGTAAGAATGTGTTGTTTTGGTGTAAGGAATATTGTGGCATGTTTGGGTCAGTGTTTGTGGCTAGCTAAGTTTAAAGTTAAGACAGATGAAAACCGTCCTTTTTCCCATTCACATTTTTTTGCCTTGTGCCACATTTCTGTAAATACTAGAATAAATATCGCTCTTCGCTATGGTATCTAGAATTTAAGCGCAGTACCAGACTGACAAAGTCTCGTCAAATTACAGTTGAATTGGTTAGATGTAAGTTCTATGCTAACAGTTTCTTTTCCCGTACTTATCGCTTCTAGAACACTCTATCGGTTCCATGCTTTTCAGACAACTTCGATCGTAAAAAAATGAAATGCAATGTCAATCGTTATTTATTGTTTCCCTGATCACACTTCTATCGTTCTCCCTCCTAATAATGTTTCTGTTTCCTAATTCTTTCACACACAGTAACCCCTTGTGTCTTGGAGGCTTTACTGCCTTGTTTGGGTTGAATTCGTTATATATATATATATATATATATATATATATATATATATATATATATATATATATATATATATATTATAATTATTTTAAAAAAATATGATTTCTTCGCGACATAAGAGTTCTCAGGTTTAAAAAACAGGAGCCAAAAACTTCAATATAATTATTAAAATTAAATTGAATTAAAATATCAAGCTGTTTCATCCTCAAGCGAAATTTTGGGAATTATTCCAAAAAATTTCGCTTGAGGATCAAACAGAGAACTCTTATGTATCGCAAGGATCATATTTTTTAAAAAGTTTACTTGAAATCTATCTATCTATCTATCTATCTATCTATCTATCTATCTATCTATTTATCTATGTCAGTCTGTTTAGCTCAATCTATGCCAGTATTACATGTGTATCTATTGTCTTTACAGGATATGTAGTTCCATTATACTGTTGATTAATTGAGAAATTCTTGTAATCCCTTTAATCTATCTGTCAAATCTCTTTTTCTTAGATTACTTCTTGTGCTAAACTGATTTCCTTAAACATTTCGCCCCCTGGGTTTGCGATCTTGGTTAAATAATCCTCATAATAAAATCTTTTCCTCAGATCTTTTGCCTTTCACAACAGCCACGATTTCCTTTCCACCTACGACATTGACTTTTCCTCTTGCAATTGCAGTGGATGCTTTATCATCTTTTTCATAAAACAGTCTTAAATATATAATTTGTTTCTGTTTTTATTTATTTATTTTATATTTTCGATTTGTTTAGTGTGTTGGTTCCCTAACACGATATATACACATTATTAAATCGCTTTTGACCACCATTCTTCAAACCTTATGTACGGTCGCTGCAGAATCACAAAGAACTGTACCAAATAACAAAAACTACATCACTTGAGGAATCTCAACAACAGCAGCAACTAAAATTGCTATCACATATAACATATAACTCGAAGATAGAATAATGAAATAATCAAAATGTTGACTTTACACACAACTAACAACAAAAGGTTAGGAAGAAAAGCCTTCATCAATAGAGGAAAAAGCGATTTCTTATAAGACTTGAGAAAGCTATTTTCCTTAATTTCAAACGACCGTTTTGCTGATGGCTTGGTCAATGCATGCCAAATGTTTCCTTATAAGAAAAAAAGGTATGTCCTCCGCGTAGAGAGTTCGTTTTTTCTTTTGGGTTACCTCGTCGCCACTTGTTATGTGCGGCGGATAGCAAAAAAAGGTATGTCCTCCGCGTAGAGAGTTCGTTTTTCTTTTGGGGTTTCCTCGTTGCCACTTGTTATGGTCCAAGTTCCTTGTACCACGGTGATGGTCCAATGTAGAACCAATAAAGAATAACTCGAACACAGGTATGGAATAACACATATATATTACAAACAGAAATATATACGGAGAAGTAGAAGTATTAGTAATGACTATCAGATTTGGTTAGAGTGAACTATGTTGTCTCGACAAGTATCACTATTCCAATATTCTTACAATAATTCTCCCTGCTCCCTCATTGAGGCAAAGTATTTATAATGTCCGGAATAGTCCATTATTATTATGGGTAAGTTCCCATAACAGTTATAATATAGGTTTTCAAATTTCAAGCCAAATAGACAGTCACAGCTGAAAGAAACGTGAGGACAGTTTTTTCTTTCTTTCACCTTTACTCAGTAAAATCCTTTACTTGTAAAATCCGCAAAGCCTTCTGGATAAAAATATCGCAATAAATTTAATGTTTCATCTGTCTATCTATGATAAAATATAGTTTTAGGGTATGCTATAAATTATAATTTAAATATCCGGTATATATATATATATATATATATATATATATATATATATATATATATATATATATATATATATATATTTGTAAAAGCTATCCAGGCAACGCGTTTCGATCTTTATGACAGACATCTTCAGGTTGAAATGAGAGAGAAACCCGAATATAAGAAAAAGTGCGTTGAAACTTTAAAGAAGAGGTAAGAAACATCCTCATCAGATGCTTCGACCAGAAAGTTATTTTTCGTATTGAAGTCGTTAACATTTGATGGATTTGAAACGAACGTGGCAAGATATGTGATACCAGACGAATGTGGCATACAGTCTCTGAATTTGTGGTGGCATTTTGCATTCCTCGATTTACAGTGTCATGTGTGTACCGGAATTACCTGATAGAAGCCATTATCATCTATCGCGAACCGCAATGTGGCCATTCACAAGTTTTTAATGATTGTGACCAGAGCCTCCTGGTTAAAATTAGCAAACATGTGAAACTGGCAAAAATCATATTCACTTTAAAAGCAGACGGTACCAAAGGCATATCCAGCATGTTAGTTCAACCTTCATTAAATTTCATTTGATGAGTGCTGAAAGCCCAACACGGTGTCCCTGTTAACACCATGACTCAGGAAACAGTGACTCACCTGGACTCGTGAAATTGCTAATTGGGTCCTGGAGGTTTGAAAAGGTGTGGTGTAGTCCTATGAGTCATATCAGCAATTATTTCAAGAAAATGATGCTGTTCTGTATGGCTCAGACCTAACGAAGCTATGGGTTCCACTTTTTAATAAAGCACTATGTAGGTTGCTAGATGTTCCATAATGATGGGGGTGGTTTCATTTAGCATGGATTGAAGCCGTTGAAAATTTCATTGAATCCCAAAAATGATAGGTTATTTCAGCAGGAAAATTCACCATGTCATTGGTCATAAGTTACTCAGAAGTATGATAGTTTTAAGTTTCAGCAACTCTATCTGAGAACATTTGATCTTGCCCAGAAATATGACTGTTTCAGCAAATCCATCTAGGAACATTGGAAGTTGCCCAGAAATATGACGGTTTCAAGTTTCGCGGAATTCATCTGCGAACAATGGATGATGCCCAGAAATATGACTGTTTTAGCTTTAGACGAATCCATCTGCTAATATTGAAAGTTGCCTACAAATATGAGTTTTGAGTTTCGGCGATTCCATCTGAGAACTGATGAAGATGACTTCATTTTTCATAGAGACGATGTTTCCGTTTCTTGTAATTGCTCTAATTCATTTCACCAATACAAACCGGCAAGAAACTCTGCTTAAAATTAAGATTTCAATAAAATTTGTCCTTTTTAAATTTGGAAATTCATCTTCTAGTCATTTTCTGTCCTGATCTTGAAACCTAAATGGTATGACTGGGAACTGGGCATCTGATCTACAGTAAATGTTTAATTTTAATTTATCCTTTACAAGCATAATATATTTTAATTTATTTAAATAGTTCAGTTTTTAATAACAGTAATAGGCATTACTATATTTTGAAATAATAATGTATTTCTATATATATACTTCTAAACTGCAGAGAAGCTGTGTTTGGTTGGGTTCGAACCATAACCCTTTGCATCTGGTAGGCAACACTCACTACTGAATAACTGGCTGATATGTTTAGCATTACAATTATCTAGAAGACATTAACCAACGCTCCCTTCAGCTATTGGTTAAATAACAAGATAGAGTGGGCCCTCTAATCCTATTTTCAAAAGAGGAAAACTCTGAATTCAAAACCACTGGGTATACTTGCATGCCGAATGATGACTTTCCCATTATCAGTCTGTTCCTTCTTATGATGAATGTGTCTCTACCTATTTAGCTATGGCACGGTGTGCTATTTTTGAAATGGAGGCAATTTCTTGTTTACTTGTCAACAACGGTGATGCCATTTCTCGTTGATTTCAAATCCCTGCTCACCACATACTCACCAATGCAGATGGGAGGCCACTTTGTTGTGGCGGCGACTGCATTCTTTCTGGGTAAGAATTCCACAAGCGACAATAATGTGGATAACATTTTCACCCGCTTGCAACGCAGCCTGCACTTGTTCGAATACACTTGGTGGTAGATGTTTTCCAAAACATAATATTCATTCAGGAACACCCCCACACACGCACACACATACGCACACACACAAATCTGCATAAAATTCCATAAAAAAAAACAATATGCCTTTAAAAAAACTAAAAGAAGATATAACTAAAATAAACAATTCATCTAACGTATTTATCGCAGCGGACAAAACCATAAATTTTTACTAACTCACCCCCCCCTCTTAAACACAACACATTACTGAAGGACAACCAAAACATACAAAAAGCACCAAAAACAACAGAACACGATATAAATAAGGATGCTAAAATAATCACCCAAAAATTAGACCTAGACGACCGAATAAATTGCATCACTAAGACACAAGCATTTATCGCCACAAGGTTAATTTCACAACAAAGCCAACATGTAGAATGACAAACCCCACCAGAAGTGAACTAGGTAAAATAATTAAAAAAATATCAGAAATAATTAATCCAGAGCTAATAGAGAAGTTAGGAATAAATAAGTGAAAAAAAAACGCAAAAACAATAAAGACTGGTTCAGTAACGTAAAAAACAAAAATAATTACCAATTTATAGAAATAGATGTAAAAGAATTCTTTCCTTCCATAACAGAGAAAGTAAGAAAGAAATACTACAGGTGTGTCTGGTATTGAATACAGAGCTGAATTCAAAAACCAGAATATCAAAAAACCAGAATATCAAAAAACCAGAAAATCAGTCGTAAACACCTTGGCTGTCCCTGTAGTAAAATACACTTTCAACATCTTAAAATGGACCACAGCTGACATAAGTCAATAGACACCAAAACGAGAAAGCTTCTCACTTGCCACTGCATGCATCATCCCAAGGCTGATGTTTATCGTCTGTATGTGCCCAGATCAGAGGGAGGCGGATGATTAGTTCAACTAGAACAGTCTTACAAAACTACAACAACTGGCTTTCAAAGATACCTGGAAACTGCAGAAGACTGGATAATGATAATGATCTCTGTCAAAGAACATGAAAGAAGAAAGAAACTTTATTCAGTTATAAAAGAAACCAACAAGCTAAAATGGAGTTTCAAGTGGGTGTGGTGGGTGAATAAATGCAAGTAAAACATAATACAACAACTGTACCTGCAAAAGAAAGCAAAGGAAGGCACATTTTGTCTTTGCAGTCTTTAATCACGATGTCTGGGCGGTTAGACCAGATACAGGAACGATGGCAAGATAAACCGCTTCACAGCCAATACTCTGCCCGTACCAAACAAGCTGGTGTAGACAAAGCCTGTACCCATCAATGGCTACGAAGTGCAGTGTTAAAAGCTGAAACCGAAGGTTTTATTCCTGCTGCATAGGACCAATGCTTGCTAACTAAAAATTACCAAGCACATACACTGAAAAATTGTTATCCCAAAATGCAGATTCTGTGTTAAATATCCAGAAACAATTGACCATCTTGCACGATATTGGCACCCACTGAATATAAAACCCGACATGACAGCGTGGGCCAATATCTGCATTGGAGAATCTGCAACTTTTACGGAAAAGAAACTGAAAGAAATTGGTATTAACACCACCCAGAACCGGTTACAGAGATAGGACCTGTAACAATTTTATGGAACTTTACAATACACACAGAGAGAACAATCAAAGCTAACCGCCCAGACATCGTGATTAAAGACTGCAAAGACAAAATGTGCCTTCCTATTGGCATGGCAAGGACCTTGAAATCGAAATCTCAAAAATGTGGCACATGAGGACATCAACAATTCCAAATGTAGTGGGAGCCCTCGGATTGATTGGAAAAGATTCCAATAGACTCATTGAAAGGATTCTTGGTAGCCCATGCCTTAAAGGAATACAAAAGATTGTTCTCACGCGTACAGCCCACACCGTACGAAGGGTTTTATCTATGTAAAATATGTGGGATTTTTTTTATCTGCTGACTGGAAAACGTCACGATGTCATTTCTGACTTTAGGTCTCTGGTCGGAACCCGGAAAGAAATGAGTATATACCAGAAATCAAAGAAATAATAATAATAATAATAATAATAATAATAATAATAATAATAATAATAATAATAATAATGAATCAGCGTTGCGTAGAATGTGTTGAGAGAGATGAGACTATAAGTCATATTGTATCAGAATGTAAGTGTATAGCTCAGAATTAATATAAGACATATGGGCAACGTAAAGTTGCTGCCATTCTTAATTAGAAGTCGTATAAAAAGTAGGAGTTTGAATGTTGTGTCAATTATTATGAATATGTGGTTGTCTTTGCAAAGAAAATGCTGAAGAAAAGCAAAGTAAATGCCATGTGGGATATTCCGACAAATTTCGACGTTTTCTCGTGGATCATAACTTTTGCAAACTTTATCTTTAGTGTCACGATGGATTTAGGTCTGTATTTCTTCTCGTACTGGGTTTTTATCAATGCTACATCTTGCATTAACACAAATAACACTCCAGAAAATGCGTTATCGAACATTAATACTTCTTAGTAATATAATCTACTCTTTCGCACTGTTGCTGCTGCTGCTTCTCATATCGTGTTGTCGTTCGGTCCCAGTGCTGCCTAAAATGCAGTATTCTTGGCGTGGTCACTTGGCGGTATTTTTGATCTTCACGCTCTTCGCATGTCGACATCAACAAGCTGGGAGATAACCAGATTCTGCGGGGATTTCACCCAGTTTTCGTTGTCATTCTGCAGAGAACTCAGGTGTGATATCATCGCAGCTGTGGTAACTTAATTACTGAAAAGTCATTTCAAAGCAGGAACCAACAAATTTTGCTTGGGTTTAATAATAATAAATTGAAGAATTTAAAAGTACATAAATAAGGAATTATAAATCTATCCTGGTTGATGCTCTTTCGACAGGAAAATTATTCTAACAGTAATTCGGATTAATTTAGGAGACCTCTGGTGCAGGAGAAGGAGGAGGCTAAAAACCGGACTTTGCCTATCTTGTAATCTGGTCTATCCGGCGCTCTGTATATCAGTGTCCACCCTGAGTATTAACTGGTTTATATAAGAAAATGTTAGCACCCCCGGTATTGATTTATTGCCTGTCTTTTGATAAGATATTCATGACTTTATTTTGTCTAAAAAGCATATGGCGTTTCTTGGAATGGGTTCAATCGAAGTCACTATTATTGAATTTTGTTAACATATAAACGTTTGTGGGGTGTGATATTACTTTAAATAAACATAGCAAGAATTCATCTTTGGAAATTGGAAAAGTTTAGAAGCAACTGGAGAGGTTTGGGGAAGATCTAGTCTTACTAAATCTTAATGAATTCTACTTAGTTTATTGCAAGGTCGAATCTTTCTAGAGCTTTCCCCAAACTTATTTACGGCTTCTAGTTTAGTTTGTTTTGTTTTACAGCACATCAGAACCTCAATGTGTTATTTACTGCCGACAAGATTTTTATTGCTGGCAATAGTTTTTTTTTTAATGTATTGCTGGCAATTTATTTTTAATGTATAACTGGTGATTTTGTTTCAAAAATGTATTACTGGTAATAATTTTTGTTCAAACATTTAATACTGGTAATAATTTTTACAAAGTATTTCTTGTATTAAAACCTATTTTTACACTTTCATAGTGTTTTGAATCTAGTTTGGGGGGTTAACTATTTGCCCATAGCTGGGACCCTAACAGGTGCTACCACACCGGGTTAGGGTGAACATGGGAACACCAGCAATTAAGAGGTGGTTCCACTCTCCTCAAAACCTCCTGATCAGAGGCCTTGCTGTTGGATGTAGTTTATCGTCTTAACCAGGACGCGGATGTAGTTTATCGTCATACCCACGACGGTTAGGGTTTCTAACTATTAGTTTAAATACGTTTTTTTCTTTCCTTATTTTCCTCGACGCTTAATTCATTTCCCTGATTTTTTTTCAGTGATTGATATGGATTATTTCTTGCTTCAAATCTACATTAGGCATTCTCATGCATGAAAATGTTGAACCAGGATTATCACCCTGTTATAGTGAAAAATAAGTAAATTAATTTTGTACTATAGATGTCTCATATCTTTTGCTCACCACTGCACACACACAGACACACACACACACACACGTATATATATATATATATATATATATATATATATATATATATATATATATATATATATAGAGAGAGAGAGAGAGAGAGAGAGAGAGAGAGAATGGAGAAAATTGCTTCAATAACCTTCTAAGACCAACACACATAACTAAATAAATGATTAGAACTTATTTCGAAATGCAGGCACGAAAACAAATTTTTACTGCGTTACGAAAAATAAAAACTAATACTTTGTAAAACATCACCAAGAAAAACACACATATATATATGCACTATATACAAACCAGATAATGTAACATATTTTGCACAAAGACAATACTTTAAACTAAACAAATAAGATAACCAACACTAGAAGATAAATAAACGACGAAATAAATAAGCAGATAAATAAATTAACCAACTACGAACGTAAGTATAAATAAATTTAATGATAATAATAATAATAATAATAATGATCAACAACAAATAATTAATGAATAAATACAAAATAGCCTAAGAAATGAATAATAAATAAGGAGTTAAAAGTTAACAAAGAACACAATGCAATAGCTACAAATAACCGACAATTATTTCTACTCAATAGCCTTTAGAATAAATTGAAATATAACTGTTGCCCTAAAGATAATATAATAATTCTGTATACCTGACCTTCTAGCCATTATGCCCCATTGACCAGAATATATAAAAAAGACACGCCTCCACGAAATACACATGGCCTGAAGATTGCGTTCAAGCACGAAACAGATTTCGGTGTTGATCTCAGTGTCCACTTTTATAATTACACCTGTTCTATCCCTCATAAAAAGCACTTTTATCCATTAATATAGCAAACCTAAAAACTATATTTTTATCATATATATATATATATATATATATATATATATGATAAAAAGTTTAATATCTAAAAACCGCTAAACTAATTGTATTTCTTTTTTCTAGATATTCAGAATCACTGAAAGACCCTTTGAGTTATTCAGGTAGAAAAAAAAACAGGTTAAAATAGTTTTGTGTAAGCTCAGCTACGTCTTACTAACTGAGCAATCGTGAGAGGAAAAAGATCATAAAGGTAATTGTACCAACATCCATTGACTTCCATTTTCAAAGTCCATTCAAGAACAATCAAGAAAACGGTGAATAAGTGTAAAAACAGGGAACAGTAGAGAGGAAAACTGGATTACGAGGGCACAATAGTAGGAGGAATGATCATTTAAACTTAGAGCTAAATACATTATTATTGTTCAAAGTAGAGTACAATGGTGTTATAAAAAAAAACTAAGAATTCCAGTAAGATATCTTTAATCATTTCTAAAGTACAACGGTTCAAATCATAATCAAACAATTGGAGAATTTTTCAATTATACAATTTGGCCAATTTTGCTGTTACATCATATATATATATATATATATATATATATATATATATATATATATATATATATAGTCAAACCTAGAGAGCCAGACAAACCTACCAAGGTTTCTTCTAAGCGGATCGTAAGGGCAATATATATATAAGGAGAAATATAGTCTTAGGGTGTGCTGTATTTTGGGGATAAAGTGCTCAATATCAGAGATAGAGCGTGTGTAAATATAAAAGTGAATATAGAAGTCAACACTTAGAGGCTACAGTCTGTTTCATGCTAGATACTGTTATTTTTCTCGGCTATTTATATATGCGGGTCAGTGGTGCATTGTGGGTAGTCTATTTATAAATAAATAAATAAATAAACAAATAAACGACTTCCGGTAAAATAACCGCCAAAATAGACTACCCACAATGCACGACTGACACGTATATATAAATAGCCGAGAAAAATAACAGCACTCGTGGCCTGACGATTGCGTCTAGCATGAAACAGACTGTCGCCTCTAAGTGTTGACTTCTATGTTCACTTTTATAATTACACACGCTCTATCTCTGATATTGAGCACTTTATCCCATAAATATAGCACACCTTAAGACTATATTTCTTCATATTCAGCTCCTGATAAGCAGTAGAGCACTCCCGTACATTTATAACACAGTATGGACATAGAAAACTTTAGCCTCAACTACTCCCTAAAAAACATACCCATTCCATCCCCTTCCATATATAATCTAAAATTAATTGAAAAAACAGAAAGTTTCATAAAAAGAATGAGATTGAAAGCCCACTTTTTTTAAAGCAGGACCTTCACAATAACAATAAACTCAAGGTAAAATACGACTTCAAAACCAAAAAATGCCCCCGCAACAACAAGAATTAGATGACTTCGAGAAAGACTTAACTGACCTAGTTAGAAACATAAAATTCCATAAAAAACAAGATGCATTTAAAAAAAATAAAAGAAGTTATAACTAAAATAAACAATTCAGCTGACAAAATAAGAAATTTATACAAACTAAGCCCTCCTACGCACAATAAATTACTCAACATAACCAAAACATACAAAAAGGCACCAAAAACAATAGAACACGATATCAATAAGGATGGTAAAGCAATCGCCCAAAAATTAAACCTAGATGACCGAATAAGCTGAATCAGCAAGGCGCAAGCCTTTATCACGCTAAAAGACCACAAAGAAAATTTCAAAACCAACCCTACATGCAGACTCATAAACCCAGCCAAAAGCGAACTAGGTAAAATAAGTAAAACGATACTGGAAAGAAATAATTCTGAACTTAGGAAGAAGTTAGGAGCAAACCAGTGGAAAAACACAAAAGCAACTACTGGCTGGTTCCACAGCATAAATAACAAACAAAATTGCCAATTCCTACAATTAGACATAAAAGAATGTTACCCATCCACAACAGAACGCATGCTAGATAAGGCAATCAACTTAGCTCAGGAACAAATAACAATAAAACCAAACGAAATCGACATCATTAAGCACTCCCGTAAGTCATTACTATTTCACAATGAAGTAGCTTGGATAAAGAAAGATGGGATATTTGACACTACAATGGGAAGATTTGACGGTGCATTGACCTGCGAGATCATAGGTATATATTTACTATACGAACTTAGGAAAATAATAGATAGAAATGACACAGGACTCTATAGGGACGACGGTCTCATAATCTTCAGAAACTGTAACAAACAAAACACAGACAAAACTAGAAAAGGAATAATAAAGATTTTCAAAAATAATGGATTCGACATAGATATAAAAACTAACCTAAACGAATTAGATTTTCTAGATGTTACCTTCAACCTAAGAAAAAGCACATATAAACCATACAGAAAACCCAATGATAAACCACTCTATATACACACATCTTCCAACCACCCGCCTTCTATAATCAAACAAATACCAAAATCGATTAACCACAGGCTTTCCACAGGCTTTCCGATTTATTTAACAAAGGTAAGAAAGACTACGAAACAGCCCTAAAAGATAGCGGATTCCCAGCAACACTCACATGCTCACCACAGAACACAAAAAAGGTCAACAAGAAAAGAAATATATGGTTCAACCCACCGTACAGCAAAAACGTAAAAACAAACGTAGGAAAAATATTCTTCAAACTCTTACACAAACACTTCCCGGAATCAAGCACTCTACACAAAATATTCAACAAAAACACAGTAAAAATCAGCTACAGTTGCACCGAGAACATGGAACAAATAATAAAAAAGCACAACAGGAAAATTATCAACAAACCACACGAACAAATCAAAACCACGTGCAACTGCAGAATAAAGAACGAATGTCCCTTAAACGGTAATTGTTTACAAAACAACGTAATATACCAAGCCACGATAAAATCACCAGATAATGAAGAAAAAGTATATATAGGAGTAACTGAAGGAACCTGGAAACAAAGAAATTATGCACACAAAATATCTTTCACAAATAGTAAATATGCGAACAGCACATTGCTTTCTAAGTATATCTTGGAAATTAAAAACAAAACGCATACCACACCAAAATTATCTTGGAAAATAAGGAAAAGTTCATCAGCCTACAACAACCAAACAAAACCTTGCAAACTTTGCTTGGAGGAAAAAATAGCTATCATTACCTTCCCAGACCAAAATAAATTATTAAATAAAAGATCTGTGCTCATCTCAAAATGCAGACATGAAAACAATTTTTTACTACGTTACTTAAAAATCGAAAACTGAAAAAACGACTTCCGGTAAAATAACCGCCAAAATAGACTACCCACAATGCACGACTGACACGTTTATATAAATAGCCGAGAAAAATAACAGCACTTGTGGCCTGACGATTGCGTCTAGCATGAAACAGACTGTCGCCTCTAAGTGTTGACTTCTATATTCACTTTTATATATATATATATATATATATATATATATATATATATATATATATATATATATAATAAATATACATTTTTCCCTCACCGGTTTACATCAATTACATTTTATTAAGACCAGCTTTCAATGCGCGATAAGATATATATTCACACACACACACACACACACACACACACACACACACACACACACACATACACACACACACACACACACACACCCACACAAACACACACACACACACACACATATATATATATATATATATATATATATATATATATATATATATATATATATAATTGATTCTCATGTTCGAAGAGATATCTGTGTTTATCAAGTAATTTTCATCTACTTTTTCTAATATCTTTAATAGTGAAAATGCTTCCTATGAGTTGGCACAAAAAGTAAGAAATTAACAAATGCTAGGCTCTAATATGATATCAAATACGCGCAAATCAGGCATTTTAATCATAAGTTTAGTTAATATAAATTTTTAAGATATATCAATGTGCGCATTGTGTGCAGTAAGTGTTCAGACGCCTCCAGGCATGAAATTCTTTCCCAGACACCAGACTTCTTTGATTAATGAACACACGGTCACCGAAGAAATAATAATGCCTGCATTCAGATTAAATGAAAAGGCACTTTTTTAGCAGAGAAATAACTTTTATTTTCTTTTATAAGGAAAAATCAAATCACTTTCATGTTATCTGTCTTGTCTGAGTTTTGTGGTTTTGATTATTTACACTATTTACATTTGGACAATTGTCGTCATCTTTGTTGTTCTCATCAAAACGTTTCGGTCGTTGTGTCCTCCGACCATCATCAGGTGTATATCGTTCTGGTTAACCTAAGGGGAATTTCTGAACTGAACCCGTTATTTAATCTACAAGGGTAGACTGTTCTCGTTCCACTGCTCATGTCTAGGTATGTCTCACTTAGTTCTTATTTTTAGTACTGCTCAGATATTGCTCGCTCTTTTCCACTGAGACCAAGAACACACTGCCTGACCCAGAAATTGAACTCAAAAGTATTATGTCACCAAATTTCTTGTTCAAGGAAGAACACTGGGAAGTTAGATGTCTGAAAGAAACAGTGCACATGCTAGGCTATGGGTACCACCTTAGTCGGCCTAGCATAGAAAGAAATACAATATAAGAGATAAAGAGAAATGACAGCAATTCTTCAAGACCAAAGCAGCAGCAGTAAAACATGATAGACATCAGCAGCAACAACCGTCCTTCCCACTAGTAATAGTGGAAACGGGCGAGCAATATATGTGAAGTACTAAAAAGGAGAACTAGATGATATATCCCTAGATACAGTAAGTGGAACGAGAACAGTCTATCCCCGTAGATTAAATAAAGTGTTCATTTCAGAATTCCCTGTAGGTTACCCAGATCGATATGCATCCGATGAAAACCGAATCTAAATAGTGTAAATAACGTTTATGCTGGTATATATAGTGCATCACTGTTTAAATCTGTGCTAAACGTTCTGTTATACACTAACTGAATATCTTAATAATATTGCTCTTATAATAATTATTATTAATATTTTTTCATTATTATTTCAGGAAACGATAGCTGCAATTCCCTGAATGCATAATGAGGAAGGAGTGCTTGAAAATTTAACTCTTACGGGGGATATTGAGGGCAAGAGAGATAGGGGAATGCCGCGAGCCATTAACTTGACGGGATTTGTGTCAATGGATGACGGAACGACAGGCGGGAGCCTTAACAAAGGGAGAAAAATCTTAGAGCCGTACGAGATAGGATGTTGTGGAGAGTCATGTTCACCTATTTCATGAAGGGATGCGGTACATGGAAGGAAGAGATTGGTGTAAGACTGGATGTTCGAACCTAGTTAAAAATCTGAAAGCAAGCCAACTCGGAATATTGGCATAATGAACATTTCAAAAATAGTTTCTCTTTCTATTTATTTTCTGCCTTCTGTAAAGCATAGGTCTTACAAAATGAACCTTAGTAAATATCAATATCATTAAGCCAAGATTAACCCTAAAGAAAAACAAATCATCAAGATATTACTTTCCTATCACATTACAAATATTGTTTAAAAGGATTCGCTGAACAACAAAGGAGAAAAAATTTTTTAAATAAAATTAAAAACACATATCAGATCATTGCAAAAGTTCGGGCTTGATTTTGATTGTTAATATAAAATGATTACAAATTGTCACTGCCGTTTGATTTGGCGCCGATTTCTGATGTGTTCTGGATTGAAATCTTGCATCGTTCAGTTGCAAGTCAGAATTTGTTGACGTTTCATCCACAAATGAACGCCTTAAATATGGATGATGAAAAGTTATACTTTCCCCACATTAATTTCGGAAAGAAGTAAGTGTCGGAAATGCGACAAAAAAATATTCAGACGGTTTATTTGGACCATTCGACAGATCAAAAAGTTTGGCAGATTTCGTCTGGTTGATTTTAACCTAAAGGATCAACCACGCTCCGGGCGATCTTCCGACGTCGATTAAGACGCCCTGCTCGCCATTGTTGCGAATAAACAGAATATTTCGACGGAAGAAATTGCTAAGAATTTGAAAATCGATATCTCAACTGCCTTTCGCCATTTGAAGATATATGGGTTCAAGAAAAATGGCCGATTTCGGCAAATCGAAAAAGTGTCATTTTCCACCACGACAATACAAAACAGCATTTTACAAAAGAGACCTTGCAAAAGCTTAAACAGTTGAAATGGGAAACCTTCTCCAAACTCGGTTCCTTCGGATTTTCATTTGCTCCTGTTTCTACAGAACAAATGACCTCAAAAATTGTCTCTGTATATTTAGGGAAAATTACCACGGAACCTTCTTCTTATCAAAAAACACGATGTTTTTACGGAAATGTCATCAACAAGTTTTTAGAATGATGGTAAACAGTTGTTAAAAACAATGAAGACTACGCACTTGATTAATAATTTTTTTTTTTTGTGAGTAAATAAAATTTCGTTTTTAATTTTATAATCGAGCACGAACATTTGCAATGATCTAATACAATAATTTTATCATGGGAAATGATAATTGCGGATCACTTTGCCCGGTAAAGAGTTGATCACACAGGCATTGTCACTGAAGACGAGCAGTAAGCACGACGATGATCGGGGAGACGGGAGAAAAATCGCGGCAACTATTAACCAACTGCAGTTAGCAGCCTTTATGTGCCGCAACTGCTAAAAAATCGGCTAGCTCAATCACAGCCGTCGCTGTTTCCCATCAGACTGTGTCAAGAATACGCACGCCAATTGTCTAATAAGACAGTCATAGACGTCAACTAATCAAAATGCCTAATTTAAAAGGACTGAACGGAGACATCACTTTTTGAAGGAAGAAAAACAGTTTTCTTTTTACTAAAAGTGTCAAAACTCGCTAAAAGAATATTTTAATCAGAAATTTCGAAATATGGCATTGAATTAGTAAAATCTCTCCTCCTATTTATAAGCAACAATATTCACTTGGATAATGTGGAAAATAACTAAAGCGAGGTAAGTAGCAGGAGAAAAGTAGCGGTAAAATCACTGAGAAGCATTGAAAAACTGTGATATATGCGTATTTTTTTTTATACATACTGAGTTTATATTCACTCTGGTGCTGACTATTATAATCGATTTTGGCGTTTCATGCGTTTAGTGTAACGATTATCGATACGGAAAATGAAATAAATCTTTGGCCTCACGTATTTCTTTCATTTTCGGGAAAGGGATGGATTTATTTCTTCTCCCACACACTCACCTATGGGCTTAAAGGCAAGATGGGCTTGGCTGTCTTGCCTTGGATGGAACCTAGTCTAATAGAAGGATTACTCTGAATTCAAAACTTTGTGGGAGGCATGATTAACCACTCCTCTATATTCCCAAGAAATTATGGTAATTCATAGATAATAAAGAAGAAATAGTCATCGGATAGTCAAATGAAAAAAAAGAACACAAGTAGAATAATACATAGAAATAAATAAATAAAAATTACACTTGCATAACCTCATTAGGTTGGGTATTCACTTCTTCCCTTTGTCCCATCTTAGACCTTGCTACTCCTAATGCAACATTGACCAGCATATATAAATAATCGAGCGAACACACATGGCCTGAAGATTGGATTCAAGCATGAAACATCCTGTGGTTTCTCGGTGTTGACCTCAGTATCAACTTTTATAATGATTTTCCAAGCGTAGCTCAGATGTGGCACAGGGCCGAAAGTATGGGTCACCGAATGAGGATCGAATTCACTACTCAGTTGTAATTGTTCTCGCGAGACAAGCTTCAGTGTCAATTTTTATATGTACATACGTCACTGATATTGAAGTTTTTTACCCATAAATATAGCGTACCTTAAAACTATATATTATTATATATATTCATTTGAAGAATATGATAAATCTAAAACCGCTTCAAAGAAACTAGATAAGATTACGCGTTTCACCATTACTAGGATCCATCAAATCAAAAACGAAAGAAAGAAATATGTGTGTTTGTGTGTTCACACACACACACACACACACACACACACACACACACACACACACACACACACACACACACACAAACAAACAAATAATAATTTTTAAAAAATCATTTCACTCCGAGAAAGGCGAGAAGGCCATTAGTACGCAGGGGGTTATATGGAGTAAAAGTGAGAAAAAAACTGAGTGTAGGAGGATAGGAGGAAAGGACAAAGGATTAACAGGATTCATATAGAACAAGAACGGAATTCAGATAGAAGATAGCAATTGACGTTGCATTTAAATTTTTGACCATTGTAATTATCAGGGAAGTAAATGAAGGAGAATTCCACGGACGGGAAGTGCGAGAAAAGAAGCTTTTGGAGTAGAAGTGGAGGTTGCATTTAGCTATTTCAACAGTAAACCTAGATGCCAATCTAGTGGCACATTTAAATACATATACACCAGCGAGAAAGCCTCGTCAAAGCAGTTGCCATGAAAATATTTGTAGAAAAGACAGAGGGAAGCCACGTCGCGTCGTTGAGAAAGTAACCGAAGTTGATATATATATATATATATATATATATATATATATATATATATATGCATACACAGTGGGGGAAATAAATATTCGTACACATGAAAAATTGGTATTTTTGTAAATGTAAAAGCGTTAACTAAAACAAATTTTGATACATATTTTGTGTAAAGATACATTTTATTAAAAATAGTAATAAACTTAATTAATTCTTATTCTAACAGAAATTAATGCATTTTTTTCATTTTAACTGATGAAAAAGTATTCGTACAAAACAAAAAAAGCATATTAACTTAATTTAATACTTTGTGGAATATCCTTTATTGAGTTCAACAGCTACCAGTCTATTCCTGTACGTCTCAACTAATGATTTGCACACATTGAGTGGTATTTTGTCCCATTCTTCTTGGCATATTGTCTTCAAATTCTTGATATTTGTTAGTGCTCTTTTCCCAATTTGAATTTTCAAATATCGCCATAAATTGAATTGGGTTCAAGTCTGGGGACTGACTTGACCATTGCAAGACATTAACGTTACTTTCAGCTAACCATTTCCTTGTAGATCTAGCGGTATGCTTAGGATCATTATCCAGTTGGAAAACCCAATCAGGAGGTAGCCGAAGTTTCACAACAGAACGCATTAAATTGTCTTGCAGGATTTTCTGGTAGCTTTCGGCATTCATCTTGCCATCTATTATTGATATTCTGCCAACACCTTTTGCAGAAAAACAGCTCCAGATCATGATACTGCCACCACCAAACTTTACAGTTGGCAACGTGTTCTTTGGTACGTAGGCTTCACCGTCCTTCCTCCACACATGATTTCGATAATTATGACCAAACAACTCTATTTTAGTTTCATCTGTCCATAGTACTTTTTCCCAAGATGAATATTCTTTATCCTTATGCTCTCTAACGAATTTTAGCCTAGCATCTCTGTGTCGTTTCAAGAGGAGTGGAGTCTTCCTTGGGATGCGTGATTTCAGACTGTTTTTGTGTAGTTCATTACTTATTGTACGCTTGGTTACTTTAATCCCTAATGCACGCAGATGTTCCTGCAGCTCTTCTCGAGTAACCTGTAGATTTTGTTGGATCTGGCGTCCTAATATCCTAGCTGATCTTAGAGAAATCTTCCTCGGAGCACCTGTTCGTTTTTGGTTTTCGACGCTGTTACGAGTTTTAAACCTTGCAATTAACGAAGCATTTGTAGTAAAAGGAATATTCAGGTTGTTAGAAATCGTTCTGTAACTGTTCCCATCTTTCCAAAGAGACAAAATGTGTTGTTTTTGTGAAATAGGCAATTCTTTACCTTTAGGAATTATTAGAACCTTCTCGTAAGACTAGAAATTGCAGAATGCTCTGATAATGGCTAATAGCGTTAACTATAATTACTGATAACATTACTAGAACATTCTAGAATATACTTTTTCATAATTCATTGATTATTTTATTCTAATAATTGATTTGTACGAATACTTTTTTCACCAGTTAGAATTTATAAAATGCATTAATTTCTGTTAGAATAAGAATTAATTAAGTTTATTATTATTTTTTAATAGTATGTGTCTTTATACATAAAATGTGTGGAGATTTGTTTTATTTAAGGCTTTTACATTTATAAAAATACAATTTTTCAAGTGTACGAACATTTATTTTCCCCACTGTATATATATATATATATATATATATATATATATATATATATATATATATATAGATATAGATATAGATAGATAGATAGAGAGAGAGATAAGAGAGATACTTATAAACAGATAGATATTTATAGATAGATAATTATATATATATATATATATATATATATATATATAGATAGATAGATAGATAGATAGATAGATAGATAGATAGATAGATAAATAGATAGATAGATAGATAGATAGATAATGAGATTTAATTATTCAGGAGATATTTTTACTTTTTGAATAGTTGGTCCTCTTTATCTAATACCTGTTCCGAAATTAACAAATTCACTTATTAGCAGACTTTATTGTCAATGCACACATTGCCATAATAATCGAATATATATAGCATAGTGAATACAGTTTGTCATGTATATCCAATACGACGACAAACATTCATCTCGAAAGTAAAGAAATGTGCAAATTTAATGAACAAAGTTAGCTTTATACGCAGACGGCATAATGAATAAACGTTATGCGAGAACAGAGACGAAAGTATGACCCACAAAAGTCGCCATACTGGAAACAGATATGCTGTAATTATTTTTAGGAATGTGACTATTTTCCGCTCATTGATTATTCGGTGTTAAAATTGTGATCGTATTTTATTGCAGTAATTGGCTGAAAATATCGATAGGAAGCCTTATTAATAATACAAAATATCATATCTTGTGTTACAGGTTTATATTCATAGGCATAGGTATCGAAGATTTTATTAGAATGATTAAATAGTCGAAGTACTGCTAATGTGAAAACGTTGATCATGTTAGTTAATTAGTGGTCGGCTAATAATATATACATTGTAATATTTGAATATAAGACTAATTCCAATATGCTGGTACTCTGGATAAGAGATCGATCAATGAATGCTATGTAACTGTTGTTCTGGATAAGTTGGAGTGAAGATTTGGACAATGAAAATAGAAGAGACCAAAGTCTGTAGAATTTTATCAATTCCCAATGCGAAGTATCCTAGGCTTGAACCGGGCAAGTGAGAAACTTAATAACCTGATCACTGTCGAAACAGTTAAATGTAGCCGTTTCTTCTATCCCAATAGCTTTATTTCTCGCACCTCCTGTCTGCGGAATTCCCTTCCTATTACTTGTTTCCCTGATAGCTATAATCCTCAACTATTCAAAGGTAATGTCAATCGCCATCTCCAGATGCCTTGATCTATTCCCTGTCCTTCTCTTCATTCTTTCCTCTATCGCGCCTCTTTACTCTCGCTCCCACTCTCTGTAGCCCCTTGCGTGCTAGTGGCGTCCCGCCTTGCTTGTTGTGAAATGCTTAAACAAAATAAGGCGCAACACTATCGGGATAATGTCTATATGCTCTGTTAAAAGACGGCTGTAAAGGTTACTAGTCTGCATCCAAGGTTGCTTCGACTGCGCATTCAAAGATCTTGAAGATTAAACAAGACAGAGCAAAGGAAGGCCTGTGAAAACAGCGAACAACTGCACTAAAACGAACAGAAGAATAAACACAAACAAGAACTCTAAAAGAAGAAAGACAAGTATATGGACATTGAAGCAGGCAACTCGAAGACAAATCTACATGAATATGGCTCCGTAGGGGACACCTTAAACAAAATAAATAGATAAAACTAAGTATATTGAGAGTGTTTTATTCTACCGGTCGACCACAAAGAAAACCTTAAAGAATGCGGCAAGTTAAATAAGTGTCTTAATCTTGTCAGTGAACTGAAGCAGTAGTGCAACAGTCTTTTCCTCTGACCAGTGAGAACAATCCCGAAGAGTATCCGAAAATAGCTTTAGAAACTGAAAATTAGGGGACTATCCAGACAATAGCATTAGTAAAAACAGCCAGGATACCAAGAAGAAAAAGAAGTCTTGTTGTCACTTTATCTCCAGCATAAGCTACTCATTATTCAAGATGTAAACACTTAATGAAGGAATGAATATGTACAAAACAATTTCTATCCGAGAATTCTCTAGGGCATTAAAATTCAAATGGATCTCCCAATCCAGGTTATAAAATACATCTAAACGTTGTAAACAAAGAGAAGAACGTTTGACAGACAATGGCGATGGTAATATTAGCTGTTTCCCCACAAAGAAACATTTGACATTCAATTACTGAGCAGCCAGTAATACTTTCGGTTGAAATTTATAAAAACAATTTTCCAGAATAATAGGTTTCTCAAGTTCGGTAGCTCTCTTTGTAGTATTTGTTATACGTGTTTGACAGACAAGGAGAAAAAATTGCGTCCCGTAGTCTAGTTGGGACATACGGTAGAATAGATAACAAATGTGTGTTACTAGCCACATGTTTATTTCCTGTTCCCTTTCCCGGAAGTGTTGCCCTTTACCTCAAGAAGTTAATTACATAAAGGATGTTTATAGAGTTAAAGGGAGCTAACTATGCAAGTAGTAAATACTTAAAATAATATCCATATACAATATCCGCCCTCCCGGGTCCTTTGTTTTTCAGCTGTGTCCTACTCTAGTTTGGACTGTTCACTCAGTTACAACTGGCTATTGTTCTGGGATCTCTGGGCGTGATCTGTTTGCTTGTTCCGGAAAGAGGAAAATTTCGAGCTCCTGTTATTGCAGGATGGCTATCAAATATCTTTGACAGAGTTTTCGGCCGTTCTTTGTTAAGATGAGTTATGAGGTAAGCTGATCACATCGCTTGATAACCTTCCCCCTTCTTGACCAAGTTTTACCATCGTGTAGGCGGAAGTAGTCGCCGATGTTCAAGGGGAGGAGTTCATGATGCTTTGGAATTGTTTGCTTTTGGACCTTGTCCCGGTATATGGGTTCCGTGACACTAGCTAGCAATGTCCATAGCTCACGTTTCATCAATTTGGTGTTGGTAAAAAAACTGTTTTCTTTGCCTGGCACCGTGTGAAGACTAAGAAATACCAGGTATTTGTCATCCCCCGTTTTTATGCATTTTAACATGGGCCTTTTTGCGGTTTGTATGATTATTCCTACTATGCTATCGGCTTGGGCAAATTCTGGGCTGCTGGTGTCATGTTCGAAATTCCAGTTTGCTGAGTTCCAGCGATGTGAATTCTGGATCATTGTCAAAAAAGACTAGTTTGGGAATCCCATGTTTTGGGAATATTTTTTCCTGTGTTTTATCACTGTTGGTGAGGTGTTGTGGAGGAGATTTCTGATCTCAAAGTATTTGGTGTAGTAATCCAAAATAATGAGGTATGTTCTCTCCTGGACCTTGAACAAGTCCGTTCCACCTCTTGTTCAAGGTTTGTCAGGGATATCATGGTTCAGTGGCGATTTTTTCTATTTTTGGCATGCATCACCGTTTGATATCTTATCTGCTAAGTATGTATTCATGTTTCGCCAGAAGAGTGAATGTCTGGCCTAAAATTTTTTTTTTTCAATTCCCATGTTGCCTTGGTGCAGGATTCTGCGCATTTCTAACCGGAGTGTTGAGGGTACGATAATCTGTTGCCCTTGAGAAGGACCATCTTGATATGCAACCACTGAATTATGGTGGTGGTATGGCCTGATACTGGGGTCAAGGTTGTGGCGATATTCTGGCAAACCTGCATTAATCTGATGTCGCAGTTTTTTTTAGTGTGTCATCTTTTGCTGTTTTAGTCACCAGTTTCTGGAGACACTTTTCGATGATTGGGAGAGATGACATCCCAAAGTGGACAAAATAGGTGATTTCTTTGTCGGAGATTTCAGGAGTGTTGTCTTGTAATGCATCTCGGCCTTGTGTGTCCGCAACCTGCATTAGCTTGCGCTTTTGTATATTCCAAATCAAAGTCCTATTTTTAGTCTTAAAAGCAAACTTTGTATTCCAGGTGGATCTTTGGTTATTTGTTTGTTCATTTGGGTTTGAGTGGTTTGTAATCATTGTGCACAATGAAACGTTGCCCATATATATACTGATGAATTAACTGACAGGCAAATAGAATTGACAGTATTTCTAGTTCTAGAGGACAGTAGTTTGCTTCTGCCGATGTCAGGTGTCTGCTATCATAAACTATTGGATGTAATTTTTGGTCGTGCAGCTGTTCCAGCAGGGCTCCTAATCCTTGGGTGATTATATGTTTAGAGTTGAAGTACTTTAATGTGGGGCTCTGAGTAATCGGTGTCTTAAGGTCGAGAAGTGCATATCTTTGAGGCTTGTCAAAAAAACAAATGATGTCTTTCTCGAGAAGACGTAGTGGTGTCGTTTTGGTTAAGAGGTTTGGGAGAAATTTCCCCAGTTATATGATCATACCTAAAAAGCGTTCTAATGCTTGCTTGTTGGTTGGTTCAGACATATCTATAATGGATTTTATTTTTCTGGCATCTGGTGTTATTCTCTTGTTGGATATTGTGTATCCCAGAAAGGTCAATTCAGTCAGGTTGAATTGACACTTAGATTGATTTAATTTTAGTCCTGATTGCCTGACGGCCTTCAATCGTTCCGCTTTCGAGCAGTTCAAATGTGTTTGCCCAGATGATGATGTCCTCCTGTGCATTCCGACATCCTTCTATAGGTTCTATGATTGTGGCAGTACGGGCTTGACACAGCTCACTGACACTGTGAACGCCATATGGAATGTGTAGGTATCTGAGACGGCCAAAGGGAGAGTTGAAGCTGGAGAGTTTAGAGCTTTCTTCGTCTACTTTAATTTTTCAGAAGGCATTTGAGGCATCCACCTTAGTGAAGTATTGTGCTCCTGCCATTTCCTGAAATATGTCAGTTGCTGGGGGTAAGTGATAATGTTTTCTTCTTATTGCTTTGTTTAGATTTCAAATCCAAACATGCTCATATGGTGCCATTGGATTTTTTCTACCACTACCAGAGAGGAAACCCCATCTCTTTGGTTCAATTACAGGAACGATTATGCCAAGCTAAGTCATTCGTTGCAGTTGCTGTTTTAGTTTTTTTAGGTCAAAGGGCTTATAATTGGTTTTACGTTTGTTTCCACTGTTATGTGATGATACCCTGTTAATGGCCCTAATTCCTCAAAACAGTTTTAAATTTTGAGAAGAAAGCAGGTTCTCTTTTTGAGATACTGAGGACTCTTTGTATGAGGTACATAGCGGCACTTATTTTTAATCCGATGATTGGAGAGGCATCGATGTCTGCTACAACGAATGGGACATTGTATGTGCTGCTTTTGTGTGGGTTTTGTATACACATTTTCCTAGTACTGGGATGGAGGTGCCGTTGTAAGCTGTTAACCTTGTGCGGGTATGCTTTATTCCAGGTTTATTTTCAGCAATTGGCAGTGTTTCCTTAGTAGAATGTTTACTTAGCTACATAAGTCGATTTTGAATTTTAGCCTGGTGCTAATCACTGCTAATGTTACCAGCCATTCTTCTGAGGTTGAGTTCACCTCATAAGTTTTTTTTCATGTGTTGGTGACAGTGTTTTGGTCATGATGATGGCTACAAAAATTAGATCATCCCCTGATACAGGTTAGTAAGTCATCTTGAATGTCTTCCTGGACATGTTTGTTTGAGAGGCACTTTTTGGCAATATGGTTACATTTTTTGCAGGTGTTGTAGAATTGGTTATATGCGGGGCAATTTCATCAAAAGTGAGAGTATTAGCAGAATTTGTGCTCTGTTGTTTTCTTTCTTTATTGGAGCTGGAAATTCTACTTTTAGTAAGAGAGATTTCCTTTAGGTCCCTTTTTGCTGTCTGGTAACTTGCCTTTTTCATTTTTTGTGAAATTCACTTCCTTTAGACTCTCTTTGTAGGAGTCCTACTTACCATCTTGTTACTTCAGCAGTTTGTCCTTTCTTTATTGCAACTTTCTGTTTCTGATGAGAGCTTTTCCTGAAGGTGGAGGTTGTTTGTCCCGATGATTATCATGTCCTTCACGAGGCTGACACTTAATTCTTTGAGTTCACAAACGTGTCTCAGCTTTTTTAGTCTTTTTACGAACACGCCAAATATTTCAGCTTTTTTTACCACGTTAATGTTAATTTTTCCCAGGATTACAGTCTTACTCGTATTTTCTCATGACTATGTCGTAGTACATTTCATCATCCTCTGAAGAAAATTTGAAGTTGTTGTAAATTTGGTGGCATTGTTTTCCTATACACGTGAGTAAAATGCTGAATTTGACGTCGTTTGACTTTTTACGTTTTTCTGTAGCGATTAAGTAGAATTTCATCTCTTGTTTAAAGATTTTCCAGTTTTTGGAAATATTTCCATTAGAAAAGTCTATGTGTTCCGGCAGAGTAAATTGGGTAGCCATGTTTTTGCTCGTATGACTACTAATAGAATGTGACTGAGTGATAGGTAGACGTTCAAAGAATAAAGTGTTATATTTCTGACATGAACGTTTGACCTGTAAGAAAGGGACTAAGACATACAGTAGAATAGATAACAAATACTCGTGTGTGTTGCTAGCTACATCTTCATTTCTTGTTCGCTTTCCCGGAAGCGTTGCCCGGTAGGGCCCTTTACACCAAGAAAGTTAATTGTATAAACATTATTTAAAAAGAACTGACTAATATATATATATATATATATATATATATATATATATATATATATATACACAACGGTATTGATTGGGGCTTCCTAAACTTATATTTGAAGTGGTGTAGAATGTTAACATCTTGATTATGTCATTATTTTCTCATCTAGTTACATGTGTGTTGTAACGTAGGGAAGGTTACTGAATAGAATAATCAGACGAAAGTTGGTAATGAACGATAATACTTAGGACAAGAACAACACATATAAGATTCGCTAGCGGTGCGTAGAAGTAGTAGTCAACTGCTAGAAGTGAGTCAAGTGAATTCCACAATGAATCTCCAACTGCAGACCAACATACAGTATTTACTACTGTATTTATGCGAATGGAGACATACACATTATCGTCCGTAGGTATGCTAAAACAATGTGTTATCCATTTTAGTTGCTGCTGCTGTTGGTAGTCCTCAAGTGATGAGGTTTCTCTTACTTGATAGAGTTCTTTGTGATTCTGTAGCACCTGTTCACAATGTTCAAAGAAAAATGATCCATATGGCATCCATATGAATGTCTCGATCTGACGAAGCTATTTAAGAACATGGCTAGTGTTTTCAGGTTGATGTTTTGGTTTAGTAGCAATTTGTGGTATTGGGCGAAACTACCTCTGGCACGGTCTATTTTATGTTCAGTTTCTTTTTGTCCTATACGTAATTTGTTATAACTAATCCATACGCCGCGGTATCCGAAGTGTTTAGTATTTACGATATTTCTGTTAAAATATAGAAAATATGGCACCAGTCCTAAAAAAGGGGATGGGGAAAAGGACGGTTTTAATCTGTCTGAACTTTAAACTTAGCTAGATACAAACACTGGCCCAAACATGCAAACAATATTCCTAACACCAAAACAGCACACTATTACTTACCTTTCTTACTACATCCACCATAATACCTCATTTTCTCTATGAAAAAAAACTAAATAGTCCCCATATGTACAATTAGTTTTTACTAATTCCACTAATTGAATTTTTATGATGGATTCAGTGTAGGTGCCTTCATTGCTGCAACCCAATTCCAGATCATAGTTTCTGTTTTGAAAGGGTTTATCTTTCTTGAAACCATTGATAGAGGATGCTGATTTTCTCTTCAAGATCATTCTTATTCCAATTATGAATGCCTATGTCATCAGCATAACTCCCCTAATCATTAGTCCATTAACCTCAGGAGAGAAAGCAGGATCGTTGGCTTTAATTTGTAGACTCGTTTGGTATGCGGTATGGAATGCTTAAATGCAATTCATAATCACATCTGTGTGTAAATGCGAAGGGCATAGTTTAGGAAGAGATTACATAGACTGGGGCTCTCATTTCCTCCTTGTTTTACTCTTGATGAGATTCTAAAATGTTTCCTTGCCAGACATAGAAGATTCTGTAGATCGATATAATTCCTCTATTAGATGGGTACATTCCGCGTTTTCGGAGCTTGGAAAGTGGTTTTTAATGGATAAGAAGAGGAAGTCTCTATTGTTGTGGTAATATACTGTTATGAGGTCGACAAAGCCGGTATACAGTTTCCTAAAAGAAGTAAGTAATTTCTTGGAGTAGTTTGATGACATATATACCATCACTGCATCCCTTACCAGAACGAAAACCGAGCTGGGTCGTGAGGAGTTGTCTTTCATAAGACCTATTTAATATAATGTTCATTAATACTTTCACCATGATAGATCTAATTTTGATAACTCTGTATGTGTAAGGTTTTCAGATCTACCTTTCTGCTTCCATAACACATTGATGCGTGATAAACATTAATTTTTGGGTATCCATTTCTGATTCCAGATTCCTTTTATAATATAGAGAAACTTGTTATTGGATTTCTGGGAGAAAGTAAGCTAGTTTCAAAAGTTCAGCTTCAACGTCGAGTGATGCTTAGATTTCTACTAGCCTTCTTAATTTCTTCATCAATAGGTTCATTATAGTTTATATTTCGGTATGAACTTTGTAATGATTCGATGAATATTGCTATAGGCTCTATTTCTACCGCCATCTTAAGTTTAGTGTGATCAAATTTGAAACATGATTAAAAGCGTTTTTTAACACCAGGACAATTTTTTCTCTGGTGATTTTGATTGTATGATATTATCGTGGTTTTTCGCTTTTTCCATATTTTAAGACTATGCTGTTTGGCTTCATTAATTTAATTTACAATTTTCCGGAGATTCTGGTTTCTCAAAGATTTAACTGTTTTTTTTGTTGTTTTTTTTTAATTGTTTTTTTTTATCTCTTCTGCTTGTTTCTTTTTTGTATCAATTTTTTCAACTAAAAGTTGTCGTTTCATTGGTGTATCTTTTTATTCCTAGGTCTTTTTGTGATTGTCCCATGTGCTTCAGCTATGATAACCTATGCTAATGGTAATATTAGCCGTCTCCATGTATCGAAACATTCGGCATTCATACAGCTAACGGTCAGTACCACTTTTAGTTGAAACTTATAAAATCTTTCTTTTAAACCATTTTTTCAGGAAAATAGGTATCCCCAGTCCACTGTTATGGCTGTCTCCATTATTGGTGAGGGCTACCTTTCTATTTTCTTGAATTCGGCCTATGATCGGAATTCTCTACTTTCCGCACGTGTGTTACTTGATCACGAAAGATTTTATTTATTTATTTATGACTTTATTTTTTCCGTGTGCTTATGGGGGGGCGGCTGGTTAGTTTGAAACTCACAAATTTAGATTTTATAGGTAATGATTTTGTCAGTCTAAAAAACATAGTTGCTCCAGGTCCAGATAAAATCATTTACAGTCCACTAGATTAACCAATCAAGCGGGGAGGAAGAGGAGGACAATAATAATAATAATAATAATAATAATAATGTTGTGGTAGGATCCACCTAATTTGCATAGTGGAGTACTGACGATATAAATATGGTTGGTACCGGGAAGACAGGGAGGCGAATCAAGAGATCCAACTAGAGACTCTGCCCGACTGCGACTTAGTCAACACATTCTCCAGGAACGGTCTTCCCAGAAATATACAAAAGACTATATGTAAATATTGTGTACACATTCTTGTTTCAATACATTTTGTTCTAAGTATATTTTGTGTTGCATTATTATTCCATGCATTAGTCAAGTTTCAACAAATAATAATAATAATAATATCGAGGTGTGACATGAAGTCTCAATTGAATGTCATTTCGTCTATCAATTTAAAGCCTTCCATCAGATCTAGTTTCGTCAATGAAAACAATTTTGTCAGGTTTCTCAGTTTTAATGAAATGTTATGCATATATATAAATTCAGCAGGCGACCGAATGTCTTTATTATTATAATTCTTTTTTTTATTATTCATTTATTAAAAAACCATTTTCATCTAGCAGACCCATAGGATGACCATCAACCACATCTATTGTCTGCGTTTGTGCGTGCGTGTAGATTTGCGATCAATATTACAGATATGAGGATGAAATTCGAGGCGATAATTTCTGAAAAGGAAAGTATAATAAATTTCTTTTTCATATTTTTCTTGGTTGTAACACTTCCCAAGGAAATTAAAATTGCATCGTTATTATTTTTGTCTTTTTCTTCTCTTTTTTTTAAATGAATTCTGACAAACATAAACACGATCGTCTGCGAAAAAAATTAAATTGCTTTCATAATTGATTTAGGAGCGCGAAATGTTCTATCAAATAGGAAATTAGAAAAATGAGCGTGGCTGTAAATTCCTTCCTCAATTAAAATTAACTTTATTGTTTCCAGGTCCTTAATATTCTATACATGAGGAAACTTTCATTCAACTGAAGTGTGTCCATACATAAAATGTATTAGGAACCGAATCAAGCGAGATAGAATGAATCCGAATGTTTATACCTTAACATTTAATACTATGTCCTTTCAAAGGCGATCATGACTCTCCACAGAATCTTTTTGTTTATCTTTTGTGAGTTACCATGACTTCCTGAAGAATGATAGTTGCATGGTTTCCCTTGCCTTCCTGCGATTTGGAATTCAGATTTCTTCTTAGACTGGTTTCCATAAAAGTTTCAAAATCCCAACAGACTCTACTATATTAACCTATAGCTGGCAAAGAAATGGTTTCATGCCTTTCCTAATCGTATTTGTGCGAAAATGAATGCAATTGAATAAGCCGGAATTCTAACTTGGCTCTCTGATTGCCTAACTTCTATGTATTTCAGGACGAAGGCGATCACAACTCTATTGTAGATAATGAAAGTACACTTTATTAATTGGCTGGTTGGTCTGTCTCATAATCTTCGGGATATTATATATGACGTCTCTAGGGAATGAACCTACATTTAACATTCGGGGTTCACCTTCTTAGTCTAGCAAGACAGAACCGTGGTATATTTTGATTAAGTTTTCTCCTTCCTTACTGTATGTCCAAGGAATTTCACCGGTATTTTACTGAATCTGAGTAAAACTATTCTTTCTCTTGCGATTTTATTTAAGACTTCCTTGTTGCTTATTATCTCCAGTAATGCAATTCTCCGTATTCTTCTGTAGGACCAAATTTCTTCTGTAGGACCAAATTTCTTCTGCTTCTAGTTTTCTCCTCATCCATGGGGAGATTGTCTCAGTATTCACTGCCATATAAGAGGATTGAGACCATTAATAGACATTTAGTTTTCTGTTTAGTTCTCAGTTCCTACAGAAAGAAAGAGAGAAGTAAAATTTACAACCCCTGACCCATAAGGCCTTGGATGTTTTCATACAGAAAATATTCGTTATTCATTGATCAGTGTTACTGACGGTTTCTTAAAACAGTTCTTCAGGAAATTAGACATCTTAATTCACTAATTGTTATCGCTCTTCCTAGTACTGATAAGACTTCCCTTCTCAATTTGTTTCTGGTAGAGTGAAAAGTTAACAGCTAGATCGGGTCATTATTTTCCTTTATAGTTCTATGTGCTACCCATTTTTATTGTTGCCGTTGTTGGAAGTCTTCAAGTACTGTGATATTTGTTATTTGGTAAAGCTCATTGGGATTTTGTAGCGTGTTTATCGGATTTCATGAAGGACGTCTTTTTCTAAGATGACTTCGTTCTGGCACAAGGTCATAAATCCCTCAAACGGATAACTTATTTAAGATTTGACCACTCTCGACACTGATCAATTCCGGTGCTTAGGCGAGAATTATGATATAAACACTCAGTTAACTTTTTGAAAATTATATTTATAATTTCTTTATACTCAGATCGGGTTCATTGACTTTTTAAAATGCTTCAAAGTTAAAATAAAAAAAATAATAATTTTATATGCATAAACATTTCGGGCTATTAAGCTTGGTAATAAAAAAATAATTTCGATTATTTCCACACGGCTTTACCAGATTCGCCCAGACGCCGTTAGATGGCACTGTCAGACAGCTATTAAATGTGTAAATTTTGTTTGCCACAGCTTTTAGTTAAACAAGGAGCAGCACCCAAACAAAAACAATATTTTTTAAAATCTTTTCACCCAAAACAAAGCAACAGAGCCACTAAGACGTAACAGGTTTTCTGAGTATGACGATAAACTACATCCGGTAGCAAGGCCTCTGCTCAGGAGACTGGAGGTTTTGAGAAGCGTGGAACCATCTATTAACTTCTGTTGTTCCCATGTCCACACTGACCCGAGGTGGTAGCACCTGTTAGGGTCCCCCAAACAGAAATCAACAGTACATTTTTATATAAAATGACCAACAATACATTTTTATAGTAAAATTACCAACAATACATTTTTTATTAAAAAAATAATTACCAACAATACATTTTTTGTAGTGAAATTACCAGCAATACATTAAAAAAATTACCAACAATAGGTTATATGATTTACATACTATATATGTTTACCCTGAAAGTATAAAATTATGTACAAAAATATCCACACTTCTCAAAACCTCAAATCTCCTGATCAAAGTCTTTGCTATCGGATGTAGTTTATCGTCATACCCAGAAAACCGTTATGTCTTAGTGGCTCTGTTGCCTTGTTTTGGGTGAAATGATTTTTAAAAATATTGTCTTTGTTGCGGTGCTGCTCCTTGTTTAACTATAAGCAGTGGCAAACAAATTTTACACATGTAAATGACGGATTGTCATTGCCTGTTAACAGAGGTGGAAGGAAATAGAATAAATTTCAACAAGGCGATATATTAGTTGAAACGTAAAATTACTTATAAGATATTTAGATTTCGGCATTAAATAACCATAGAGGTTGATATGCCGTTAAACAAAATCAACAGCAATCAGCCGAAGACGTAAAGGGATTACTGAGTATGAGAGGATACGAGAAAAAGAAAAGGAGAGAGAAAAATACAACGGGAATGAAGAAGGGAGAAGATAACGACTGACACTGTATTTAAATGTTTGACGATCAAAGTTGACTGCAAAGCAAGAAGCCGGAAGAGAGTTCCACGAGCGAGGAGAGCAGGAAAGGAAACTGTGAGCATAGAACTTACGGCTACATATAGCTATTTCAAATGTAAGATGATGAGCCCTTGCCGCTAATCTAGTAATACGCTTAAATTCATAAAGTCTTTGTATCAAAGGGGAAAAGCTCCTCAGAACAGTTAACAGAACTCATATGAAGTGATCAATTATTTTCAGTAGTGACAAAGTTTAACCGAGTAGAACTCAAAACCCAAAGGAGAAAATAAGGTGAGGCAGTATATGTAACCCAAATGTTCAAAGTCTTTACCCCTGCATAATCAGCGTTTGCCTGAACTCAAACATTGACCTCCGGCACCTGTCAAAAATAGAGAAATATATCATTAATGAATTATCAGTTTTCTTCCTTGATTACGTAGTGGTATATTTTTGTTTTCTACTCCAATGTTTATGACATATATAAAATCTGACTACGAATCCAAAATAACTGTTTTGTAAAGACATTTTTCCATGCCAAATAAGCACCGTGCTGAAGGAGCAGTCGGGTGAAATAATCGTGTTGGAATCCATATTTAGTATATGGTAATTCTTAAGTTAGTCATTAAGTCAACCACCGAATGGCGGAGAAAAATAGTTATGTTGCACAACAAATATTTATTTTTCAAAATACTTAATTCAGTGATCAAACCTTGTACAGTGAAAAAGTAATAATTGTTTGATTAACTGATTCGTTTTCTACGGCTTATTAACCGTTTATTTTTAGACTTTAAGAATCTTTTTGGAGATAATAACAGTTTAGTTATACGAGTCTTGCTAATTAATCCACAGATCGGGAGAGATGTGGATTCATATCTTTCTGAAGTGTATTTGCAGGTAAGCGAATATAAAGAACGCAGCTGGAATTAGAATTCGGCTTTCCGATTAACAATTCCGAGCCGTTATCCATTACACCAACCGCTCATCACAAGCGGTTACCAATATAGGCACTGACCAGGATCGAGGTTGCTTAACGTGATGTGGCCATAAGCTTTGCAAAGTTCAGTTGAGAGTTATGTATCAATTTACAGACTTAGTTATCCACACTCGTATATCTGATGTTCATTGTATGAATCGTGAATTTTTGGTGGTTGGACTATTTGTATTGTCTTTTCCTTTGCTTGCCTTTCTTGAAACTGAATCCTTAAACAAATTTGATATGATTTTAATTTCCTTTATTTTACTTATTACAATTTTAGAAGCTCTTTTCTTATAGCACGACCATACTGTGATACAGTATTATTTAGATAATTTTTCTTACACTCTTAAGAAATATCTCAACTGTCAACTTTATACATCCTCTTTCTCAGATCAATGGCTTTCAGAGAATGAAGCCTGTTGGGATCAGCGAGAACTCTCCTTCTTCGAACCTCATGGACTGGCAATACAGAATCACAAAGAACCGTACCAAATTACAGAAACCTCATCACTTAAGCAAAAACTTAAATGAACTCGAAGAGAAAATAATGACATAATCAAAACCTTTGACGTCCTAAACTACTTCAAACAAGTCACCATAAATACTGGAAAGCTCAATAAATAACTTGAGAAACCTATTTTCCTGAAAAATTGCTTTAATAAAATGATTTTATAAATTTCAAGTGAAAGTTGCACTAGATGCTTGGTCGATGAGTGGAAAATGTGTTTATAAGGAAACGGTTGATATTAATATTACCATTATGTAAAATTATTTATATTGTTTCTTTTCTTTTGAATCAAGTTATTAAAGGATTGATTGACGATAGTCATTCATTCAAGTAATTAGCATTGTATTTTATTGCTTATCGGTAATAATGTTGGTTCAGTGAATTTGTTAGACGTTTACCCCGCATAAAATTTCGATACGAGCGTTCTTTTATAATTTTAAAAATAGATTACATCGATAAGCGAAATCTTCACGTTTCTGGCATTTCGATCGATTATCTGTTTTTTGCTGCCTCGTTTTTATTCAACTCAACACATTTAAGCAATTTTTTGCTTTATTTTCAGTTTGCCTGATTTTTTTTTTAAATCTTGCCTTAATTAAGAATAACGTATTTCCTTTTCTTTTTTTTCTGCAATCAGGTAATTGGAAAATTTTTCGGTACCTTTTTTTGCTGCGTTAATTATTACTACAGATCATTTGTTTTCCGTCTTGTTTTCTTTTCATTCTCATGTTTCATGGTCCTGCATTATTTAAATAAAGCAGTGCCATTGTTTGAATGTGTCGAAAAAATCTTTAGACGCAAGAGAAAAAAAATAGATTGTAAAAGATTCAACTCAAATGTCAACTGGCTGTTTTTTACCATACCAATAATGCGTTCAATTTTTTCAAGGTGTTATATTTTGTTAAATATCACTTGCTATATATAAGTTTTTTGTCTAATCAAGAAATATGACACGGTGCCACACTAGTCTACACAGAATGCAACTATAAAATGGCTGCCGATGTTAAATTGATTGTTAACAAGTGAGTTTGACTGATCACAGCAAATTATTTAAATGATTTCGATCATTTTTTTCGATGTACACTCACATACTCTCTCGATCTTTTTCTTGTTCTCTCTTTTTCCTTCTCTACCAACCTTTCTCGCCTGCTCTCTCTCTCTCTCTCTCTCTCTCTTTATTCTGATATATAGATATGAAAGGATTCATTGTACAATCACGATCAAAGAATTACCAATATTAAGCATTAGTGACATGGTCAGTAGTTAGATGAGTAGCTGTTTAAAAATGTCAAGTGTTGCAAATGCCTTGCAGCTCAATACCAGAATAAGTAAACATACACATGCACTCTCTCTCATCCTCTCTCTCTATACATATATATATATATATGACAAGTTTTCATGTGACGCGTTTCCTTCCTTAGGACTTCATCGGACTAGGTTCGTTTAAGTTGATGCGACAGCACATGTGCACGAACGAGAGACGTTAATAATTTAAAATTTAGAATGTTTGTGTTTTAGGTATATAATCTAGCCAATTTCATTTAGATTCTTTTCCTTTTTGTATATACCCCACATTGTGGAAACAGAAGATCTGCCAAGACTGGTGAAACGTTGTAAGAACCTGGAGGCAAATTTACTGTTGATGAACTATGGATTTTCATCTTACTGAATTATTTTTTCTTCACGGTAAGCCACTAATGCATTTAATGTGCTGTTTGTTTTTTAATGTCGCTTTTGTGTTCATATAATCTTTTATCTAAACATTTTGACGTGTCTCCAATATATTCTTCCTAGCAATCCTTGTAGTAATAGAGTAAATTCCCCCCTCAAGTTTTGGCTCGTTTTGTTTTGTATTGATTAAGTCTTTGATTGTTTTAGATGTAGTTGTGACACATTTTCTGTTGATTTTAGATAAATTCTTTTCAGTTGTAGTTGTGATAGAGTTAGAGTTTAGAAAAATATTCTTTTGATTTGTTGGGTTTGTCAGGAGGGTCCGCTTTTCTATTTTGGAATAATTTATGAGCATTTTGTTTCGTATTGAATATGAAATAACTTATTGGAATGTTTTGAAAGAATTTTCAATATTTTTCTCCTCTTCATGTAAATATTGATGGCTGCAAATTTTTGACAGATCTTGTGTTATCACAATGTGGGATATTTAATAACAAGATAGTAACAAGAATAAAAAAAATGAAATAGTCTGGATTATATACAAAAAATCATGAAAAACATATCTAAATTTAAAATTTCCCAGCGTCTCTTGTTTGTGCGCATGTGTAGTTACCTCACCGTAAACGAACCTAGTTCGATGAAGGGACGCGTCAGACGAAAACTTTTTCCACTTTGTCATAAACCTTTTATTCAAAACTGTTCTTGATATATAGAAATTTATATATCGTTATTTCATATATGTATATAATAGACACAGTGAGTATAATAGAAACAGTGTTCGATGTATAATAACAGGGCTAAAGTTTATACTACTAATAAACATACATTTTGTACCTCACTATGTGGTACGTTTCATGTTTCATGTATGTAGAAATCGCCAGGCGCGGATTCAATGAAGATTGCGACGTACATGATACTTAATATTGTACCAAAAGGCGAGGAACAAAATGTATATTTATTATTATCTGTACACACACACACACACACACACACACACACACATATACATATATATATATATATATATCGGTTGGGACTGAGGAATCGGAGAGCCGAATTCCAGTAGAATCCATTATATTCATTTACGTGCTAATATCTTTTGGAAAGGTATAAATCCTCTTCTTCTCCCAGCTATAGGTAAATAGCAAGACAGTCCGAGTTTTATAGCCTTGGATGCCAACTAGTCAACCGCAGAAAGAAATAGCAACCTACTGCGGGAAAAAAAATCTGTTTCGTCAGTCATATATCGAAAGATCGCCTACGCGTGTATCACGCATGGAACATTATTGACTGATATATAAATGCGTTTGTGTTGAAGGAGTAAAATACCATAGTTCGTTTCGTTTTAGTTTTTGTTAAGGTTCCGAGAATTTGACTGGTTTCAGTCGTTATCAAGAAATAAAAATTAATTAAATTCAAAGTCCGTGGTTCAGTTTGCATCATTGGAATGAATTTTGAGTTTTGAATGTCTGTGTTGTAACGTAAGCGTGATTTTATTTTTCGAGTTTTGAAACTCTGTGGAGTTGCGTGACTATACATTTGCCTACATGTGACAACTTCTCGGACGATCAATTTAGATAACACTAAACTAATGTTCTGAATCTCGGATCCAGTTGCTAATATAAATATAATAGACAACACGACTGAAATCGAAATATTATGACACATCTTGATTGATAGATAGGCATACAGACAAACAGATAGATAGATAGATAGGCATACAAATAGATAGATAGATAGATAGATAGGCATACAGACAAATAGATAGATAGATAGGCATACAGACAAATAGATAGATAGATAGATAGATAGGCATACAGACAAATAGATAGATAGATAGATAGATAGGCATACAGACAAATAGATAGATAGATAGATAGGCATACAGACAAATAGATAGATAGATAGATAGATAGGCATACAGACAAATAGATAGATAGATAGATAGATAGATAGATAGGCATACAGACAAATAGATAGATAGATAGATAGATAGGCATACAGACAAATAGATAGATAGATAGATAGATAGATAGGCATACAGACAAATAGATAGATAGATAGATAGATAGGCATACAGACAAATAGATAGATAGATAGATAGATAGGCATACAGACAAATAGATAGATAGATAGATAGATAGGCATACAGACAAATAGATAGATAGATAGATAGATAGGCATACAGACAAATAGATAGATAGATAGATAGATAGGCATACAGACAAATAGATAGATAGATAGATAGGCATACAGACAAATAGATAGATAGATAGATAGATAGGCATACAGACAAATAGATAGATAGATAGATAGATAGATAGGCATACAGACAAATAGATAGATAGATAGATAGGCATACAGACAAATAGATAGATAGATAGATAGATAGGCATACAGACAAATAGATAGATAGATAGATAGATAGGCATACAGACAAATAGATAGATAGATAGATAGGCATACAGACAAATAGATAGATAGATAGATAGGCATACAGACAAATAGATAGATAGATAGATAGGCATACAGACAAATAGATAGATAGATAGATAGATAGATAGGCATACAGACAAATAGATAGATAGATAGATAGGCATACAGACAAATAGATAGATAGATAGATAGATAGGCATACAGACAAATAGATAGATAGATAGATAGATAGGCATACAGACAAATAGATAGATAGATAGATAGGCATACAGACAGACAGATAGATAGGCATACAGACAGACAGACAGATAGATAGGCATACAGACAGACAGACAGATAGATAGGCATACAGACAGACAGATAGATAGATAGGCATACAGACAGACAGATAGATAGATAGATAGATAGATAGATAGATAGATAGATAGACAGACAGATAGATAGATAGATAGATAGATAGATAGATAGATAGATAGATAGGCAGGCAGGTTTATATTAAGTACTTTGTAAACGTGCTTGGTGAAGCCACAATCAGGGCAGAGTCAGTTTGGAACCAATAGTATAATTTGGAGTTTAAATATTTTGCGTCTATAATTTTGATATTAAGGCAGTCATGGCCATTCCTTGATTACACTGATGCACAATTAAGTTCAATAAGAGAATTACATGATATAACGATCTCTTGGGTAACCTCGTATTATTAGTAACAGTAATGATATACTAATAAATTTATTTATTTGAATATTATACAATTTTCGCTCTCTACCTATGCATATATCTGATGTGAAGATATGGATTAAATCCGATAAAATGATGAAATAACAAACAAGTTGTAAAACCTTTATAGGTTCAATATATTTTAATATATGTTTAGCTTGATCAGAATTTTTTTAAAATGGAATAATGAGGAATTGTTTTGAAGTTGTTTTGCTTTCATTGGTTGGGAGGTCGTCATGTGTTCCTATCATGGCTTTAGATTTGTGTTTATATATATATATATATATATATATATATATATATATATATATATATATATATATATCTCAAGGCATAAAAAACAATTTTTTTTATTAACGGCCATGTTAGATTTAAAATAAAAACACCAGTTAACCGGTTTCGTCCCCTCTCATCAGAACTGTTTAACGGGGAATAGAAATTATGAGGAAAATATTTGTTATGGGTGACATGAATGAAGGGCAGGGAAGAGAAAGATAAATAAATAAAATAAAAAAAAGGGAAAAAGTGTATATAATTAAAGTAATACCACACAAGATGCTAGAGACCCAGCACAGCAAGCCCAAGCAAACAGTCCCTTTGTTTGCAAAAAGACGTTCGCCTGGACCTGATGTACAAAGTCTCCAACACCCTGAGATGGAATACTGAGTGTGCCCTGGCCAAAACAGAAAGCCAGGTCACACTGAAATCCAACGCACAAGTAGGATTATTTATTAAAACAGACTTTCGCCACTTGGTATCCTCTTTTATACTTACATACACTCTATCTCTGATATTGAGCTCTTTCTCCCATTACAGAATACCTTAAAACTATAGAGATCAGCAGAGAGCGACGATTTTTTTTCTCAGAGTGTGAATTTTTCTTCTCTCAGTTGAACTTGCATAAACCTGCCTCTCTGGACCAGCAGTCGTTTTGTAAAACAAGATTATTTGAATTATCTTGCGAACATTCGCCGATTTCTGCTAATCGAGATTCTAACGTATATGAATTTAAATGTCAGCGCGAAGCTGAATACGTAGGACGAACCAACCAGCGACTGGAAACCCGAATTAGCACGTTCCTGCCAGTATAAGTCAGTGTGGATTGAATCACTGCGCATGATCCGGCCATTGGACAGCAGTTGCTTGACAATTCGGACTGTTCGAATAAATATATGAACAATTCTTTCACAGTTTTGCACAGAGCCCGGTCCGTTCATCATTTACGTCTCCTTGAAGCGGTCCACATTAAATTACATCAACCGGTTCTGTGAAAAACAAAAGGCGCATTTCATTATCTCCGTCAATCTTTTGGGAGGTTCATGAGTACTATTTAATTTTTAATTTATACATAGTTGGAAGTACTTATTTTTTTATTCGTAAATTATATTATCAATAAATATATTTTAATCACGCTCAATAATTTTCCCATTTTATTTACTGTGCGAATTGTCCTTTCCTTTTTTGTCATAAATTGCACCAACGATTTCCCTCCGACAAAGTTGGCCGAAAGGAATCCTAATGGTAAAAATGCCTTCGTCTATTTTTAAAATTGTATTTATGTTCTGTGGTATTAAGTCTGTGTTTATATATATATATATATATATATATATATATATATATATATATATATATATATATATATATATATATATATATATATATATATATATATATATACAGTAGTCCGAATAATGTACATAATACCTCATCTCAGAAATATATATATATATATATATATATAATATCTGGATAAAATAAATGAAACAAAATTGGGTGTTTTTTTTATGAAAGTATTTATTTCTGTGTTTTGTATATATTTATTTATTTAATATTTCAGACCACCTAGGTCTTTCCTCAGAAATCAAATGAGATACTGTGTTTGTGTAAACTACTGTGTAAGATACTGTGTTTGTGTGTTTGTTTACACAAACACAGTATCTCATTTGATTTCTGAGGAAAGACCTAGGTGGTCTGAAATATTAAATAAATAAATATATACAAAAACACAGAAATAAATACTTTCATAAAAAACACCCAATTTTGTTTCATTTATTTTATCCAGATATTATATACATATCAAGAATGTATACGTGACCCCTCATTATGCTATATATATATATATATATATATATTCGGACTATTGTCCTCATCTTTGTCGCCATATTTATTACAAGGTTTCGGCCGTTGTACGTTCCGGTGGTTGGAATGTCGAACTGAACCCTTTATTTCACTGACTGGGGTAGACTGTTCTAGTTCCACGTGCCATGTTTAATGGATGTCAGTTATCAGTTATCTCCTGTTAATTTTCCCTCTGAAAGTTCTCCATTGCCTTAATCGGGTATTGAACTCACACTCTTTGGGTCCTGTCACTGGATCTAACCAACGCCTTTATCCACTATGCCATGTGTTCTTGAGAACAGACTACACCAGTGAGTGAAATAAAGGTTTCAGTTCGACATTCCAACAACCTGAAGAAGGCCGGAGCGTACAACGGCCGAAACGTTGTAATAAATATGGCGACAAAGATGAGGACAATAGTCCGAATAATGTAAATAATATATATATATATTTTATTAATTTCAACCGACAAAAATTTAATTGTATGTTTCTAATTTTCAAATAAGATGTATATTAGGATCGACATTGCGGATAAACAAAAGTTAATGTTTATTCGGTTAGTTTTGTTCAAGTACTTTCAACCGTCTCAGACATTATCAAGAACCATGTTCTGTTGGCAATATTATGTTGACTACATCATGGCATTTTATAGAGAGATGAAGATTTCGAAGTAGTGATTCGGACAGTTTACCCAAAATTTCAATATACATCTTATTCGAAAATAAAATTTAAACAGACATTGTCGACTGAATTTAACAAAATTTGTTTGGGTGAATACTTACTTCTTATACACACGCACACACACACATACATGCACACGCACACAGACACACACATATATATATATATATGTATTGGGAAATGATTGGGCCAATGCATACATATATGTATGAACGTATATATGTATTGTAGTATATGAAGTTTTCTTTGTTGCCTGTATTACATCTATGTATTACTGACTTGGCCGATTCATGTAGATGTTTAGGGGTTCGTGTTCTCTGGTCTCATTAAGTTCTGCTCACCTGAGACGTAACTCCTGTCCACTATGCGTTGCCAAGAATGAGTTGCATCTTGCACACTCGTTCACAGTGACTTCGATCTCGACATTAATAACAGGGATTCGCTATTAATAAGTGTGAAGGTACAAGTCCGTTTAGCCAACAATATGTATGTACGCATGTGTGTATGTTGATTTCCTAAGCGTAGCTTAGATGTGGCACTGAACCGAAAGTATGCAGCAGCAAGTGAGGATCGAACACACTATTCAGTCGTAACGGTTATAAAACTCGTTTCACTAAATCAACGCATGTATGTATGTGTGATAAGAATGTTGAGTGTCCAACGCATGTATGTATGTGTGTGCTAAGAATGCTGAGGGCCCAACAAATGTATGTATGTGTGCTAAGAATGTTGAGTGTCTAACGCATGTATGTATGTGTGTGCTAAGAATGTTGAGGGCCCAACGCGTGTGCTAAGAATGCTGAGGGCCCAACACATGTATGTATGTGTGCTAAGAATGTTGAGGGCACAAGAAATGTATGTATGTGTGCTAAGAATGTTGAGTGCCCAACGCATGTTTGTATGTGTGTGCTAAGAATGTTGAGGGCCCAACGCGTGTGCTAAGAATGCTGAGGGCCAAACACATGTATGTATGTGTGCTAAGAATGTTGAGCGTCCAAAACATATATGTATGCATGTGTTAAGCATGCTGAGTGTCCAATGCATATATGTATGCGTGTGTTAAGAATCGCTGTGTATGATTGAACGACTGTTGTCAAATCCTGCTACGAGCAATCATCAGAAATTAAAAGAAATTGGAAATAAATATTATCAGATACAAGGGCCCCAGGGATTGAATGCCCAGTGCATGTGCTCCAGCCGTAGTAGCAGTGGTGTGTCTTGGGCAAGATAGCCTGACGGAAAACAATCTTCTCCAGGCTGCTTTCAATTCATAGTTTGTTTTTTTCTTCTTCTAGACTAGTTGCAAAACAAGTCCATCCTGCTATTTACTCATAGCTGGGGGCGGGAAGTTAGGGGGGAGAAGAGACGGAAAAGAGTATTTCCGAGTAAGTGAATGTAACGAACTTGACTGGGATTCGAACTCGCATCTTCGATTTCTCATTTCGAATTGCTATCCATTAGAACATCGCATAGTCAAATAAAAATTGTAATACTAAATACGATTTCAGTTTATTAAATAAATAAATTGCCGGAATTCTTGTATTTTCAGACGATGACTGTTATCACAAATCGAAGGCCATTATTTGATAGGCACGTGCGGACGCACACTTGCGCGAGAATGGTCCGGTCCAAAAACCTATTAATAGCGCACATACTGCAAACATGTGGATGGTATTTGATTGTCTACATAATGCCAGTTGGTTAAAGATCAATTGAAAGATCAGCATAGTTATAAAGAATATGAACTCACTGACAGATAGATAGATAATGAACAGGTTTAGGTATATAAATAAAAATGGTGCAAACATCTATGCGAGACATCTGAATATGCATTCACTCATATACATAGATAATAATCCAGGATGTTCAATAAAAGGTCGTAAAGGAAAGTGGGAAGAAAGGACAAACCATCAATTATAAGATGACAATGTATGGTTATCATCAAAAGGAACAGCAATAAAATGAACTGGAGTAGCGAAAAATGCCTTCCAAAAGCTAAACAAAGTAATAAGAAACAGTGAAAAGCTGAAAAAGATAGAGACAAATGCAGAGAGATAGAAAAAGAAGAAACGGAAATAATTCGTTAGAAACAAAGAAAAAAGTCGTGAAATGTTATGTAATATCAGTCCTCCTATAATCAAGAACCTATACTGGCAGCAAAAGGCCTGCATACGGACAGAAAATGAATTCAGCAGATATACAAAAACAGAAAGGGGCATAAGGCAAGGATATGTCTTTTCACCGGACTTATTCAACCTATACAGCGAGGCAGTTCTGAGAGAAGTGGAAATTCTATCGGGATTTATCATTGGCGGACACAATCTTAACAACAAAAGATACGCAGATGACACAATGATGAAAGCAGACACAGAAAGGAAACTACAAAACCTCTTACAAAAGGTAGCGAAGGAGAGCGAGAAGAAGGGACTAAGCATAAACTGCAAGAAGACAGAATGCATGGTCATCAGCAAAAAGATGAGCCTGAAATGTGATTTAGAGGTCGGGGATACTAAAAACAAGCAGGTTCGGAAATTTAAATATCTGAGAAGTGTTCTGACAGAGTGTTATGGTCCAAGTTCCTTGTACCACGTTGATGGTCCAAGGTAGAACCAATGAAGAATAACTCGAACACAGGTATGGAATAACACAGATATATTACAAACAGAATATGTACAAAAGAAGCAGAAGTGTTAGTAATAACAATCAGGTTAGGTTAGAGAGAACTATGTTGTCTCGACCAGTATCACTATTCAAATGTCTTACAGTAATCGTCTGGCGCGACTCTGTCAGTGACTGACTGACACTCTGCCTGCTGCTTCCTCTTGAGGAGCAGTATTTATGGTGTATGGAATAGTCCATTCCTATTATGGGTAAGTTCCCATAACACAGAGGACGTTAAGTGCGATGCTAAGATCTGCATGACCAAAGGCGCATTCCAAAAGCTAGGCAGAGTATTACGAGACATGAAGTTTTCGTTGGTAACAAAGAGAAGAGTACCGAACTGCTACGTGATATCTGTCCTCCTTTAAGGCAGCAAATGTTGGACTGTATCTTCAAAGAGGAAGAAGAGGCTCGAGGCAACAGAGGTATGGCTCTACAGAAGGATGTTAAGGATAACATAGACCGAATATGTGAGCAACGATGAGATTTGGAGAGGATGCAAACAAAGGGGAAGCATATTTTAACATCAGGAAGAAGCAAGTGAAATTTCTGGGACACGTAAAGAGAAAGGAAGCCTTGGAAAATCTGATACTCACAGGTAGAATACAGGGAAAGAGGGACAAGGGAAAGCAACACGTGTCATACCCAGTGGACTTCACAAGTTGATGACAAAACAGGGTCAGGGAGAAGTAGCAAAAAGACAAAACTTATTGAGAACTAAAATTGATAGGAGGAAGTGGAGAGCCATGATCGCCTACGTTCTGAAGGGACACGGCACATAAAAGAAGATATGCCAGTGTAAGCTGGACAATCTTCACACAGACGAAGAAGAGACTTGATGCAACAAAAATGTGGTTCTACTGAAAAATACTGACAATACCATGGACCGAACATTTGAACAACGACGATGTTTTAGAGAAAATGGACACAAAAAGGACACTTATACATAACATCTGGAAGAAACAGTTGACATTTTTAGGGCATATAATTGTTGTGGACCCAGAATAGGTCCGAAAGAAAACTCGAACTCAGCAATTGAGTGAAAACATATTACTAAACGAATATAAAAGTGTTGCACGTCCGACTGACGGCAAAGTACAGTAGTCATCTCGTCAACTGTAGACAGCGATATTTACTCCCCCCCCCACGAGCGAAAGATGTGGCACAAGGCTGAGTTTTACGTGGGTGTTCCGAGCCCGTAGGCTCGGCTAAAACAATGCCCGTAGAAACTGTAAAAACAGAATCGGGTTGGTCAACCTCCCCGAACGAGACTCTGCCCTTCGGCGGAGCCTCGTCCGGGTTCCTCTCTGCTCACCGGCAGAGAGTTCGACCGTCTTGCTGGAACAGGTCAAATGTAGACAGCGATATTTACTGCCCACCCCCGAAGGAAAGACGTGGCACAAGGCCGAGTTTAACCTGTGTATTCCGAGCCCGTAGGCTCGGCCAAAAAATGTCCGTAGAAACTGTAAAAACAGAATCGGGTTGGTCAACCTCCCCGAACGAGACTCTGCTCTTCGGCGGAGCCTCGTCCGGGTTCCTCTCTGCTCAGAGGCAGAGAGTTCGACCGTCTTGCTGGAACAAGTCGCAGCAAGGCTGTCAACGGTGGACAGCTCTCTTGAGAGGCATAATCTCCCCTTATATATAGTAATAGGACGAGTCCATTTAGTCCATAAAGGTAGGTTCCATAACAATAATGAGGAAAGAAGGCTTGGAAAATTTGATACTTACATGGCAGATTGAAGGCAAGAGGGACAGAGGTAAACAACGCATAACCTACTTAGAGAGTTCTAGTAAATAGATGGTGGAGCAAGGTTTAAGGGAGATGAGAAAAAGACAAAATTTATTAAAAGGTCAGGAAATTGCGTAAGACCATGATCAGCAACGCCCTGAAGGGACACGGCACATACAAAACGAAGAAGTAAGATTTGTTAAAAACAACGAAAAATATGTTGAACTGCTAGGTAATATCAATCCTCCTAAATGACAGTAAATGTCGGATAATTTCCATACAGATAAAGCAACTTGAAGCAACAAAGATATGGTTCTACAGAAGGATGCTGAGAATGCCATAAATGAAGCATGTTAGCAACAATAAGGTTTTAAGGAAATTCAATAAAAAGGACAATTATATACACTTGACATTTTTAGGAAAGATAATGAGGAAAGAAGGCTTAGAAAATCTGATACTCGCAGACATGTTGAAGGCGAAAGGGACAAATGGAAACAACGAGAAAACTATCTAACGAGATTGTGTAAATAGATAACACTAGAGCGAGTGGCAGGGAGAGTGATATCACAGGCATTACTCAGAGCTACAAAGAATAGGAAGTTGTGGAACGCCATGATCGTCCACGTCCTAAAGGGATACGACACATTTTGAAGAAGACTCACAATGCTGGCAAGTGTGCAAACGATTTATTTATAATATCCTCCGATTAAATTGTTTATTTTATTTTTATTTTTTGCATAAGACTATAAATCTCCATCGAACTTAAAATCAATTTGTATACCTACATTTATTTACATTGATACTTATACATGCACACATACACATGCACAAACACGCACACATTATATATATATGTGTGTGTGTGTGTGTGTGTGTGTGTGCGTGTGTGAGTGTGTGAACAAAGAAAGAATAAAATAAAAATATCAATTGCAATACATAGAATTATATAATTTATTGTTGTAAATTGTGCAGTCTGTTAGAGTGGTTAGCTAATCCCCATTGCAGACGTCTTATTAGGCACATTTGTGCTTGTTCAAAACCCACAGATCCCACCTGTGTTTTATAATGCAACTAAGCTGAGCGGACCTTAGTTACAGTTTCTGGGAGAGAGCGCATTATCTAGTGTGATCAGCAGTCTGAACTAGGCTAGCACCCTTAAACACTTGGTCACGATGACTTGTGACTTCGTGCTAGCAAAGCCACCGACGGGATGCGTCTACCCAATTTCATGCACAAGGCTTGGGTCAAACCGTGTTATGGTTTTCAGGCACTTTCCAAAGGTACCGCATGCTGGGTTCGCCTCCTCCAGACTGATAACATTAAGAAGTCACCCTTCCTGACCAAAATCGACCAGGGTAAGATTTGGAACCGGGTCTCATGGTCAGAAAGCGAACTTTCTAACCACGCCAAAGCTAACAAAATTATTGCCAAGAAAGTGATCAAAATCTATCCAAAGCAATAAGTATTTCATCAAAAATAATAAAGGCTCACGATATTTATTGATGATCGACTCGAGGTTTCACGATGCTTCGCTCTTCAGTATCCAGATAAGGCTTATATTGAAGGAGTGAAGGAACTGTACATAGGTCGTGTTCGCACTTTTTAAAGATTCCAGCGTTTACCTGGCTTCAGAAAGAGAGAACTTGGATGAAATTCACAGTCTATATAACAGTTTGCATCTTTGGAATGATTTTGAATTTTGAATGTTTCGAAGTGATATTTCTATTTTGGACAGAGGAATAAGTATCACTCGATATGCTTTCAACAAAACGATACTGAATAAAAGCCCAATACAAACAGTCTAAAATTTTATAAAAACATTTATTGCATATGAATAAAATAACAGCAGTTTGATTGTTGAAAGTTACGCCCTCAATGACCAGAGAATCTATATTTCAACGTTATGAGACAAAAAAAGTATTATTTACATTGCTATACTGTAGTGGAAATGCTCTAGAGGAAGAGAAAGAAATAGTTTTTTTTTTTGACTGCATGAATTTATATAGGAACCGGTCGGCTGCTGTTGCTATTACTACCGTATCTTTTCTACAGCTAATGATCTGTGTAAGGAGCCTAACTCACTAGAGTGTCTGCTGTAATGTGTGAGTGATATTATTTCTTTAGTTTTGAGACTCTATGGTGTTGCGGGACTATACATTTACCTACCACATGTGACATCTCGGATGATCAGTTTACCGAACATCACAATAATGTTCTGAATTACAAAACTCATTTGCCACCGGCAAGACAAATATAATCGATAATAAAGACTGAAATAGAATATTATTCCAAAATATATTAAATCTAAGAAATGATAACCTCATCACAGCCCACCCAGGTACACAAGACTTCCTAAAAGTAGAATTTATTAAAAACATTATTATAGCAAAAAAAAAAAAACGTTTTAAGCAGCCTCAGTACCAATAAGGATATCATTATTAGAAAACACAATAAAACTAATATTTCCTTATATTAAATAAGAAAAACTACAAAATTAAAAGCCGTTCTCAGTGACACACAAAAATTTTGTGTTTCAAAATTAAACAAAACCTTTCAATAAAAATATTCACGCGCATAAACTTATTTACATTATTTACATTGTTCGGACGTTTGTCCTTATCGTTATTGTCATATTCACGACGTTTCAGTAGTTGTATGCTCCGGCCTTCTTCAGGTGATTGGAATTTCGTCCACCAGGGTAGACTGCTCTAGTTCCACGTGTCATACCTCTTGTGAATATCTCATTTATCTCCCTTTAACTCAACCCTCCAAGCTTTTGTTCACCACTGCAGTAGCCAGGTATTGACTCAAAACTCACAACTCTTTGAGTCAAGTCACTGGATCCAACCAACGCTTTTACCCACTAGGCCTTGAATAAAAAGGTATCCTTGAGTGGATATGGCAATAAAGATGAGGACAACAGTCCGAACAATGTAAATAATTACAATACATAATCTCAGAAATATAGACAGATATTGAATAAAATTGTCATTAAAAAAAAAGAAACGCAGAAAATTGGTTGATTCAAATTCCAAAATTGATTTGGTGATTATCAACTCGATTATGTATATGGTAATCCATACATTTGGTTCCAAACTACTGTCAATAACGTCATTGACTCCTCATGCTATCTATCCTTTACCTTTACAAGAGTCAGATGAGGCCTGAAATGGAAAACTGTTATCATATTTGGGCAAGAACGACAGAATGCTCACTTTCCAGCCCTGATAAAGTGCAAAAGCGTCTCTACGTCCTTGTGGGTAACAAATTATTTTCCACCCGGCAACCCTTCTCTCACAGAGGAGATGTGACTTCTCTCACTGCTCTATCGCTACTTCCATTGAAAGTTCGCGGTCGAAAATGCATTCCCTGGTTTTGCCAGTTCTAACCTTCACGACTAGGACCCGCCATGCCACTCACATTGTAGCTAACCACCCTCACCCCCCGTATTCCATTGGTGAGAAGTAAGTTCCATTCGAGCAGCTTCTTCCTGCAAACCATTGCTCTGTGGAACCGACTTCCAAGATGATCACTACAATCTTAACCTGTTCAAGTCTAGGGTTAAACTTTATCTTCCCCACCTATCCGTATAAACTGTACCTCTTACTCTGTAACCTCATACCTCAAGTGACCACCGGGCTTTGTACAGGGTTAACATTTTAAAAAACTCTTTTCCTGAATGACATTATTGACTCAAATAGTCATAATTTTATAATCTCGATAGATAAAAAAAAATCAACTCTAATTCCTGCATTATTGACTACAGAAGTCAGTGCCCTCACCGATATAAAATAGTTGTTATAAAAATTTAATTCGTAGAGCTAACATTAAACAAATCATCATTAATAATGGTTCTCTAGATTATATCGTCAAGAAACAAGTTTTATGTAAGGAAGATTAATAACACTTATCAAAGTAGCAAGCACATTAGCAACAACACTTCCATCAATTTATTGTAATGCACTCAAAATACAAGCAAGTCGAAATAACAATTCATCTATAGATAAAGGCCATAGATACTAATAAACATCTATGGTTTATTATCTATTAATAAATGTTTAAAACACTAACTTAGTAGTTACTAATAACACAAAAATAAAATTTAATTCTCTGTATAAGACCAATGTTGTTTATAAACTCACTTGTTCTATTATATCTCCGAAAAAGCAGCATCTTGAAGTGGAAATCTCCAAAATGTTCTAATTGCATCCCGACCAGAGAACGGTCAGAAATGGCGTCAGGACATTTTCCACTGAGGAATAAAAATAAGCACATATTTTACATAGATATAGCCCTTCGTAAGGTGTAGGCTGTACTCGTGAAAGGATTTTTTTGTATTTCTTTAAGGCATGGGCTGCCTGGAATCCCTTCAATGAGTCTATTGGGATATTTCAAATCAATTCGAGGGCTTCAACCATAAGGATTGTTGATGTTTTCATGTGCCACATTTTTGAGATTTCGATTTCAAGGTCCTTGTATTTTGATAGCTTTTTCAAGATCTTCAAGCATACATTGCAGTCTTCAGGGCCTGCCATATCAATAAAGAGGCAATTGTTTTGTTTGCGGTCTCTAATAACGATGTCTGTGCGATTAGCTTTGATTGTTCTGTCTGTGTGCATTCTGTAGTCCCATAAAATTATTACAGGCCCTAACTCCGTAACCGAGTCTGGGTGCTGTTCATACCAATTTCTTTCAGCTTCCTTTCCGTAGTAGTTGCAGATTTTCCAGTTCAGATATTGGCTCACTCTGTCATGTCGGGTTTTACATTCAGTGGGTACCAATACCGTGCAACCTGATACAAGATGATCAATTGTTTCTGGATATTTATCACAGAATCTGCATTTTGAGCTAACACAATTTTTAGTTGTGAAGAGCGCGATTTAAGAAAAGAAACGAAAAACACAGTGTTTGACAATTTTAAACAATATTTCAACAGAATGTCTGTCTTCTTCAAGTTATATTTAAACAATTTTTCAAGTATAAAAATATATAAATCTACAAATAACTATTAAAGCTTTGTTGTTTGTCGTTTTCTTAAATCGCGCTCATTTCTTAACTGGTTTAACAACAACAACAACAACAACAACAACAACAACAACAATAATAATAATAATAATAATAATAATATCTAAAAAATCTGGCACATGGGAATAATAATAATATCTAAAAAATCTAGCACATGGGAACATCAATCTCAAAAATGTGTAGTTGGAGCCCTCGGACTGGTTGGAAAGGATTCCAGTAGACTCATTGAAGGGATTTCTGGAAGCCCATGCCTTAAAGAAATACAAAAAAATGTTCTCACGAGTACAGCCCACACCTTACGAAGGGCTTTATCTATGTAAAATCTGTGTGTGTATGTGTGTGTGCGTGTGTGTGTGTATGTGTGTGTGTGTGTGTGTGTTTAATTGGTCAGTGGAAAATGTCATGATGCCATTTCTGACCTTAGGTCTCTGGGCGGGACCCGGAAAGAAATGTGTACGCACCAGAAATCAAAGGAAATATAATAATAATAATAATAATAATAATAATAATAATAATAATAATAATAATAATAATAATAATAATGGTATTGTCGTTATTGTCAGCATTGTTATTCTATGTTTCATTGTTGTTGCTTTTAAGATTCATGTCTTATCATTACTATCAACCATCTAATTTCGCCTGTTAAGGTTATTATAATATTATTATCTCTTGTTGTTACCTTGTCATTTGTCGTGCTTTTTGTCTTTGCGTGTTTGTCTGATAGATTTTGGAAAGAAGAAAAGGGGAAAAAGGGAGGTAAAAATCCGTGACTAGGAAAGTCTACAGACACTTATTTGGTTTTAAGTAAGATCAACATCCGCTCGCAAGCACCTGAAGATATGGTGCCGCGAGAAACTGCCATTTGTGTACATAGCTGATTGATGGTTGACTGTACAAACTGATCGAACACGAAAATCAGCCGCTGAGTGAATGCTGATATGGGGTGAGACAGAAATAGTGAGAGAGAAAGAGATGCGTGACATGTTAGATTAGGGGTCACGCTTTTGGTGAGTGATAGCTGTAAGTTTTAAAAGTGGTTTGGTGCTAACTTTAAGATCAGACTATTCGTATACACGCACACAGACATATATGTATGTATATATATATATATATATATATATATATATATATATATATATATATATATGATGAACAAACTTTAGATAGTTCGAGCATTAGATAGATATCAACAGAGCAACACAGAGTGCGATAGAGAGACTATTTATCCACATAGAGAGAAAATTAACCCACACACACGCACACATACACGCACGCACACACACACACATATATATATATATGTGTGTGTGTGTGTGTGTGTGTGTGTGTATTAACCAATCTAGATAGATAGATAGATAGATAGATAGATATTAAAAGCCTTGGATAGATATTAAGTGTCTGGGATAGATAGATATTAAACGACTGAGATAGATAGATAGATAGATAGATAAGTTATCTCCAGTCGCATCAGTACATTTTTTCAAAAAGCCACCTTAGATGATGAGTTAAATTCATGGAACAGTTATTAATGATGGAATTCATTAGAAAGATCTCGAAAGCTATCGAAAGTAAGTTCGTAAAAATACAATCAAAGATGCGACAACTGAACTTGTGAAAGACACCAGCATCAAAATTTTCTCAATTTATTGAATTTTGATCTTCATATGAAGCTATAAACTTTACGTTTTAGCCAAGAGATCTGATTATTTTGCCGAAAGAAGTCATAACATTCGTGTGAAATATGATTTTAAATGTTTAGAAAACTGTCACATTTGTGTAAATGTCTTTGATAAAAATCGAGGTTGAGTCATGATTTTTGTTCTTACGCATATTTTAGAGCTAAAATGAAAGTTTCTGGAATCTCACCGAATAGTGATTTTAGAAATTTGCTTTATATTATTTTTGCGCTAAAACATATCCTGCTTTAGATTGAGAAACCTATGAAAATTTCACATTAAAATAAAAATACAAGAAAAATATAAATATTAAGTAGTGTTTGATTTTTCTATTGTTCTAAACAAAAATCTATTTATTTTCCCTCGTCTCTGTCTCTCTGTATGAATGCAACGGCATCTCTCTCTCTATCTCTCTCTCACTCTCGCCCTCTCTCGCTATCTATCTATCTATCTATCTATCTATCTATCTATCTATCTATGTGTGTGTGTTTAAAATAGGATACAGAATCCCGACAAGGTTTATAAGAAATTTGACAAATGCAAAACGTTTCATTGAAATTAGATATTATTACGTCTTGAATGTCGAAATGTGTAATCAAATCTATTTTCGAATAAACGTTTTCCATTTGTCAAATATCTATCTATCTATCTATCTATCTATCTATCTATCTATATATATATATATATATATATATATATATATATATATATATATATATATATATATATATATAATTTTCAATGAAACGTTTTCCATTTGTCGAATGTCTATCTATCTATCTATCTATTGTAGAGGACCGTGGGGGTGAAGATGTGAAGAGATATCAGAAGGTTAAATTTTCCTGCTGGCCGGTCCTGCTACATGAGAATGTCGGACTTTAATTAAGTCCAAAGAAGACAAAGAAAACAAACAAGACCGATATACATGGGTAAACAAATATATATTAATAACAAAACAAGTTAAACAAAGACATGGACTGTTACATAGAGTTTGTATGGAGAAATTATGTGTGTGTGTTGTAAGTGTTCGTACGTACGTGTATTGTTCTCAGAATTTGGGAAACGCTGTATCTGTGAGAGGTCACATATTTGGTGTAAGTGGAAAAAGAAAGATTTTACCTAGTCTCTGCGCGAGGTAGCGGCCCGAGGCGTAAGTCGGAAAAAAAGAGAGATTTTACTTCGTCTCCGCGCGAGTTGGCGGCCCAAGGCCTAAGTCGAAAAGGAGAGAGAGAGAAGGGTCAGCCAGTATTTATACTCAGGGGAGAGAGACCCCTGTTGAAGGATTAAGGAACTGAGGAGGAGCTAACTCCGACTCTATATATATATATATATATATATATATATATATATATATATATATATATATATATATATATATATATATATATATATATATATATATATATATATATATATTCGACAGAATTGAGTCACTCTCAGTCACTGTGTGTTTATCCGAATCCAAAAATAAACACGCTAAAATTCACCTTCATCCCGTACCGTACGCTGATGGCTTAGCGGGTACAAGTTCGGACTGACGCAAATTTAGTCGGGTTTCGATCCTAGCTAGAGGCAACCGGACGTCTAGCCACACTGATGAGCTGCGAAACAGTCTGTCTGTGGATGACAAAAATATATATATATATATATATATATTAGTCTCTTCTTGTTTATATATCTCAGTCTCTTCTTAAATATTCATCCGTCTCGGTTTTTATCTATCTTTATTAAAGTTACAATCTATCTTAAGGAGACTGTAACTTTAATAAAGATTTTAAACTATGTAGTTTCAAAGTAAGACATATAATGAAATGTGATACCAAAGAGATATGATCGGGTTGAGTAAAATATCGTCAATATTCAAAAATATTTTTTAAAAATTAAAAAAGAAAAAATTAATATATTCTTCAGTTCAGGCATTACGATTGTGAATGAATTAAACATAATAGTAAAAGCTGACTTCAAAACCTAAGTATTAAGAAACGTGTATATATGCTTAGAAACAAGGAAAAAGGTACTCAACTGCTGAATAATATGTCCTTCTATATAGCAGCGAATGCTGGACAAATTCCTCACAGATGTAAAGGAGACTGGCAGCAACAAAGATGTGACTCTACAGAAAGATGCTGAGAATTCTAGAGCATGACAGAGCATGTGAGTAACAAGGAAGTTTTAAGCTGAATGTTTGGGAAGTGTTTTTAACAGAAGATGGAAAATGTGATACCGAAATCTGATGAGTACCAAAAGACGCCTTCCAAAAGCTAAACAAAATATTAAGATACAGTAAAATTCGTTAGAAAAAAAGAACGTTCCGAAGCTATATGGCATCTAAAATAGATAGACAGAGAGAGAGAGAGAGAGAGAGAAAGAGAGAGAGAGTGGGGAGATGGTGGAAGAGGGAGAAAAATGTTTCTATTTTATTGATATTTCTCACCGCAAAACCTCGGGCTAATACAGATTTTGATTGCTAAACTAAAGATCACGAATTCAAAGTAGATCTTAACATCACAGCAGAATGATATGATTGTAAGTAAAGGCTTTGTTGTCTTCTCTTTGTAGGAGATTGCTAGTTTATTCCCACGAATATATGTGCCATAAAGAGTCATGTTTTATGCTAAAGTTTAAGAGCCACTCAAAGTAGATCATTACTGTTAAACTGGTTGTAATGAACGAAGTGCGTGATAGGAATGAAAGCGCGTGTGGTAGGAAGTGAAGAATAAAAAGAATAGATAACGACTGAAGCTTGACCTGAAGAGGTTAAAATTATAGTGCTCCGAGAAGTATTCATTCTTCAGGTTGTTCCTCAAAGTAACGGTTCGGATAAATCTAGAGTAGATTTTTTCCTTACATCTGTAATGCATAGGAAATGAAGATGAGTATAGCGTAATTTAGCTGCAAAGTTCTGAACTGGTGGAACTCATGAATGAAGCTCATCTCATTTCCTATAGAAATATCGATAGAGTAGAGATAGGTTTGTAATATTGCAAGTTTGGGATGTTGCTCATATAAAACTTTTATATTTACAAATGTGTCAGTTTTGCATCATTATAAAATTATTTCTTGGTATTTTATTCCCTAAATTTTCCTCGAAACAGTTTGCAATGAAACTGATAACGTTCAGTGGGCAACAAAGTTTTAATGATGCCGCATGTTCGTTGTTGCAGAGAACGTCATTTTGTTGTATTCTGTGAAGAGTTAACCATATCAAGGGCGGTTTTAATTTAATTATCAGAAAACTGTATTTTCCATCGGCAGAGTTACCAATTGGAAGAGAAGTTTTATTGATGTCTATAGGTGTGTGACCCTGTTGCAAATAGCATTTATGATTAAGAATCAAAAAGCAATTTTACACAATTCAGTATTGGGGATTTCATTAAAGAATGACGAACAATGAAAGGGAGTTGAAACGCTCGTGATAGGAAGGATTTTAAGTGGGTGGTTTAGGAAGAAAATAAAACAAATGAAAATTTAGTTGTCTGATGCTAACAAGTTCTGCTTACTGTTGTTTTTTTAGCGGCATTCAAGGTCTTTTCTCTTCGATCATATTAAGGAAAGAAAACGATCCCACGTGATCAAAATAAACGGTTAGAGATTCGTTTTGATTTCGACCAGTGGCAGACTCAGAAAGTTTCCTTTGACGACTCAAGTTTGGTACGTGTACAGTCTCTAAAGTCATCTAAAAAAAGAGAGCTGTTATTGCTTCGTCTTGTTACTCATCAGAAAAACAGAAGGTAAATGACCGGTTCAGATATTGTAGAGTTACTATACGAAATCGCTATACGAAGTCAAGCGATTCGAAACATGGAGGATGCTATTTTGATAACGAATATTTTAGACTCATATGTCAGTCATACCAATTGTGAAATGGGTTTTATATTGAGGCTTAGAAAAAATTCTTATTATTTGAATATTTTACTAGTTAAATTAAATATATAATGCTAACTACCACAATATCTACGGAACTACAGAATGACACATACATATACACTCTAGGCCACCCTATGGATTTAATAATTAGTATTTTTCTCACCTTCTGTGGTTTAATTAACTCCTAATAAGCTAAGATGATTAAAATATTTAATCCATTTGTGCGTGGTGTACAATTTTGCAGAGAGGGGGGTGTAACTAAAATGTAAAATCCGCCAGTCCTAAGATTGCCATTAGTCAGCAAAATAGAGCTGAAATTTTAATAAAACATTATGCAGTAATGGGTTAATTTCGTTATTGTTATTATTTATTTAAGCTGTGCCCCCTTCAGATTCCTTTTCTATTGTCCAATATGTATGAATTGCCATGACTTATTGGGGATAAGATTGGAGTGGTTTTCCCGTTGCCTTCTTTACAGTTTGGAATAAAACAAATTGGCAGCCACCCAAGGCTAGAGTTTCCAGTCTACACCGTTGTTTCAGCCATAGCGGAGACGAGATCGGTGATTTTCCAAGCTTATTCAAAGTAAACACAGCAGCCGAGGCGAAAATTTGCATTCGACTGGCCGATTTCATTTCCCGCGTTGATAAACGTAACGCAGACCCAATTTACTTTTAACATTACTAATACTACTAAAAATTTCAATAACTTGTTCTTTCTGTTTTTCTGAGTATCATATCAATTATTATTATTATTATTATTATTATTATTATTATTATTATTATTATTATTTTTATTATTTTTATTATTATTACTGAATATATTATGAAACCCATCAGCAAGAGTAAGTTCCTTTGTTCCGAAGTGAGCTAATCAATTAGTTTTGAAAAATGCACGCGACCTTCAATTTTTAAGCAGTTATTCGAAATTCAGAGGTTGGGCCCAAACTTTTAGCCTATGGTGCATATGCATTTTCCAATCTGAAGTACTGCAAATATTCTGGTAGTTAGCATTAAATATTTAATTCAAATAGCAAAAAAAAAAAAAATCACAATTTTTCAAAATTAGGGTTATTCTAGCACGATTCATACGATAATGCAAATAAGAATACCAGATTGGTGTAGGTTCTATCTCACAAATCCTCAATTAATTCTACGTAATGGTCTTCGTAAAAGAGACACGTCTAAACGAGCTCGTGCCGTATCTTATTAAAAAGTTAGTTTGATTCCGTATGATTTCTTATGGGAGAAGATTGCAGATGCGTCTGTCGATGTTTCTTCTCGCTATAATCTTATGCCCAAGTCAGTCATTCACGACGAATTGCACGTGCTCTAAGACAAATGACCACTCCCTAGATAAAGGTAATAGTCCAACGATTATTATGTTTAAGCGAAGAAGCACGGACGCACTCCACTGGATTTCCCTAAAGTGCATTAACGTCAGAATTCTGAAACGGGTGAACCATCACAAATGCGGCTAAGTTTCTAACGACTTTGGTTATAAAAGAGACACACAGGGTTTTATATGAGTTACACGTGAGTGAATCTAGCGTTTAACTTGATCTGTGAACAATTCGACCAAAATACCGAATTACAAAAAAGAAAGAATAGAAAAATTACTCAAGGATGTAGAATGAACAAAGGAAGTTGCTGATGATATTGCTAAATGGATGAAAATATAGAAACAAGGGGTAGGATATAATAAATTCAAAATAATATTTTGAATAAAACGGCCTGAGTGTTCAATTGATCAGCAGGAGGTCTTGATAAGAATATATTTCACACATACACACACATACGAGGGTCGTTCAAAAAATTTCTAAGCCTTGCTCAGAACGAGTTCGTGATACAAGACAGTTTTTTTTATTATTTCTTAATATAGTCCCTTTTGACATCAATGCACTTGATCCAACGCTGCTTAAGCATTGCAATCCCATCACGGAAGAAGATGGCGTTCTGATCCTTCAAAAACTACTCCACAGCGCATATGATCTCATCATTGTTTCCAAAACGGTAATCACGTAGGTGGGATTAGAGTTTAGGAAACAGGAAAAAGTCAGATGGAACTAAGTCTGGTGAGTAAGGGGTAGCAATTCAAAACCAAAGTTGGCTGTTTTGTTTTCCTGAAACCTGAGCTGATGAACGGGCACGTTATCCTGGAGCAAAAACACACCTGCCCTCAGCTTCCCTCTGCGTTTCAACTTGATTGCTTCCTTCAGTTGACTTAGCTCTTATGCATAGTTTTATCCATTGATAGTTTTTCACTTTTTCAGTCAGTCTATCATGATTAAATCTTCAGAATAAAAATAAAACAGAAGCCATCACGTTGCCAACAGACACTGGCTGCTCGAACTTCTTCGGAGGTGAAGAAGTGGAGTGTTTCTACTGTTTCCGTTGAAACATTTGAATCATGTTCTAAGTGGTGAACCCATGTTTCATCAGGAATTACTAATCTGCGGTGGAAATTCTCAAGATCAGCTTGGAAGCGAGTTAGAATTTTCCTGGAAATGTCAAATCTTTTCAGCTTCTGCCCCAGCGTCAGCATTCTTGAGACCCATCTTGCAGGGAGCTTGCTCACACCTAAGATCTAAGTTAAAAGTGTATGGACCGAAGCAGGACTAATGCCTATGGAATTTGCTATCTGCTGGACAGTAAAGCGTTTGTCATCCCAAACCACATGGTGAATGTCATCAACTTGTTCATCAGTAGTTGAGGCTTTTGGAGGACCTGTCTGAGGGTCATTTTGTGTGCTGTCACCGTCTCGGTTAAATTCCGCAGCCCACTTCTTCACAGTTGCATAGGAGTCCTCAACGAGTGTCAGTGCCATGTCCTCGTGGATCTCCTTGGATGCCATACCTTTTCTTTTGCAGGTACTTTATGACTGCTCGGACCACTGTTTTGTCTATTTTTATATTTGTCGCACACCTCTCACTTTTTATGTACCTGACCTGCTCAGAAATTAAGGCAGAAATCTGAATTAGCTTTTCTCGTGTCAGTCTGTTGCCACAAAAACGTCTCATATATATATATATATATATATATATATATAGGTACCTCTACGATATCGCTAAAAAAATGGCATAAGCATGATTAAAAAGACGCCAAACTTGACGAAAACAAAATTTTATCTTTTAAATGCTTATATTATGTGGAAGAGGAAAGAACAAAGTTTTTTTTCATTATTTTTAAAAGATTTTTCCTTCTTTTTAGAATATTCTAAATTTTGATTAAAAAACTTTGTTTATCTTTGTGTCACGGTCACCAGTGAAATAACATATACAATTTTTATCACTTTTTTTTTGTATGACACACATTATTTTTGGAAATCTTGCAAAAATGAAAATAATTGTCGGATCTTAATGAAACTTTCAGAAAGTATTCACAGATGATCGAAATTATTATAAATATGTTTTTTTTTATTATAGTCATGGCAGAAATATTTTTTTTATATTTATTATCCCCCCACCATAACTAATTTTATGAAAACTCTAGAAATTCGCTCGCATCGGATTTAGTTATTACAATAGTTAAAAGCACAAGGCTTTGAAGAATGCAAATCACGTTTTGTTTTTTTTGTAATAACTCCACTTGTACCTGAAAAATAGCTTTGAACTGTAATATACAAAACTCAATAAAACAAATATATTATTTAATTTCAAATGCTTTTATTTGCTTTTAGTTGTTTGTATTAATATGGACAATATTTTCTGAAAGCAAAAAATTTTTCCGCTGAATAATAAATTTTTTATTCAGTTATTTCTTAATTATTTAACTATAATACATTTTTTACATTAAGTTGGTAAAATATTTTAAAATTACTTACAAGCCGCGTCGGATTTTCTAAATGCCCTTATGATATAGATCTTGTTTTAGTGCTTTATAAATTGTATCGTTTTGACTACTCCGAACTCCACACGTACTTAAAAAATGTAATTTTGTCTTAAAAAAAAAAGTTAAAACGGTTGTTATTAAAATGTATGAGAGGTAACAAAAGTATAAAAGGTCATGTGACTTGAGTTTAAATGGCGTTAAAAATTCTTAGCGAGACAAATGTTGTGCATTTTGAATTAGCGGTTTTTACTCATTACAAAAATTTGAACATCATCCTAAGCCATTTTCACCATCAACATTACTACATTTTTAAAAATACCATTTATTTCATTTATCATTTTACATATTTCATTGCAATTTCAATGTTTTGAAGTTGTTTTACAGCTTTCACTTTTTTTCTTTCAGTGAGCCGTCTGTCAATTTTTCAATTACGATTCATTTTCATACTGTACCATTTGATTTATTTTTAATTTTTTTATATAGCTACTTTTTCAATATATTTCTTGAATTTGTGAAATTCTTTTTATAGATTTTTTAATTCATGTATATTTTTTTTTGTTATGAAATAAGAAAGATAACATATCCAACTGAGCACTGAAATTTGGCGCACTTAGATATTTTTCGACAATTTTTTTTTTCTTTTTCGTTTTTTTATATTTTTTGATTTAGTTTTAATAGTCTTCATTGAGATTTTAATTCATTTCATTTACATATTTTTCATATAAATAAGAAAAAGAAAAGAAAATTACCTAGCAATAGCTGATATTATTTAATTTTTGTCATCATTTATTTATCAAAATACTATATAAATTTACAATTTTTTTTTTTTTTTTTGCTCCTTATTAGTTTGTTTCATTTCTAGACATAAAGAACAACATATAACTATCTCGGTGATCATTGTGAATTCAAACAAACTATCCAGTATTGCCTCCGAGTCCTTGGTACATTCTGTCTACAGCTCATAAAAATTCATTGTCATCACCCTGCTCAAAATGTGTTAAAAAACAAAAATACATCAAGCCATTTCTCAAACTTAAATTATAAAAAGAAAAAAATGGGTTTTTTTACAAGGTGGTGACAACTTGTTATTGTTGGCTGGCTGGCCCTTGACCCAGCAATGTCGAAGTCATTTTTTGGGGCTTAATTTCAACACTGTTTTCCTCAATGCTGATTTCAAATAAAAAACATGCAAAAAAAAAAAAAAACTGGTTTCTAATGTTCAGATATAGTAATTTTAACTATTTTTTTTTTCATATTTTATGCCCAGAAAAAAATTTTTATAATCATTTTCATTTCACCAACCAATTTCACTCAGAAATGAAAGACAGAAAGAGCATTCTTTGCTTTCAGGAAATACTTAGTTTCATGGAGTGCAGATCAAAAGTTTCCTTGATATTTTGTTCAGATGATGACATAAGTTATTTTTCAATATTTATTTCAGGGCAAATAGGCTGCAGAGTGTAACAAAATAACTATTGATATGTTTGTGATGATTTTTACTTAGGATAGAAATGTTTTACCAAGCAGATATGTATTGACTTTAGGAGGCTACCGTGACGTCATTTACGTCCTTCCGTATGATCATTCGGATCTCACGTTAGCTGACGATATGTGATGACAACACATCACTCATTGCCTGTCAATAGCGAAAGATGTTAAGATCGCCTCCCTTTATTTTAAACCACATTTTTTTTCGAAGAAAGTAAGTAAAAGTTTCCTTAGAAATATATTAAATAATCTTTAAATTAGATAATTTTCGTTAAAAAAATTTTGAACAACCTATAATTTATTTTTAAAAGAAATTTAAACTCGGATTTTAACTTAGTTTAAAAAATTTTAAAAATATGGCTGATATCGATTTTTTTTCGATAATTTTGCTGAAAAAAAAAAACAAGATTTTTAACTAAAATTTCGGACATGCTAAGAATGAGTAAAAAAAATTTAAAAATACTCAAAAAATATTTCGGTATTTCTTCTTAATAATGATATATATCCTTAAGCAGATAAAAAATTTTTTCGTCAAATTTAAGGCCTTTCTTGTCAAGCTATACTGATTTGTTTACATTTCGTGGAGGTACCTATATATATATATATATATATATATATATATATATATATATATATATATATATATATATATATATACATATATATATATATATATATATATATATATATATATAAATTTAGTATATGTTGACAGAAAATGTTCTTGTAAACATATTTTACTAAAAAGGGAATAAACATTTTATGTCTCTCGTATTTATTAATTTTTTTTTTTATATCGGAATGATTTTTCGCAAATATAGCTATTGAAATACATTTGAGTTTCTTTTCTTCTCTATACTTTCTCAAACCTCTGACGATGACTCATGTGAGTCAAATGTTGGTTATTTTTTATATCCACAACAGCCACATTAGCGAAGATTTACTTGCATATTACAAAAATATCCTATTAATTTAATACACATAATATGTCTATTATTTTTAATCTTTTAAAATAGCACACACACACACACACACACACACACACACACACACACACATACACACACACACACACATATATATATATATATATATATATATATATATATATATATATATATATATATATATATATGATTAATATGAGTAAGAATTTGTCACTGATGTTACTTCAGTATCTCGACTCAAGAGTTTCGTAAGCGGACCTGTCCGTCCCCTCTTCATGAGTATCAGCAATTTACTGCTTATACTTTTTTTCTATTTTATCCTTTTCATACATTTAGCATTGGTGTAAGTTTTTTTCTGTATTTTTTATGTTCGTGTGTGAATTAATTATAGTGTCAAAAATGATTATAATTAAAACAATAATATTTATCATTAATTCATTCATTCTAAACCAATGAAAATCAACCCCATTTTCCTTCTCTAGACACACAAACACGTGATATACTCACTTTCGGACAAGCAGTTCACACGAACAGGTCGTCAACACGCGCATCAACGAAAATTTCATCTCCTTTTCCTTTTTCAGGCCATAATAGTAACATTTATCTTTTAGCACTCAACCACAATTCAAGGTAAGACAACCCTAGGCATTTCTTGTATTTTTCAATTAAATTATCTGGACACCCATTATACTCATCTATAAAAAGAAAAGAACAGACGTGAGAAACTCTATACACTTTGCTTATACTTTATCTTATCCGTGTGTCGGATTCTGATCCATATTTGATCTGCATTTGATCACAAACTCACAATTTTACTTAACATTACTGTCTCCCGTGTCTTCAACGCCACATAACAACCAGATAATAAATAATAGCCGTTTTGTTGTTTACACGTCTTGATGTTCTTCATATTTACGAGTATTTTCCTATTTATAAATGTTAGAGGGGATATATTTATTATACTCAGAGTTATAAGTCCTCTACACTATGTACCCGGATATTATCTGTTATATCACAAGGAAACATTAGCTTTTAACCAATATATTCAAAAGTGATCGGGTAGACACCACTCGCCAGCTTGGGAGAACAATCTATCCCGTTAGGAAGACTCTGATTTCAATCACTAGTCACGAAGACAATTCGATGACGCACCAAACTTCGTCCTCGCAACTCCAATGACGATGCCGTCACCAGTGGATTAGGGCCCCTGATATTCCTTTGGACAACAAAGTTGTCGATGACAGGGAAGATATGCAGCATGGGTGTCTATCGATTTCACACAATATCCCGCGGCACGGAAATGACAACTAAGCATTGCCTCAACCTAACATCAAACACACAAGCTAAATCAAAACTCACCAGGCGGAGATCCATGGTTTCTCGAGACTTACAGATTTCCCACAAAATCTTGCCCTACGGAAATGACACTCAAATATTTCCTCAACACAACAGCAAAATATAAGCTAAATCAAAAGCCAGATCCATGGCTTGAAATTTCCTACAAAATCCTGCGACCAGGTGATGAGACTCAAGTATTGCCCTACACTTGACTGCAAAACACAAGTTTTCCTTAAAACTTTCTCTTTGCTCATATGTCCTCTGATATTCTTAGCATTCGTCGGTAGAAACAAGATGTCTGTCGCTTTGAGATTCTTGTTTTTTATTTAAGAAGAAATTGTCCAATATTCACCCCATATAGTTTACGAGATATTACAAAACAGTTAAACGCTATTTTCTTTGCTACCAGCGATTTTTCCTTGCTCTTAATACTTTGCTTAGTTTCCAGAAAATAGAGAAATACCAGTAACAATATATTAACAACGAAAATGTTTAATTATTAAAAGAAACTTTGACGAATTGTCTGACATAACTTACTTCATGTTCAGTAAACTAAGTAAATAAAGAAATGTATATTCTTTAATGCTAAATATTTCGGTTTTAATGATACATAAAAATGATTACAAGATCAGAATATGAAAGAGATTTATTTTGGAACACCTGATTAATTATTGGTGCGAATTCAAATCAATAAAGACGTGCAAGTAACCGAACAAATACTTAATGATAATAACTCTTCATTTGATCGGTATTCCAATGGAGATCCAGGATATTATAAACATGGAAGTTTCCACTGGATTGTTGATTTGTCTTTAATATTTTCCTTATTTTATTTGCGGTAAATTAATCCGTGTTTTATGATGTACAATGATGCTATTCATGTTGCTGCTGGGTTGGATGCCTTATGAATAAATCTATTTGTTAATTGCTAGGAATAAGGAAAACGACTCCCCTCGAAAGTTCATAACATTTTGATTCGCTTAGTATGTTAATGAAATTATTCTGACGCCTGACTAGTTTCATTTGCTTTCTGACCTTTCATTTGAGACCGGAGAGACGAAACATTTCATATCAACAATCTCTTTATAGTTTGCGAGTTTTTCCTCCTACAATATTATAATTACTACTTTTATTTCATTCTCAATTTAGGTTGTGTTTGTTTTTTGTTTTTTTGTTTTTGTTTTTTATCCAATATTGTTTGATTATTTAATATCAAAACCAGTTGTTACTTTCATATTTGAGTCTATATGTATTTACTTGTTTCGATGAAAAATAAATACCGATGATTTATAGTTGAGTCTATAGGTTGTTGCGGACCACGATAGCGGTGCAGCGCTGGCTTACGAAAATAAGGCCTTGTGCCAGACACCACACACCACTACCGAATCCACAATCAAAGTAAGAATAAAGAAAATATAAAGACGTGCTCTTTCCACCGTACAAACATACAAAGTGAAAAGATGTAGACAGGCAAAACAACAAAATGTTAAGAACAAACATAGATTTTATTAGAGTTTAACAAGTAGTGTCTTCCGTGAAGACCTTCAGTAAATGTACTGGAAATGTAATTGAAGAAGAATTCAAGTAGATTAGTAAATTGTCTTCTGTGAAGACCCTCAGTAAATGTACTGGATATGTAGTTGAATGAGAATAGATCCCGCGCCAAAATTCAAATCTAAGATGACTATGGCGGGAAGGAGTTCTTCGAGAAGAAAGGTTCAGAAAGTCAGTTGTAATGCATAGTAACATACGGCAAGGAAAAATACTCACTGCGAGAGTTTATGATTGTGAGTGTATGTAGTTCTTTTTAAAGTGACAGGTTCTGAGAGTATGCGTTCGAAGAATATGAAAAATGCTCGTTCATCAGGTTGGAAGTTCCTGGGATTGAGATCTCGGTAGATGTTAGCTTCTGTCATGAAGGTGACAACTGTGTTGTCTGTATTAAGATACCGAGACGAGCCATGAGGTCTAGGCAAGGTTTTTGCCGAATAAAATTCTCTGCCAGTATCTATGGGTTCACCGGCGAGAGGAAAGTGAGCCGGCCCGGTCAGGTCGAGCGATTTTGAAACGCCAAATTTGCCGTGACGTCACGCAAAAACGCGCGAAAAATAAATTCTTCCTCATCCTCGGCTAAGACGACGGTTTACTACTATGACTGACCGAACGTGAGAGGAAGGGGTGAAAATGTCGCGCGTGCGTCACAATGAAGGTGTGGGTAGCGTGAATCCCACAAGGTAAACATTAAACGTTTATAAAGTCCATAGGTGAATATTGGTTGGATTTACTTCGATTATTGGTAAATATTGGTCGTTTAAATATGAGTCTACTTTTTTTTTTTTTATCGTTTAACCACCAAGCAAGACGTCGCTATTGCCACTAGGACGCTGAGAGTGAAAGAGAATGAGAAAATTTTAGTGAGGAGAATTGAGGAAAGGACAATAAAAGAACAGGGTTCGGGAAGACAGAAGATGGCGATTGACGTTGCATTTAAATTTTGGAAGATTGTGGGTGATCATCTGAACAGTGGCCTTGGAAGTATTTGAAGAAAAGACGGAGGAAAGCCACGTCAAGTCGGTTGAGAAAGTGACTGAAGTTGAGATGTCAGGTCAGGATCGATTTATTGATTATTTATACTTGTCTATAAGTAAATACTATAAATTATTATAAGGCAGTGAATCCTGAACAAATGAAGGAGAGAATCGAGGGAACAGAGATATTTTTTCTACAGAAGAATGCTGAGAATACCATGGATGAAACATGTGAAAAACGAAGAAGACCCAAGGGCAATGAAAACAATAAGGGACTTAGAATTAGAAAGAGACGGTTGAAATTTCTAAGATTTATAACGAAGAAAGATGGCTTGAAGAATGTGTCACTCGCAGGTTATATTGAAAGCAAGAAGTGCGGAGGAAAACAGTGATGCCTTCCAAAAGCTAAGCAAAGTATTAAGAAACAGTAAAAATTCCGTTAGAAACAAAGAAAAGAGTAGTGAACTACTATGTAATATCAGTCCTCCCAAATGCTGACAAATCTCCTCAAAACTGAAGAAGAGACTTGAAACAACAAAAGGATATTAAGAATACCATAGACTGAACAGATGAGCAACGACGAAGTTTTAGAGAAAATGGAAACAAAAAGGACATCTATACTTAAAATCAGAAAGAAACAGCTGAATTCGATACTCACAGAGATTGAAGGTAAGAGGGACAGAGGAAAAGAATACCTAACCTGTCTAGCGAGCTTCAGTAAATAAAGCGCAGAACAGGGTTTAGGAGAGATAACAAAAAGACAAATTTTATTAAGAGTTTGTAGCGGACCGTGGGGGTGAAAATGTGAAGAGATATCTCTGGGTTAAGATTTCCTGCTAGCCGGTCCAGCTACATAGGAATGTTGGACTATAATTAAGTCCAGAGAAGACAAAAAAACAAACAAGACCGATACATATATGCAAACAAATATATATTAATAACAAATTACAATGACATGAAGAGTTACATAGTGTTTGTATGGAGAAGTTATGTGTGTGTGTTGAGTGTCCGTACGTACGTGTATTGTCCTTAGCGTGTTCCCAGAATATGGGAAACGCTGTATCTGTGAGATATACATATTGGCCTAAGTGAAAAAGTGAAAGAGAGAGAGAGAGAGAGAGAGAGAGAGAGAGAGAGAGAGAGAAGGGTCAGCCAATATTTATAGTCAGGGGAGACTGTTGAAGGATTAAGGAACTGAGGAGGAGCTAACTCCGACAAGCTAAAAAGAATAGGAAATTGTGGAGAGCCATGATAGCTCATATCCTGAAGAGACACGGCACAAAGAAGAAGAAGAAGAAGAAGCTATCTAACGAGTTTACATAAATGGATGACAGATCAAGGACTTGGAGAGATAAATATTACTTAGAAATACGAAGTATAAGAAGATGTGGAGAGCTATGACCGCTTACGCTCTGAAGGTACAACAAATATAAAAGGGGAAATATCCAGAAAACCATACTGATATTGATTAGTTAAAACCTATTTTATTGACTTGTACAATAAAATCTGCCATAGTATCTTTTACTGATTGCCTGTCCTTTTTCTCTTTTCACTCTCTTTTCTTTTTCTATATTTCTTCTTTTACCGATGGCGAGATCTCATTAGAATATGACTTTTTTGTGCATTTTGAGAGGACATTTTTCATATCGTTGTTTTGAATATAAAGGAGATTTTATGTGCGCCAATAACTTGACGGTACAGTCCACGTTTGATACCGGTTTCGTTCCCGGTTTGAGGCAATCGGATGTACATCCACACTGATAAGCTGTGAAACAATGAAACAGTCTGTCTGTGATGACAATATATAGATTCTCCTGAAAAAAACATTATTTCGGTTGAGCTCTCGAGGAGAAAAGTGAATTTGTAATGATTATTAATGCTGCTGATGCAAGACTCTTCGTTAAGACAAATCGTGTTCTCCCAGTCACTGGCGTGTTTATCTAAAACTAAATATGTCTTATACTTATAAGACTACTACTACTACTACTACTACTACTACTACTACTAATACTACTACTACTACTACTACTACTACTACTAATAATAATAATATATATATATATATATATATATATATATATATATATATGACAATTACGTATTTGGGCAGCAATCCCACTTTTATACATTTATAAAAGTTTCGTTTAAGATGACTGACAAAGTACTGCGATTAAGCTTTTGATTTAATTTTCTTGTGTTCGTAGACGTGTTTTCCTTAATAAGTGTGTAGAAACTGTCCAAAAGTTCTGCATATCCTAGACCTTTCGGTTATCCTTTCAGCCATTATCAAGGGCGATTTATGATTTTAACTGAATTTAAGGTTTTTTTTTATGTATGTGTCTAAATTTATAGAAATATTTAATTAAATAAAAATCTTAATCGCAGACCTTGTCAGTCGTTTTTAACGATATATATATATATATATATATATATATATATATATATATATATATATATCACCTTTCGTAGTAGCCACTTAATTTTTCTTTCTCAACCAGCCATTTAAAAAAAAATATCATCCTGTCCTGTGTTCGTAGACGTGTTTTCCTTAATAAGTGTGTAGAAACTGTCCAAAAGTTCTGCATATCCTAGACCTTTCGGTTATCCTTTCAGCCATTATCAAGGGCGATTTATGATTTTAACTGAATTTAAGGTTTTTTTTATGTATGTGTCTAAATTTATAGAAATATTTAATTAAATAAAAATCTTAATCGCAGACCTTGTCAGTCGTTTTTAACGATATATATATATATATATATATATATATATATATATATATATATATATATATATATATATATATATATATATATCACCTTTCGTAGTAGCCACTTAATTTTTCTTTCTCAACCAGCCATTTAAAAAAAAATATCATCCTGTCCTTACCCATTTCTTTCAATCTGTCCCTATATCTTGTATGTTTTTTAAACTGTGGTTTGTGCTTAAGATGGTCTCGAGAAAATTATCAATAAGTATGTTTTAGCTTCGAAATTATTATTTCTTTAGTTCTATTATTGTTAGATTCGATTTACCAAATTGTCTTTTCATGTGTTGAAATCTTCCTTTTAAACAGTTTAAACAGGAAACAAGATTAAAACACCCATTCCCACTGATATATCTACGAGGATCCCCTGCTGTTCCACACTTTACATGTCTTTCCTTCTTTTTCGCAACTACTCTTTCACGTATTTCTTTGCTATCAAATTAAAAAATAACAAATCGTATCTCTGAGCTTCATTTGTTTCTGAAGTCATTTAAAAATTCTCCCATCTTTGTTTACATGAATCTCTCAGTTTCAGGACTTTATTTACAAAACCTAATCGACAAAATCCCTTCAGCACATATCCATGCACAATAAACAGGGATACGATAGCTAAACTTCATTTTATTGATTTTTGTTGTAAAGAAGCCATAAGACGCATGAATGTGAAAACTCCATCGACGCAGTGAGACGATATTGATATCAGCCTAAAGGTTTAACCAAGTCAGAGAATGCAGACAATTCCGTAGATGTAGGATGCAACGATCAAGCATACTTCAATCAATGAATCATTGGTCAGCGAGGTAATATCGGGGAAAAAAACGATAATATCTTGAAGTAGAAACATCGGAAAAATAATTGCCAGGTTAATTCTCCGAGTTTTCCGAATCTGATAAGATTATAAATTTCACATACTGGCACTACTTAATCTCGTAATTAAACCCGTTTTACGAAACGTTTCTCGACAGTAATTTTATTTCCTGTTAACTTTCACAAGTCAAATCGAATGTAAGAGAAACAGAGAAAACGTAGTGAGTAACCATCTTTAATTAAATGAAGGAATAAGTACCAGAAAGAGAAAGAGAAGTCATAGAGAAAATATTACTGAGAGCAACAAATGAGCGGAAGTTGTGAAGAAGTATGATTTCCGACGACCTGAAGGAACATGACACAGACAGAGAGAGATAGAGAGAGAGAAGTGCGAAAGGGAGAGAGTGAGAGAAGGGCGAAAGGGAGAGAGTGAGAGAGAAGGGCGGAAGGGAGTGAGAGAAGTGCGAAAGGAGAGAGAGAGAAGGGCGAAAGGGAGAGAGTGAGAGAAGTGCGAAAAGGCGAGAGAGAGAATGATGAAAGGGAGAGAGTGAGAGAGAAGGGTGGAAGGGAGAGAGAGAAGAGCGAAAGGGAGAGAGAGAGAGAGAAGGGCGAAAGGGAGAGAGTGAGAGAGAAGGGCGGAAGGGAGAGAGAGAAGGGCGAAAGGGAGAGAGTGAGAGAGAAGGGCGGAAGGGAGAGAGAGAAGTGCGAAAGGGAGAGAGAGAGAGAAGGGCGGAAGGGTGAGAGAGAGAGAGAAGGGTGAGAGAGAGAGAGAGAAGGGCGAAAGGGAGAGAGTGAGAGAGAAGGGCGGAAGGGAGAGAGAGAAGTGCGAAAGGGAAAGATCTCACTGCTGATCTCGGTATGAACTATAAATTTCAGCGTAAATCAAATACGATAAAACAATCCAGTTCTTCTTACATGACCGCCTCATGTCAGATTATATAACTGACTACATTTATGTGATAGAGTTGATGGATTGCCCTGAAACAGTCCTCCTGAAAGAGTTCACGACTTCTGCCACATTTTCTGGCATTTTGTCGATCACTGCACGCCCTGAGCACTCGCAATTTTGAACCCACGCACGACCTACCCTCACAAACCTGTATTCGACCGAAAGACCGTTGGCCGAAATCCCGACGAAGCAATTCGGGAATCTCGCTAGCAAATTTGCTGATCTACACTCACTAGACAGACGCATATCATTCGAATGTATCATCCAGCGTAAAGATTGTAGTGTCGTTCCAACAGAATGTAATAAAATTCGCGTAAGAATTGAATACAAATAGATACCATGAAACGTTTTGGTAATGTTACAGAATGCAGAGGCTAGTCCAGGATGGTAAATTACTTGTCAGAATATCCCGT
>OZ038475.1:51429479-51454479 GCA_964036315.1 Acanthosepion esculentum
GACAACAATAATCAGTACATTTTTTCTTCCAGCAAATAATTCTTCTTGTAAACCTTTTTTCTTCACTTCTTCCTGAGAAGCAGATTTTATCAAGATTTTATGGTTGATTGTACAGATGGTCTGAGACTTACTCAAAAGCTCTTTTCCAGTTAACACCCGAATATGGTTACCGGAAGCCACTAAAATAATCTACACTATTATTATTTTATTACACTTACAGCTATCAATATTTCTTTAAAATATAATTAAAAAATAAAGTAAGTCTATTATTTTGCTTCATTAATTTCTTTTCTTGTTCTTTCATAATAAAAAATGCATTTGGGGTGTAACTCTCCTGGTGAGATAAAGAAACCTGGTGTACAATCTACAAATTTGATTAACCTTCCAGAAGAAACGTTCACATACGTTATTAATACTTTACTGATACTCACGCAGCTTAGTACCGGTGTGGCAGCCAATATTACCCTTTCTTAAAATATACCAGGGGATAGTTTAACCTAATCTATAATAACACCCGAGTATGATTGATGCTAACGTAGTCCATACCACGGAGTTTACAGTAGCCTAGTTTATAGTATACCACCTAGGCCTATTTATATCTACTTTTAATATTAGTGTCAACAAATGTTTTTCATAACAAGAATTTTATGAGATAGCTACAATCTACAAACTTACTGAACATTAATCAGTTATCTATGTTTCTAAAAGGAGACTAATCTTATTGGATACATCTGTAAGCAAACCGGATTGTCAAAGGGATGTTTTTTTTTCCATTAAAACGTACCCAGATGAAGTAAGGAAGATTCTGATGCACCAATCTTTCATTCTTTGAAAACCAGCGAATGAATTTTTGTTTTTAATTTTTTTTTTACCTGGGCAAGATACTAATGGGAAATTGCGAGCACGAATGAACCTGCTAGGTTATTAAAATTTTAACAAAGTGGAGAGGGTATTGTGTAAATTACTTAAACTGTTGCACGACATTCAGGGAAAACTTTCTTTAATAAAAAAAATATAAAACATGTTACAACAAATTGAGGCCGGGTTGAGTAATGGATAGTGGATCGGATTGAGGAACTGGAGAGACGAGATAGAATTCCAGTCATGTTCTTCGCGTTCACTTATGTGCAAGTACCCTTGGGAAAGGCATAAATCTATCTCTCCCTCTTCCCAACTACGGATAATTAGCAGTTCAGACCGCGTCGTATAGTTTTGGGTGATAACCAATCTAGGGAAAGGAAAACTCTGAATTCAAAACCTGAGTGGTTGAGAGGTCAGTGACTAAACCAGCTCCCTCACGAGGCCCTGGTCTGGTGAGGAGGGTAAGTGGAATTCCAACAACATAAAAAATTGTTAAAGAGCGGATGAGATCCTCAGAGTTAGCAGTTATCCACCCCAACTAAGGGTTAAATAGCCTCATCACACCGTAATTGGCTAAACGTGGTGAATAGGGCTACATGCCTGAAGGGATGATCATTCAGGAAGGAACCCCTCCAACCGATGTGAAAAAGACCTTGGATTACAATAAATCATTCTTCTGTGCTTACTGTCATGAGTTGATTAGGTTAATATTGAAATTTCTTATTTTTGTCTTTGGTATGACCAAAGGTCAAATTAGGTGAAATTATCAGTAGAAAGTAAATTGCAGTAAAAACAACACTCTCGACATCCACCGACACTCTCGACATCCACCGACACTCTCGACATCCACCGACACTCTCGACACACCCATGAACATGTTGCAGCAGCTCGTAGGGACAATTCCGAACTGGTTAAGATCAGGTAGACAGTTCTTGTAGTTTCGTTCAACACTACACATTGCTACAAAAACCAATGAATTAACCTCGAGTCATGTTCTTAAATAGCCCCATCAGATCGAGACTTATAGATGTCATGCGGGGGCACCAAACCCGTTCAGAAAATATCTAAGCTGTCAGCTTTAAACAAACGCTTTATTGGATTAATGGTTAAAAACATTTTTCGGGTGAACAAAGACTGTGGATTTTCGAACACCGTGGACTAGCGCTACAGAATAACAAACAAAAACTGTACTAAATAACAGAAACCACATTACTTGAATACATTTAACAGCAACAACATCTAAAATAGATAGCACATGTAACTGGAAGAGAAAATAATGACATCATCAAAATGTTGACATTCCACACTACTCCAAATAAAAGTTTAGGAAGGAAATCTCCGTCAATACTGGAAACAGTGATAACAGCTAATAGACTTGAGAAACCTATTTTTCAGAAAATTTGTTTTAAGAGAAAGTTTTTATAAATTTCAACCGAAAGCATCAGTGGCTGCTCGGTCAATGAATATCAAATGTTTCCTTATAAGGAAACGGTTTATATTACCTTATATTACCATCACTGACAATCAAACCGGTTGTACTAAACGGGATGTTTACTGTAAGTCATATTAATTCACCATGACAAAACAATAATTTAAGAACAGAAAGCATGAAAATCCTGCCCGGTATATCAAGAGGACATTTATTATTACTAGCTTAAAAGCAGCACGATAGGGCGGCATTTAAGATAGATCCTGCGGAGGGCTCTTGATTGGACCTTCATTACAATAGGTAGGGTGGAGATGCGATAAGCAGCAATAGACTACAAAATAACTTTAAATTGATCGCTGCATTTAAGTATTGCATCCATAGATAAACTTACTTTTTAAAAGTTCTGGTGCCACTTAATTTAAAGACAATCTGATGTACGTAGGTCCTTATTTTCCGTACAAACAATCATTTATATTTTATGGGTGATTTTCGCTGGATTTTGTAATTAATTTCGATTATTCCCAAATTTATTTCCAAGTTAGAAAAATTGTCATCGTACAAAAAAGTTCGTCGCAAAAAATCAAGTATAAAAAACACCGAAAACAATCGCAGTAATGAAGACATGGGGATAGAAAATTTCAGGATTGTAGGTTCAAATCTGGCCCGGAATATTATTTTTAATTTTCTCATGGAGTTGGCCTGATTCCAAAAGTGTATGATATGTTAGGTTATGGCCTCTAGGAGTAAAGTTGAAAACACAGACAATATTATTTTGAAACACTGTCATTTGAGAACAGTTATTTTTTTTATTTGAATATGGGCTATTGAAAGTTAGAGAGTCGTGTCCCTTTAATTGTTTTTATCAGTAGAAGCCAAGATGGCGGAATCCGAAAAAAATCGCAGTAATGAAAATTTGGGAATACAACATTTCAGGATTGCGGATCCGGATCCGACTCGGAATGTTTTAATTTGCTCATGGAGTTGGCCTGATTCCAAAATGGTATGGTATGATGATGGCCTCTAGGAATAAAACTGAAAAAGTGTGACACAATGACACACTGGCATGCGCATTTATTATATAGATTATTATTATTGTTGTTTCTGTTGTTTTGACTTTGCACTCGTGGTTTACAACGGTAAGGAACGTGCGAAAGTGAATTTCTTTTAATTTCGATCACTTATTACAGTATTCTTGCTGAATTCAACATTGCTGTTATCTGAAGCGTCTTATTTCAGCTCCTGGTTACTAGTTACGACAATCTACTTGTCAACGTTCCCCGTGCTCCAATAATTATAAGTACGACCCTCATCACCATGTTCCACTTCTTCAGTTCTCGAGTAATATCATGATATTTTTACCATTTTGCCCTTCTTGATTTTTATCTTTTTCCCCCGCTGAATCAACTTACAATCACTTATTTGACAAACTATTCAAAAGATTGGATTTGCAGTAAACTTAAAGTAAAAACTTGTTAGCTGGTGCTGCTGTTCGTGCAGATGACTATGTGAAAACTGAGAGAGAGTAGGAAAAAGCAAAGAGAAAACGAGTTAAATAAAGATGAGGACCGTATTTATAATCACTTGTAAACTGAAAATAGTCCTTAAGATTCTTGAAAAAAGACAACAAGAACAAGCGATATGTTGAAAAATCTTCAAGGAATTCATATCAAAATATTTTTGAATTCAGCAAGAAAGGTAAGGTTATTAAAAGCAACTCTTTCTTTTACTTTGCTTCATGCAATGAGTGACAGGCATCCCTCGCGTGATGAAGTGAATAATAAGAATAATTAGAAGGAAGGGAATTTGCTGTCAGAATTGATTCTGCCGATTCCTTTAACTACAAGATTAAAAAATTAAAAAATGATTTAGAAATGCGAAGATCTAATAGAAAATGACAAATAACCCCCCAAAAAACAAACTTGATCTTAAGCAAAAAAAGAAAAGATCTCTACACTGTCGAATTTTACACGCCAAATGAACATAAAGAATTAAGAGAGTGTTGCTTTTTTAAAATGCAACTTGATATTCAGCTACAACCCTACAATAATAATATTCGGTTGAGTCATAATTAATTTCCGTTTTTGTTTATTAACGATCCACTTAACCTGTTGGCCTATGGTAGATTGTCAAGTACTTTCCACTAATGACTTTTAACGATAAGCTACATCCGGCAGCAAAATCTCTGATCGGGAGGTTTTGAAGAGCGTTGAACCACCTCTTCATTGCTGTTGTTCCCAGGTCCAGCCTGATCCAGGGTTGTAGCACCTGTTAGGGTCCTAACTATGGCCAAATAGTTAACCCCCAAACTGGGGTCAAAACACTTTGAAAGTATAAAAATAGATTTTTATAGTAAAAATACCAGCAATACATTTTGGGAAAAAAAATAGCAAAAATATATTTTTTGAAAAACAATTACCAGCAACTCAACAAAAACCTTCTTTACAGAAATACATCAATGAAACCTGATGTACAAACTGATTTCTTACAAAGAATACAAAACCTATCCTAAAAATCTTGTCGGCATTAAATAAACCATTGAGGATGATATGCCGTAAAACAAAATAAACCAAACCAAACCAAACTGATGAACGCTCCAGTATGGGGGTCATCATACAACGACTTTTCTTCAGAATGAAATTTGGCAAACCAATTTCGTACTTTCCGGGCTGTTACGACTTTATAACCGTAATCAATACATATCTTTCTAGATACTTCCATAGCGTAATTCTCTTGCTTGAGCTTTCGTAACATTATGCGACGTAAATGCAATATCCTCCATCCATTAGTGGGTTTAAAAAATGTATTCTTTAATCCACTGTGTACGCTGCCACAAGTATGTTAGATTATTCCAAATTTATTCTTAATTTCCACGTATCATCAATTAGTTCCTATAAACAGAAATTACTTATAACCTAATAGTTGGAGTTGTCCTTGCGTTTTCTTTTTATTGTTATTACTTAAAATCATGGGATGAACAAAACTAGACAAGAATGAGTAGAAGGTCTTTGTCTAGCACTGTACACTAAGATTTGTGCAAAAAAACTAATAAAAGAAGGCTTTTCTAAAATACATTAAATTTCGAGATATTCGATGAAAGAGAAAGTATTGGAATTGTGGACTCTTAAATCGATTTTGTTTCAGCGGACATTAATGATTTGAGATGATACGCTATTAAGAGGTTCGGTGGACGAGGTAGCATTGAATATCATTGTAGGGATGCGAAGGACTATTATCTCCCTTTGGTTAAGACGAAGTCACGGGGATCACGTGACGGCTGGTAAGTGATGTGAGTTCGTGGGGAGAGAAAAGGGTGTTACTTTTTTAGCATGGGTAGGAACAAGACATGTCTGTCCACGCCAGATAGAGTCGCTAAGGCACTAGACGTTATCTCATATTACCAGCAGGAGGAGAAAAGAAAAGTACACATGGTACATGGAAGTTCGCATACCACCAGTCTGGGCGTTTTTCCTTCTGGAAATATTACAAGTAAGACGCTCTCGCTTCTTGCATTTCCATTCTGCTTGTTTTATTCAACTGTTACAATTTTTCTGTGTGGGACAAATTAGCGAGAAGTATTTATGTTTTATATAGTTTATTGTATGGCATAGCAGTATATAAAATCTTTTTGAGTATAATGCATGTCTATCATTCTTTTCTTTCTGCTATTCTGTTACGTCCGTGTATTAGGGGTGTTATTTTATCACGGATATAATAATGTCTAGAATGGGGAAGTGTAAACTGGAAATATTTTTTATGGCCTATGACCTCTATTATCATCACAACCATTTATAAATAGATATATTTTAGTGTTACAGAAAAAAAGCTTGTCAGAAAATGTTGATTCATTGCTATACTGTCAGTTTGAATTGTAAGAATAAACATATTTCTTTGTCATACATCATCATCTTGTCCACATATTAACCTACCAAAAGCAATATGAGTAACCGAAAACTTCTGGGCAGAAACTGAAATTCCACACTTTCTGGTTTGTTTTAGGAATAAACGCACAGAAATTTGAAAGTTTATTTCCAGTGAAGCTGTATTCAGTCGAGTAAGGAAAAACTCCAAATCAATATGAGGTTATAAAAGTTATTTTTGGGAATCTGAGGTGCAGATTACTCAAGCAAAATCAGAACAATTGATTATCATTGCTGATACAGAAGATTGAGTAACATCAGTTAAAATAACATTCGCCTTTTATTATCGTAAAGAAACACAAAGCGGGTCCAGTTCTGGAAAAATCTGTTATAATCCTGTTCATATGATTTGCAGAATTTGTTCCATGAAATATTTTCTATATTAAATAATGGTATAAAACTGAATATGGGAATTCCAGAGAAAATCAAATTATTATTTTACCTAGTTTCATATTGCTTTTAGTATTTAAATAGCGAAACTGGCACTGAAGTCATGTATGTATGTATGTATCTATCTATCTATCTATATATATATATATATATATATATATATATATATATATATATATATATATGCCAGAGTTCAACCCGCCTTTCAACACTAACGTGATAACAAACATAAGGAAGATATTTTTCCATATATTAGATAAGCACTTCCCTAATACTTCTGGACTACATAAACTATTTAACCGAAATACGGTCAAATTAAGTTATAGCTGCACAAGCAGTATGGCCAACATCATAAAAAGAATGAATAGCAGAAATTTAAAGCTACAAAATGACGTGGAAGGCGAGAATACGACCTTATGCAATTGCAGGACAAAAAATAACTGCCCTTTAAATGGATTATGCTGTACTGAATGGGTTGTATATTGTCCCGACGTGGAATGTGAAAATAGCAGCACAAAAAATACATCGGGTGTACAGTGGGCCAGTTAAAGAGAAGGTGGTAAATCACACCACATCTTTTAGGATTCCTGAGCATAGGTACACCACGAAGCTAGAAAGCTACTATTGGAAATTTAGGGAGAGACGTAGCAAAAGTCCAAAACAATCAAATGTAGCATTTTAAGAAATCTAATGTCTAACATAATAGTCGAAAATACGTGTAGGCTATGCGAAGAAGAGAAACTGGCTATAGCAACATATAAATACAGTAATGAATTCCTGAACCGGCAGTCAGAGATCATGACCAAATGCAGACATTTTAAGAATTTCAGCTTGGGGTTATTTGAACCCGGTTAAACTTAGAAATTTTTTCTCCTCTCACTACTTCCGGTTTCGAAAGTGCTTAAGTTGTTGAGCTCCGTGTATATGATTTGCTGAAAAAAACATCTGAAGAGACCGTAGAGGTCGGAACCGTAGTAGTGTGCTTTGGTCTGCTTTCATCCTTCATATATATATATATATATATATATATATATATATATATATATATATATATATATATATATATATATATATATATATATACACTAGGCACCTCACCAAAAATCAATACCTACGGTTTAAAACGCATTTTAAAAAATGAAAAATATTTCTTGAATCTTCTATTTTAGTTTTAATTCCAAGCCAGTTAAAGATTAAATTTAATATTTCCGATAAGAAAAATACTTTCCTGTATTTTAAACCGAACTTAAATTAATTGGAATGTTTTATATTCAGATTATTAGGAAATCTATAAAATTGTCCATATTGAAAAATCTGTCAACACAATATAATTTTGTATTAAAAATTCTTTTCTGAAACGTTATTTGAAAAGAATACCTGATTTAAAGTTTAATTAATCTGAACTGAAACAATAATTACTTTCTTTTTGTTTAAATTATGGCAGAAAGACATTTTTTAACACAGTGGCGGGTGTTTTCATGAGATGTTGACAGATTTATCGACAGTCTGATGTTTGAGGAAATGTATTAAGGAGGAGATAATTTTAATAAAATTACACGACGAATACAACTTATATTAACTACCAAGTAATCTTTGAAATTTAAAATATTTTAAACATTCTAATATTTTATTGAATTTTAGGTATTTGACATTTTAGTTATGAAGGTTCTTGTTGAGGAAATGTTATAAAATTACCAATAAATTTTAAATTTACTATAGTTATCACTCTTATTTTCTGATAATATAGTGTATGGATGTCCTTATTTACAAAAATTGGCACGTTTATACACACAAAAAAATTCAGAATTCTTTTTAAAATACTCTGGGCACTGAATTGTAGTAAGCTTTTCCATTTATGATTAATAAATACAGTTTTTTTTAATAACAATATCACTTGACCATTATAAATAAATGCATAATTTCAGAAGATTTAACAATTTATAAATTATTCTTTAAATTAAAAGAAAAATTAAAACAATTCTTGTAATTCACTTTTTTTCTCAACACAATAGTGTCCACAATATTTTCTTTTTATTCTTAAAAGCAATTATCTTTTCTAATTTTAATAATGTCTTAGTTTTATTGCATTTTTATTTTACGATTCAAAGCAGATTTTCTGTAGCTTTAACAAAAAAAAATGATGATTTAAATTCTCTAATTACTTGTCCTTATAACTAACATAAACATTAATCGTTACAAAAAAGAATATTTCGAGAAAATCTTTTGATTATTTTAAAAAAAATTTAATCCTTTCTAACACGTTCAAAATGTTGGTTAAAATCTTGTTTTGTTTATGTCATTGCGGCGGCATAATAATTGCTTTGAGTTTTTTGCGTTTTTTTTCCGTTTAAAACACATTGATTTGGAAATTCTTGTAAAAATCAAATAATCGACCGATTTTAATGAAATTTTCAGGACTTATTCACAAATGATTTATATAATTTTTGAAATTTTCTTTTTAGAAAGCCAATTTTTGTTATATATGTTACCCACCCACCCACTTAATTTTATGAAATTTCGCAACAAAAAAACTTTCTATTCCCCAATTCTTTTTATTCGTTAAAAGTAGGACTCCTTGGAGAATCTAAATCACCTATTTTTTTCAAACTTGCACTATTCTAACTGAAAATCTGCTCTGAGTTGAAAAATAATGAACGCAATAAAACTATGATATTATTTAATTAGAAAAGTTTTTAATTGCTTTTGTAAATAAATTATATTAAGGACAGTATTGTCTGATGAAATAAAAATTTTCCGATGAATAATGAATTTTTACAAGAATTTTTTTCATTTCTTTATAAATTTTAATTATAATAATTTATAATAGTTTAAAATCGTGTAAAATTTTGTATTGGGCTATTTTCCTGGATGTGATTTGCTTTGCCAAATTTCATTCTGAAGAAAAGTTGTTGTATGATAACCCCCATCCCCACCAAGACTGGAGTGTTCATCAGTTTGGATTATTTTGTTTTACGGCATATCAACCTTAATGGGTTATCTAATGCCGACAAAAGTTTTAGGATAGGTTTGTATTCTTTGTAAGAAATCAGTTTGTACATCAGGTTTCATTGATGTATTTTTGTAAAGAAAGTTTTTGTTGAGAGTCAAATGTATTGCTTTAATTTTTTATCGATAAAATAAATTGTTGGTAATTTTTTTCAGAAATGTATTACTGGTATTTTTACTATAAAATTATATTTTTATACTTTCAAAGTGTTTTGATCCCAGTTTGAGAGATTATCTATTTGGCCATAGTTTGGAGCTTAATAGGTGCTACCGCCTCATTTCAGGGTGGACCTGGGAACAAAAGCAATAAAGAGGTAGTTCCACACTCCTCAAAACCTCCCCAATTAGGTTGATTTAGTAAATTTAGGAGTAATTCGTTTGAGTAATCTATAAAATTATAATATTTATCTGCATTTTGACAAAATTAGATCTCGATCAAAACGAACCGTTTCAGTTCCTATACTCCTACGTTTCTTAGATTGCAGTCTTATTTGTTCAAGCTTTTCATGCAAGGCACTCAGATATCTTTGGCTATTAAGTGATCGTCTTAAATCAACTTGGTCTTGGAATAGGTTTGTCGTTCTAGTCTTTTTCTTCAGAGATATATTTCCATTTCACTGTTAGATTAAACACAATGTGTTTAATATGAAAAGATATTGAGCAAAAAGCGATTTATGTAATACCAGGAGTAATCAGGGAATCATCGATATCCTTGAATGTCTATAAAATATAAAAGGAACAGATTAATTAATCAGTTCATTGGCCTCTATTTTAGTTGTGAATTATTTATCGCCACTGTATCGAATCTCAATACATCGTTTCAAGACTTTTCTTCATTGTATCTCAATAATAAAACTTTTTAAAAAATTACCGTCATCTTTGACGATACGGGTACACGAATAATAATAATAATAATAATAATAATAATAATAATAATAATAATTTGTTTTGAACTCCCAGCCTGCAGGTTTTAATTTTTTTTGCTTTAGACAAACGCGTCTGTCTTATTTCATTTATTGATTTCTTTCTTAATTTTTTTGCGTAGTAGAAAAAGAGTTGTTGAAGAAATCGTTGTTTTCATCTTGAATATTATCTCTTGCTCCAAACTCACAAATTACTTTGCTTTTCTCGACCTCTTTAACGTTGTTCTTTATTTACTAAGCTAGGTATTTTTTTCTTGTGATTTCTTCTCATCGCTAGTGGTCAGTATTCCCGCTAATAGAAAATCAAGATTTTTTTTAACTGATTTTAAAGGCCTTGCTAGATATACCTTTTTACCTCCTTTTCTTCCTAGCCACGAGGGGGTGCTTCTTAGAGGTTTATACCAATAAATCTATAGTTTGAAAGTTGCTTTTTTGTTTTTCTCTCTCAATTATAAAAGAAAAACACTCATTTAAACAAATAAGTTTTACTGACACTAATATTGGCATTAATTTTACTGACACTATTTTTTTAATCGTAGAATATTTTCCTTGTATTTTTAGAACAAATAGCAATAAAATGTCAAGTTCGATAGATTTCTCAATATTTTAATATTCCATTCTATTTTCCTTTATTAATCAATGACTCTTTTGGACAGGCGATATACATTTCTGTGATAGTTTGCAACGAAGATATTATTGAGTTTTCAAACAGTTGACAGTGTAGTAATAGTACTGTGTTGTATGCAATACGACACGTAGTTCACTGGGGACTAAGAAGTCTCCTAGAATGGAAATGAGACACGTCTCACTCCTACGACATCATGCGTTTGAAGAGTGGAACATTAAGTCCGCACTGTTCAAGTATTGTTTTGGCTTTATGCATGTGCATTCGGTCAAGCAGGAATAAGTGTAGCGGCTGCTACAGTTCTTTCGATGTAGATTCGTTGCCTTTGCCAACGCTTCAGTAAATTTTGAACCATTTAACTATTTTTTCTTCTTCAGATACCACTCTGTTTATCCACTACGCCAGGCTCTATTTGTGCATTTTCTAATGCTATGATTGAACTCACGACATTCAGGGAGCTAAATATTTACTAGCGTTTTTAAAAACATTAGGTCGTGAAATCAAGCGTTCAAAAATGTTTAAAATCCCTAAATATTTGACAAATGCAATAGAAACCTAAAAAAAAACACTGTAGAATACAATGGCGGAATTTGTGTGGCAAAGACAATAAAACAAAGGAAAATAGATTTAAGAATTTAGATATTTTTTATTTCCTCAATCAATATCTAATCACTTTGCTTTATAATAAACATAACCTACTAACATTACTGTTGATGTTTGTTTAGAGTTTGTTGTTTTAGTCTTCTGTCATCAACCCTTCTGTATCGTCGCAGTCTAGAATACATCAACTGCAACTTTTATAAAGGGCTCACTTACCAGATGGATGCTTATAGAATTCCATATAAGCGATCAATGCTTTCCATATAGATTCATGTACAAACGCGACCAATATCTATAAACACGCCTAATATTTACAAGTAGACAAAAGAAAAACACCACCAATGTTTACAAAAAGACTGAAGCGTAGAAACGGGCCATATTTATCGAACGACCCGTCTGATGTTTACTAATAGACTCATGAACACGACCAATACTTATCAAATGACTTAACCATGAACACGACCAATACTTATCAAATGACTCAAGCATAAACATGGCCAATATCTATCAAAAGACTCAAGTACAAGCAACTTTACCATGAGACAATCATATACAATGTTTAAACTCAAGTATAATAAAATAAACCCAGATTTTAAAAACTGAACAAAAAATTTCGACATCGCGTAGCCTGACATGGGTTGATATGTTGTAAAATCCACCAACACAACCTTTCAACAAAAGATTTTTTGCGTGGCTATGCATAACTCGGTCGAAAGTGCGTTGGCTTGACGAAATGTGTTAAATAGGTAGAATGAACCTTACAAAGTCCAGTGATCTCCGCCTCTTCTAACACCCACAACACCCGGTCTTGTATTATTTTAACACTCCAACGGTACATGCCACCACCATCCCATCACAGACTCACCCACTCTAGAAAGGAGAAAACCATGCACCAGGCAGCAGTTATCCCCTAACATTGTTGCTATTGTAATATACTGTCACGTCCCATATTTACTTGTCCTATACTTTCACTTTCACTTTAAAATGTTTCGGTATAAGCGAGCGAACTTTTACTAGGTAATACAATACGGCTTTTTTTTATGTTCTTTGTTATTGCTGTGTATGAAAATGTACATGTGTGCCATTTTGACGGTTGCGGATACTGGATGAGGAGAAGGCGGTGAGAATGTTTAAGAAATATCAGCGAAAAACATAATGACAGAAAGAAGGCCAGGTTCTAATTGTAGCGAGCAACAACTAAAGCAAAATAAAAAGGAAAGTCGTAAATGTATTGTTGTTACTGAAAGTGAATATTTGGCATTGCATTTATAGTTGTACGAGTTATAATGATCACAATAGTAGGTGTAGTAGTTGTTGTGGTAGCAGTAGTTGTTGAAAAAGTCGAGTATACACGATAGTACTACTAAAATATTACGACGGTGATATATTATACTAAAAAGAACACTGAAATTGGGAGCCAACTTGTTGCCACTTAGTCTATAAGAGTATTTGGCAAATAATTAATAATAATAATAATCAAAAGAAAAATTGCACCCCCTAGTAAACCAATCAGAGAGAATATTGAATTGACTTGTTGTCACTTGATTCCGGGTGAGAACCGTCCAATACAATTGGTTTGAATACTCAACAAGTACACAGATAAAGAATTTGGATCTCAGTTATGTTGTGGTCTGTGATGATACTGGGGAAGGTGCTGGAATTTTAAGAAAACTTGTTATCGCTCACAATTCAGCCATAACCACTAGCCATCTGATGAAATAACAATAATAATAATAAAATATGAAAATAATAATAATAATAATAATTATTATTATTATTATTGATATGATGCTCAGAAAAACAAAAAGAACAAGTTATTGAAATTTTTAGTAGTAATAGTAATGTTAGTAGTACATTGGGTCTGCGTACATTGGGTCTGCGTTACGGTTATTAACGCGGGAAGTGAAATCGGCCAGTCGAGTTCAAATTTTCGCCTCGTCTGTTGTGTTTACTTAGCACTAATAAGCTTGAAAAATCGTCTCAGCTAACTATGGCTGAAATAACTAGGTAGACTGAGTATTCTAGCCTTGGATGGCTGCCAGTTTAGAGGAAGGACTACTCTTTATTCCAAACCGTAAAGATGGCAACGGTAAAACCACTCCACTGTTATTCCCAAGAAGTCATGCCAGTTTATAGATATTAAAAAATAGAAAAGGAATCTGAAGGGACATGACTTAAATTAAAAAAAAGAAAAGAGCAGCAGTTTTAAAGACAGTTAAAGAATAAAGACGTTTGAGAAAGAAGAATACGACGAGAAGCTAAAACTGAAAAGAAAAATTATAAAGAGAAAGAGAAATGGGATTAAAATAAAAAAGAAAGTGATTATGTTGATGTCTTGTCTCTGTAGCAATCTAAGCAACGCTTCATCTGTTTCTACAACAATGACTTCTGCTCCCACTACAACCACTACCGTTTCTCCACTTGAAACTACGTCTCCTTGGTTGCTGCTTTCTCCTTTTTTTTTTTTTGCATTACAAGATTCTATTATAGTTGCGGTTTTCAGAATACAGTAATTTCCCCCACTGCTATCGTTCGTTTGTTTGCAAGGAACGGCTGCGCCCAGAGACTGGCTCTGCTGTTCACTAATGGTCTTTGAAAACTTCTCAGCCCGCTTTCAACACAAGCAATGAAAAGAAACAACGAGTTTATTATCTGATTTCATTCCCACACTCTTCCTGTACTCTCCTTTGCTTTTGAACAAGTTTATCTCCTCTTTTCTAGCAACCCTTTCCCTATCTCGGCTCCTTGACTTCTCTTGCTCTCGTTTTCTCTTATTATTTTCTCTGCGTGCATAATGTCATACGTTTTAAAGTCTTTCTTAAACTGAACCGGTCTATGTTGTTGTTGTTGTTGTTATTATTATTATTATTATTATTATTATTAACAACAACAATTCCCTAATGCTTTAATTCCTTCTAATTTATGTTATTCTTTCAATGTCATTCATTCTGAGTCTTTGTTTCCTTTCCTTAACCTTCCGTTTTTTTTTTGTTTCGTTCTTTGTTTTTTCCTATGTTTCTATTATTTTTATTTCTTTATTTCTTTTTCCTTTCTTTCTTTCTTCTTTCTTTCTTTCATTTTTCTTAATTAATTAATTTTTATTTATTTAACATTCTTTTATTTTTCTTTTATTCTTCCATTCTATCCATTCTCTTATTCTTCCATTCTATCATACTTTTTCCTTTATTATTGTTCTTTATTATGTTTATATATCAATCCTCATTAAAACACGAAGCGAAATAATAGATTAGATAAATAATTGTTGTCTTTTCACGAAATCTATTGACTCCATAATGTGGAAAAGTCTGGTCTAATACAAAAAAGTAATATTTACTTAGAGAAAGGAGTGTTTTTACTAGTATAATTAGTGTTTTGTTAATTATTCGAGTAGATGCAACAACTACTGCAGTAGTAGTAGTACTTGTACTATATATTTCTTTTTAAATACAATCATTCTTTTAATAACTGCAAGATTAATCTTAATAGAGATTTCGATCAAACAAGAATAAATAGATTTTACAAAATGACAATCATTTTGATTTCATGAGATAAATTTTGTAAAGTTATCAGTATTTCATTTTCGTTTATCTTCCAAATAATAAAACTAATAAGACACGTTTATGCTGTGTGAACATCAGACTCCTTCACCAGGGTTTTAACGCTAGTCGATAACGGTAAAAAATAACATCAAGAGAATCGGTGATAGGGCTTCTTTTTTTAAATAAAAATAAAAATAAAAAAGACTACTTTTACATAAACTAAAAAACAATTTTTGTATTTTAAACATTAATTTTAGATAATGCAATAATAATGAAAAGTTACACATATAAGTATATATTTTCGACGTATGAGAGTACAGCAGCTCAGTTCATAGACCTGAACAGCCAGTCTATCACCACATATCATTTGATTATAGTGGTGAAGACTTGTGCAGAACCAACAACACTTTTCGGAAGAACTGAATACAGAAAACTCTATAGTATTTTACACGGTCTTCAAACGAATTCAGAGCTGTTCTTCTCCTAGACTGGTTGCCAACTCTAGCACAAACTGTCCTAATATTTTACAACAGCTGCGAGGAGAATACATAGGTTCATACTTCCCTCTCTCTCATATATATATATATATATATATATGTGTGTGTGTGTGTGTGTGTGTGTGTGTGTGTGTGTGTGTGTCTAAGTAACGTATTGATGGAAAATCACAAAAACACATATGCACGTTCAGTTAAATTCAATTTGTGAAAATTTGAATGTTTTCAAACATTCAATTTTATCTGGTTTTTTTTTTTTTCAGACTCTCTATAAGGGTTGATAAACCGTAGAAAACGAATCAATCAATCAGATTTCATATACAGTGTAACCCGAATATAAGAGAGTTGTCGGGACCGGAGAAGAAGTATCTTATATCCGGGTTTCTCTTATATCGGGTTGGTCTATTTTGTTTAGGTAAGTATGGCTCTAATTTGGGACCAGATAAATCTCTCTTATATCAGGGTTTCTCTTATATCAGGGTCTCTTATATCCGGGTTACACTGTATCATTGAGCTGTTTCACTTTTGTTATGATATCTTTCGTCAACACCAAAGAATCTGTGATCTTTGCATTTGGTTTAATAATTATTGATGCGAATAAAAATAATCAAAATAAGATGCACTCAATTGCAACATTCTTTTAGTAATGCGTTCATCAACACAACTTGGACAAAGTCACTAAAGTTTTCTCTTGATCGTTCTTCAAATAAAGTTGATAGAAAATTAAACGCTATTTTTTACGGAAATATAGTTGTCATTTGATAATTACATGATGCGATGTAGATTCCCCTTAAGTTTTAACAAAGACTTCTTTTATTTTAAAGCAAAGCAAAATATGTAAAATTCCCGAAAAAAAAAAATCAAGTTTAAGATACTCAACATTTTAAAAGTAATGAGGTTTTTTGGGTTTTTTTTTTTTTTTAAGCGTATCACCCCAAGCAAGGCTGGAGGCCACTATCACGCAAGGGGTTAAAGAAGGGTTGGAGGAAGAGCAGATAGGAGTGGTAAAGGAGAGGATGTGGAGAAAGAGAAAGACGGTGGGTCGATCAAGGCAAGGGGGTTACAGAAGATTTGGAGCAAGAGCAGATAGGAATGAAAGGTGAAAGGATGTGGAGAAGGGAAGTGGATAGATCAAGGCAACTGGAGATGTCGATTGACGCTACACTTAAACCGTTGCAGATTGTATTTGTCAGGGAAACAGTAATAGGGAAGGGAGTTCCATAGGCGAGATGTGCGAGACATGAAGCTATTGGAGTAGAAGAGACGTCTACATCTAACAGTTTCCACGGTGTAGGGGTGGGAGCGGGATGCCAGCCTCGTGGGGCGTTTAAATTCACGAGGCCTGGGGACAAGCGAAAGCAGCTCCTCGGAGCAATTACCGTGAAAGTATTTGATTTAATCAATTCACCCCCAAGCAAGTCGATAATGCCGCTAAGACGCAACGGGCTACTGGGAATGAAAGAGAATGAAATCTTTTTAGAAGGAACCGAAAACCCTATGATAATAAAAGAACCGGGGGATAAACCTCAACACATGTTAAAAAAATCGGAAAGGAGTGTGAACCGGACGATAGGCGAACCTATCTACTGCTATTGAGGACAAGAAGAAAAAAATTTAAAAAAATTATTGAATAAGATTTCAGCGTTCGGTGGTGGACGTTAGAAGTATAGAGATGAAGTCAACTTTAGGAAGAACTGGAAGCCAAATCCTAAACAGGAAACAAGGGATAAACCTTCTACTCCTGTTCAAAAGTGTGACCCAGGCGATATGAGATTTCTTCGATCTATAAGATATACATTTCATCTCGCTTTCGATGTCCTAGACTGTGAATCTTATATTCTTAAGACTTGACTCGTACTTATTTCAGTTAAGGACATTCAGAGATATTAAAAGTAAAAAAAAAATAAAAAAAATAAAAAAATGAATCATAAAATACATTTTTTGCTTGCGATTAGCAATTGATTACGCCTAAATGAATAATTTCTCCTAATTACATCTCAACTTATTTTAAATCCAATTAATTAACATTTTCTATGTTTGGGCTTAAGCGTTTCCAAAGTCAGTGCCTAAAAATTAATTCGATTATGTTTTTCTTTCAGTTTAAAACATGGGAGAACAAAAATAAAACCTCTTCATAAATCTATTAATAGCAAGGATAGCATGATAAGGATCGTCGGATATTAGTTTATTGATGTACAATTGTTTTTGTTTTCTCTATCAAGTAAATAAATTATTTCCAAGTATAGAAACGGAATGATCATTGTAATTTCGATGATAAACTATTCGTTACCAAAACGTCTGTCTTCATATATAGAAGAATTAAGCGATTAAATAAATAAATGCATTGTAGCAGTTGCCAGACTTTCAGTTGCAGCTCTAACTACAGTATCAGATTTTTAATGACCACATTCCCGCCACTTGTTTACAGTTTGAAGAATCAGCGGCAACTGTATGCAGTAAAGATAACTTCAGCAAAGATTCATTTGTCTTTCTGAGGTGCGATTTTTCTTATTATTGTTGTAGCTGACGATTGTTTATTTTTTTGTTTTGTTTGTTTGTTTTTTATAAAAGCCACAAGAAACCGTTGATCGTCAGTTTTTTGTTTTTTGGGGGGTGTGGGAGATCTGTCAACAAGTACATGTTGTGGTTCTCATATGGCTGCTACTGTCACAGACTTCGTGTTTATTCATCTATTTATTTTCACAGACGATGCCGTTTCAGGAGTTACCGTTACATGTATGTCTATATCTGCCACAGTCAAAGCCACTTTTGCATCGGTACAATACAGAGAAGAATACTGAAACACAGGATTATATTATTTCCACCTCCTCATCTTTCTTATTTCCCTCCTCCACTACCTTCTTCTTCTTCTTCTTCTTCTTCTTCTTCTTCTTCTTCTTCTTCTTCTTCTTCTTCTTCTTCTTCTTCTTCTTCTTCTTCTTCTTCTTCTTCTTCTTCTTCTTCTTCTTCTTCTTCTTCTTCTTCTTCTTCTTCTTCTTCTTCTTCTTCTTCTTCTTCTTCTTCTTCTTCTTCTTCTTCTTCTTCTTCTTCTTCTTCTTCTTCTTCTTCTTCTTCTTCTTCTTCTTCTTCTTCTTCTTCTTCTTCTTCTTCTTCTTCTTCTTCTTCTTCTTCTTCTTCTTCTTCTTCTTCTTCTTCTTCTTCTTCTTCTTCTTCTTCTTCTTCTTCTTCTTCTTCTTCTTCTTCTTCTTCTTCTTCTTCTTCTTCTTCTTCTTCTTCTTCTTCTTCTTCTTCTTCTTCTTCTTCTTCTTCTTCTTCTTCTTCTTCTTCTTCTTCTTCTTCTTATTCTTATTCTTATTCTTATTCTTATTCTTATTCTTATTATTATTATTATTATTATTATTATTATTATTATTATTCATGCATTTATCATGTTCACACCAAAGAATGAGTGACTAACAATTCCCATCAAATCTCCAACACCTTCCTCAGTATTTGTCGACCCCAACAACGGTGCAGTCTGTGCAGCCTCGGCCCTGCATCAGATTTGAACCTCATTCTCGATCCTAGTTTTTCTGGTACAGTTCCATGTTCGCCTATTATTATGGTATTGATTCTAATATTTATATTCGACATCGTTCCCAAATCCCGGGAAAAGTCCTGGTATTTCTTTAATTCCACCCGCGCTTTCACGATCTGTTAGGTTTTTTTTTACTCTTATTTACGGTTGGTCTGTCAGAATGTCAAAATCCCAAAGTATTTTTTGAGATTTTTTTTTTAACGGACAGTCTTTGTTTTGTGTTAAAATCATTTTTCTACATTGTCGTTTGCGCAGTTACCAATGAATAATTGTTGAAACCCTGTCGTACCTTCTTTTTCACGCTTTTTGAACAAAGTTGTTTCGGTGCTACTATAGTATGATATCTACCATCCACTTTCTACTGTAGTATGATATCTACCATCCACTTTCTACTATAGTACGATATCTACTATTCATTTTCTACTATAGTACGATATCTACTATTCATTTTCTACTATAGTATGATATCTACTATTCATTTCCTACTATAGTATGATATCTACTATTCATTTCCTACTATAGTATGATATCTACTATTCATTTTCTACTCTGGTACGATATCTACTATTCATTTTCTACTCTGGTACAATGTTTACCAAATGTTGGAAGTATGAAATATGTTTGGGTGAGGATTAGGGTTAGCGGTTAGGGTTAAAGGCAGTGAGCAGTGAACTAGTTGTGTATTAAAAATCATTAACAATTTTTTTATACAAAAAATAATTTTTTAAAATCATAAAATACTGGTTTTAATGTTTGTAAAATGATTTGATGTCATTTAAAAAAAAACAATAAACAGGTCATCGTTTTTCCTGAGCATTTTCCAGCAATAATGAGTGCCTCATCATTTACGGTAGGTCGCAAATGCCTCGGTAGATATCATCGTAGCACCGTTGTTTCTTTTTTATGTGCTGTGTCCCTTCTGGACATGGGAAAACCTGACTCTTCCCAACGTCATATCCCTTGTAGTTCTTAGTAACGCTTGTCTTTTTGTTATGCCACCCGCCACTTATTCATTATGTGTCCAAGAAATTTCAGCTGTCTCTTACTGATTCTGAGTATAAGCGTGCTTCTTGTTCCCAATTTTCTTAAGACCTCTTCGCTGCTTACAAACTCCACCTCCTACAGAACCACATTTCTCTTGATTTCAGTCATCGGTAACAAAAATGTCCAACATTCAATGCCATAATACGAAGATTGATATTACATGACAGTTCACCATTCTTCTTAGTTTCTAACGAAATTATCCTGTTTCTTTATTATTTGCTTAGCTTCTGAAAGATATCTTTTACTATTCCAATGCGCGTTCGGATTTTCCATCTAGTGTTAAAAAACTTTCCAGATAGTAGGTCACATCTTCGGCTTTTTTATTCTCTTCTTGACAGCCCTAAGTTCTGTCTTCTTACAATTGGTGCTTAGATCTTTCTTCTCGTTTTCTTTACTACCTTGTCTAATAGGTCCTGTAGTTGTGTTAAGTTTTTTTTAAGTTGTTGTAGTTTAATTGTTAAGATTGCGCCGACCGATAATAAAACCCGGTCGGTTCTCCAGCCCCCTTATCAGCTTGCTGTATTCCCTGATTATGTGGTTTCATCTCTTTCTCTTCAGGGGCTACATTTGCCTTTTTTCGATGGATTTTGTCAAGCATCTCTTTGGCATATATTATTATTAAATGTGAGTACAAACATATGAATCCAAATATAACCATCATGAAACTTAGTTTGATAATGATATTTTCTTCTATGTACCGTGTCTTTTCAGGTCGTGGATAATCATGGCTCTCCATAACTTCCTGTTCCATTTTTACTAATCCTCCCACCCCCTGTTCTGCCGTCCAGTTACTTAAGCTAGATTACTCGTTGCCTTTCTCCTCTCTCTCCTGTGATATATTTTACAAGCCTTCTTTGTTTATTATGGTAATTCTTTAAGCATCGCTAAGATGTGACACAAGGCCGAAAGCATAGGGCACTTTCTTTGCTCATTATGTTTCTTAGAAATCTCTATTTTCTCTTTTTGTTTCTAAGTATAAGCGTCCTTTTTTGTTCCCATTTTCTTTAAAACGTTTTCGCTATTCACATGCTCCGTACATAGTATTCTATTCTCAGCATCCTTCTGTAGTACCACAGCCAAATGAGCACGATATGGTGACGGTTTTTCATAAAAAGCAGCTCATAATCTTGCAGGTGGAACACACTTTGAAATAGCTTCAGATCATGTAACTCTGTCTACTGAATGAAGTTGTCCTCAAGTAATTAGAGGGACTCACAAGTCACCTTCAAACTAAACTAAAATAAAATCCTCTCGACACCCACCTTAATACTTCCCCACTATTTCCTCTCATAAACAGAGATGCACAGTGCGTGAACCCAAAGGGAACGTGCGCAAACGGTTATGGTTAGACAACTGACAAACCCATCTCTAATTTTGAACGGGATATTTACTATAGCCCATTTTATTTCACAGACAGATCATGCGTATTTTAACACCTCCAATCAATTAACCATTAAAGCTTTGCCCTGTTAATATTATTACTATCATTAATATTATTATTATCTCATGTACTTTCATGTTAACAATAGATGTATGGTGATTACATTGGTCAACAAAAAAACATATTTTTGAAATGGTGTCGAGACACCAAACATTTTTTTAGCTAATTTGAGGGTGGTGAATCTGAAAATAACCTTACTTTTTCTTGGTTAGCTACCGTTTTTGCTGTACAGAAATACCTCATTTTTGGGGGAAAAAAAAGAATTTTTTTTCATTTGTTTTCTGTATATATGAAATTGACCGATGGCAATATTTCTAAAAATAAAATCGTAGAAACCTTTCACTTGGTATTTAAACCAACAATATTGGTTTACTTATTGAGAAATACTATTTTTGCAGTAACAATCAGAACCTAAGTCTTTAAAAATAAGACGATTGAATATACCAAGACCAATAAGTATTTTCATCAAATCATTTAATAAACTAACAGCAGTAATAAAACCTTTGTGGGCATAAGAACTATGGTAAATATTTTCTCTTTCAAGATTGTCTGTCATGTTAAATTTTACTTAAGTCCCTTTTGATACTCCTGCAGTATCATGTACAATGGAATAGGTGCATTCAATTGGGTTGTCTTTAGTTGAAGTTTCTTTCCAACTGAAAAACAAAATTCTCTCAATGTGCTTTGTTTCCTTCCGTAGTGATGAGATAATTTATGAATATCAAACAGTGTTTCATTTTTTTATGTCACATTAATTATCAGGTTTATTAAAGTGTATTACTGATAAAGTTTATCAGTTTATTTGAATTTTTGAAAAAATTCGGTACTTCTATTTTAAAATTTTTGACTCAAAAACACCTTTTTCTTATAAAAATTGTTTATTTCAGGTGACTGACATAAATTGCTCGGCCTACTTGAAAATTGATGGGTTCTTACGAACTTTATTAACTAAATTTTGCAATCCGTCGAGATCGTAAATTGATCTTTTTCAAAAAATGATCAACTTCAGTACAGCAAAAATGGTAGCTAACCATGAAAAATTAAGGTCATTTTCGGAATCAGCACTATCAAATTAGCTAAAAACGTGTTTTGTTTCTTGGCACCAGTAATCGTGTTGACCAGTGTTATCAATGCAGATTGGGAGTCAATTAATATCATCAAATCTCCAACGCCTGTTTTCTATCATCGCAGAGCCCAATTACGTGGTTTACAATCTCTCAAACCTTTCACGGATTTCCAATCCATTCAATATTTCTTCCAATATTTTCGGCACTGTTTCAAGTCTGCTAGCTGTTATCCTATTCTATTTTATATTAAACATCCCCTAAAAGCTCTTCAGTCACCCAGTTACGCAAGCTAGATTACTCATTGTTTTTTCCCTCTGTTCTGTGACATATTTTCCATGCCTTCTTTATTCATTATGGGTCTTATAAATGTCGACAATCTCTCTGTATTTTCTCTAAGTATAATCGTCCTTTTTGCTTCCATCTTTCTTAAAACTTTCTCATTATTCACATGCTCCGTCCATGATATTATATATAGGTACCATCCTAACCTGCATATTCGACACATTTCTCCGCTCCAGAGCATGGTCCTCCTAATTATTTATTGATTTATTTTATTTTTGCCCTATGGTCTATTTATTGCTTGGGTGGTCGGCCTCGATCTTAAAGATTGAGAATATCTTCTTGTTATCTTCTGAATCTTCACAGTAGAATTACGTGGTGGCTTTCAGTGGAGCTCGGTTGGTTACTTACCGCGAGGGTCTTTGGAGAACTTCTCAGTGGGCCATATAATATAGGCATAACTCTCAACATCTTTTCTACAGCGTTTTTTTTCTTCAATTCTTATGCCAAATCTTGCATTATTTTTGCTATTATTATACGACTGTACCTATATGTCATTAAATGTCGGAAATGTTTAAGTAATTTTGCATTTCTATCAACCCATTATATTAGTTCCGTAATCCATTACTGTCAGTGCAATGCTAGCTACATAGATAGAACCGAATCAAGATTGGAAGTAAGCATTTATCACGCAAATACCAGTCAATATTCGTAAAGGCAATTCGGACAATTTGCATATGAGCGTTAATTCCTCAGGATCTATGATAGCTAAGCATTTATTAACTATCAATGTGTCAGGTCCTATAATCAAAACATTTTGATATTGAGGAAGGTTGACCGATTTACATCTTAAGGGCAAATTTATATTAAGCCCTTCCAGTCATCTCTCTGAAAGCAGGAGTAGCTGTGTGGTTTAATTATTATTAATCTTTAATGCCTGTCTGTTTATTATATAACTTTCTGTCTCTGGTGTTGATTTTAATTGCTATGCATAATTGTCCTCCTCAGATGATCTCGGATAAGAGCGGAAAATAAATCAGTTAAGCTGTTTTTATTTTTGTTTTTGTTAATTTTTTTGCTTTAAGATATTACTCATTTACATATTATTCATTTTTTTCCTGTTGCTTTAATATGTCGGTTTTAATTGCCATTATTAAATTCTCAACCCATTTTGAAATGCTTAAATTCTAAAATTGCATTGTACTAATTAAATATCAAATGCTTTTCTTGCATTTGCTTTTGTTCTCGTTTTATCCGGCTTATCAGCACTTTACTGGTTATTTAAAGACAGGTTTTTTTTATATTGTAAGAATATTTTTTAGATAATAGTGATTTAGTGATGCAAGTCGCAGTAATTAATCCATAATGATACAAATTGTACTAATTAACCATAAATGTAGGGAGAAGATGTGGATTCATACCTTTCCCAAAGGTATCTGCGCCTAAGTAAATATGACGAACTGGAATGGGTACCCCGAGGCGGTGTAGTGGTTAGCAAGCTTGTCTCGCTAGAACAATTACGAATGAGTAGTGAGTTCGATCCTTACTGGGTGCCCCATACTTTCGGCCTTGTGCCACATCTTAGCTACGCTTGGAAAATCACCATGACGAATTGGAACACATCTCTCTGATTAACAACTCCGCTCCCTTGATAAACAAGGAAATGCAAAAGATTTTGATCAGCAATAGAAAAATAGCATTCTTTTCCCTACTGAATAATTTTCATTTCTGTGTCAGCAAAAGAAAAATGATGAGCATTTTTAAGGTAGAAAAGTATTATACACAAAAATGCACTCACTCATTCGCCCTCTCCCCCTTCTCTCTCTCTCTCACACACACACACACAA
>OZ038475.1:51459479-51521979 GCA_964036315.1 Acanthosepion esculentum
CCACCTCGTTGCTTACTCGCTCCGTCCATGGAGTTCTTCGTCTTCTGTAACTCTGTCCAACGTTGACTTGTCGTTCCATTATAATGGTATCGAACCACTTTTATTCCTTTCCTTTTTGCGTATAATCTATGGATGTCATCCATCGCGTGAAAGGCATTATGCAATGTAGTTTATCCTTGTTTTATAATCTACATGTCTTTAGTTCTTATTTAGTTTAGGAAGGTTCTTGAACATCTCAAAAGATATACTGCTCATATATTTAATCAAGCTTCTTCTTCTTAATATATTCATTATTTGCTGCGTTTTAACAGATGACGGAAAATGTAACACAAATCGGAAGGCGCAAAATAGTGAAAGATGTCTTTCAAAGGTTAAACAAAAATATTAAGAAACAGGAAAATTTCTCCAGAAACAAAGATAAAAATGCTGAACTGTTATATAATATCACTTATCCTATATGGCAGTAAATACTGAGCAATATCCTCACTGATGAAGAGAAGGCAATAGGTATGTGGTTCTACAGAAGGATGTTGAGAATATCATGGACTGAACTTGTGCGTAATGAGGAAGTTTTAAGGAAAATGGAAACAAAAATTATATTTAATTTAGAATCAGAGACAGTTGAAGCTTCTGGGATACATAATGTGAAATCAAGGGTTTGAGAATTTGACACCCACAGGAGACATTGAATTGAAGATGAACAGGGGAGGACAGTGGGTAATCTACATAATCAGCATGTGCAAATTGATAGCAGCACAAGGAGTGAGAGGGATAGTAAAAAAAAGAACCCTTACTAAATGCTACAAAGAATAGGAAATTGTGGAGAATCGTGAGTGCTCACTTCAAGAAGAAGAAACAGAAGAAGAAGAAGAAGATGAAGATGAAGAAGATCCGGGATATTTGTAATTTTTCCGTTTAAAAAAAAGTGCTTTATTGTATTATTTATTTTGTCCTTTTTCAACTTTTTTAATTTGTCATTGCGATTCTACACAGAAAAACAGGTTTTATTGTATTATTTCATTTGGTTTCGTTTAAAGTTTTATGTTATAAATAATACTACACTTATCAAAAAAATTACATCGCTTTACGGTAGTGCGTAGTGATTTCTGCACCGAAAGTCTGTAAAAGAAGTAAATAGGCCAAATTTCTGCTTACGTGAACGGAAGTAACCCGCAGTGATTACTAAAAATTATGGCAGTAATGGCGGACGAATGACCGACAAGAAGTTCGATTTTTTCTTGTCGATAACTCCAAAACGGTAGGTTTTTTCATAATTTAATTGTTAATTCGAGTTCAGCAGGTATATTTACACGGAAATATGACGATTTTGGAAAATTTTAATCGATATTTAGCGCGGGGCTTAAAAAGCAAATTTACCTTTTTTTTTCATCAGTAACTCGGCATTCTTCTCGATTTAGAACTCCATTTTTATCCCTTAACTAAAGATCATGTCAGCTTGTATTAAATTCGCTCCATTTTTGTTCATTGTAAAAAGATATTTAAGCCACTATTAGATAGCTTCGCCTATTGTCCGGTTCACACTTTTCCTCGGTCTATTGAACAGGAGTAGAGGTTTATGATTCATATTTTTTAAATTTTTCTATCTCTGAATGTGTAACTAAAGTCTTAGTCGAGCCTTGAGAATATAAGATTCACAACCTATGACTTCGAAAGCTAGATGATTTTTAAAATTTTTTTATAGATAGACAAAATCTCATTTTTACGTCTTAGTGGTATTATCACCTAACTTGAGGTGACTTGATTAAAAATAAAAAATAGGTTGTAGAGATTTTCCGATGATTTTGTAAACCGATATCTCTGTTATAATTTTTTTTTCTTTATCCGAGTGTTTATCCAGTATAAGGCCAAAGGGCCACTCAAGGTAGAGGCTTACCGAATGAAGTTCTTGTTAAGGCTGTAAAAGGAGAACGCCAGAAGTGCATATTATGAGGATATATAGGTTAGGTAACGCTTAACCCAAAACTTGAAGTGGTTAAGATCGTAGTGATCGCGAAAGCATACTGTCGGGAATCTGTTCCACAAATTAACTGTTCTGGGAAAGAAGATGTTTCAGTGTAACTTACTCCTGACTAATGGAATACGAATAATGAGGATGACTCGCCCCTGTGTACGTGGTTTGGCATTTCCTATCTGTGAAAAGGTGAACTGGTGGAATTAAGGAATGTAGTTTGTCTGAACATTTGCCATGGAAATAGCGATTAAGTCCCGAGGGGCTAACAACGTTTCGTCCGTGGGGGAAAAAAGGTTTACAGGGTGGATAATATTTAATCGCCCACAAGGCTGCGTAAATGCTTTCGAATCTAGAAAGGCAGAGCATGGCATCGAAGTCGAGTATTTTCTAGGGCCCTACAAGGAGCCGGCCATTTTTCCACTTGAGGTCTGGAGTGAGTTTCAGTCCCAACAGACGTTCCAGACAATGAGTCTTATTGAGAATACAACCATTCATCAGTACTGAAGTAAATTTTGGGTCGTGTTGGTGATAATGAAACGGTAACAGCTTGGTTTTGATGTTCGTGCATGATACAAGCTTGTCTTTCCCCATTAATCTGATAGAGCTACGTTAAAGGAGGTATACGCTGCCAGGCATTGATCTTCAAAAGTTTTGAAGGTGTACACATAAACCGTGGTACCGCCTGCACATAAATATTTACTCGTGATCTGAGAATGTTATTCGATGAGTCTTATTGAGAATACAACCATTCATTTTAATATAATACAGAAAAAAGTCGGACCGAGAAGAGGTTCTTTGGGAACGCCTGAATGGATTTCATCGGCTTCATAGTACTAGACATTAACAACGACTTTCATAGATCTACTTGATAAGAACTGAATAATTGACAAGACTCTTCCGAAGATACCACAGCTGAAGATTTTTTGAAGGCCCCCCCCACTATACCCCACCTTGTCAAAAGCCTGTGAGATATCTAAGGCGATCCTTCTTGTAATGGATTTATTATCAAGAGTTTCAATGATTCTATGTGTAATGACAGTTAAAAACATCAGCAGTGGCCCTGGAAGAGAGAAATCCGTACTGTTTGTCTCTTAGGAGGTTCTTTCTGTTGATGTGATCAACAACTTTCTTACTAATGTTAGACTCAAAACGTCTGATAATGATATTAAAGAGACTGATATAGGGGCGATATACTTCCGGTATGAGCACTCAACCGCTTTCTTTTAAATAAAGCATACTGTCAAAACTTCCCATAGAATTTGGAAACAATTCCCTTTTGAACAGCAGTTAAACAACTCTGCCAAGATTGTAGATAGCTCTGTTCTTAAGAACAACCACAGAGATTTAATCCAGACCAGTTAACTTCGTAGTTAAGGCTTTTGATAAACCTGGAAAATTCCCGAGCCGAAATAGAGATATCACAAAGTTTGTACTGCGTGAGAGGGGAAAAGTCAGGTAGGGGATGGCCCTTATTGTATAACGTGGAGTTACAGGTATAGTTAATTTCAAAGAGCTTAGCCTTATCTGACGGGGATGATATAACCTCAAGTCTATTTATAATAGAAGGTACTGACGGCTTGCCTCTATCACATCTATATTCACAAAATATAAATGATCGGTGTCATTGTTAAGGTAGATTGACAATCTCTTGGGGTATAGTGCTTCAGGATTTTATTCTTGCAATTCTGTTTTCCACTTTTTCTATTTCATCCATTTTGATCGATTGTTTTGTCATTTTAAAATGGTTTTTAGTAACACCGTGATTCCCCACCTGATGCGACGTCTAACAAAGGTTTTCCCTTTTTTTGACGTTGAAACAAAAATGTACAATTTTGTAGTGAATATGTGCATGTTCTAATGTAACACTGCATAAGAAAAATAAATATTTACGGCTCTACTTTGTGTATTGAGCACTGTTTTTAAATTAATGTTTTGAACGCTGTAATCTTACTGTTCGTTCTCCTACACTTTGATATATATATATATATATATATATATATATATATATATATATATATATATGGGTTGTTATTATTGCCGTTATTATTATTATTATCATTATTATTATTCATTTCAGCTAAACGACTTTATGAATGTTGATCCCTAGCATAGACACCCTAGCGAAGTACAGGGCTCACTAAGTTTGGTCTTACTGCTGTAGTTTCTGTAACAAATATTCTTCTTACAGAATGGAGATGCTAACTCTATAGGTTTTGAATTCAGAGTTGTTCTTCTTTTAGATTGGTTGCCAACTAAGGCAAGAAACACAGTCTGCAAGAAGAGATGGGTTCATACATTTCCATGGGTATTGGTGCGAACGTGGACGCAACGGACTCGGAATTTGAACTCGGCACGTCGATAACCACTATGCTAAGCAGACACAGTTAAGCGGTAATACCAAAATATAATTTAAAAGCTAAGCCGGTTCCATTAAATGTTTACCAAGCCTAGATGAAGAGAACGCAAGACAAATTGAAGGAATTACGCGAAAGTACCTGTATTTCGCCGAACCTTCAAGAAAGTCGGATCTCTCTGCCGATAAAATCAGCATTTAAAATACGGTTTTTGTCAAAATTAAACACCCCTCTCTGGCTACGGTGGAGAAAGGCATAACTATCTCATCATCGACACTTAACAAGCGACTTAACGATTACTATTAGCCCGAAAACTAAAGAGGCGAACGAATCAATTTAGTATTTTATTGCGCCTGTAATAATTGTCACAAAAATAAAAGATTATATGAACACAAAAGGGACATTTTACAAAATAATGCATCAAATGCGTTGGTTTTCCACTGTAACGAGACTAACCGCAATTTTGACATAAAATATGCTACGCTGATCTAAGGAGAAAATTCGCTACGATGAAAATGTCTAGAGAGTGCGCTGATCAAGTAAATTTGAGCTCTGGTTCATACATTTCACCATTCCTGACAGAACTTCTGTTATCACAGTGTAGGGTATCTACAAGCAAAAGCCATGGAAAAATAAGAAAAATGTATCTAAATGAAATCGGCTAGATAAAAAAAAAAAAAATTTAAATTCCCAGCATCCCTCGTTTGTGCGCATGTGTAGTCGCACCAACATAACAAATTTAGTCCAATGAAGTCCTTAGTACAAAACGGGTTACAAGAAAACTTATTTCACTTTGTCAATCATTTTTCCCTAATATTGTTCTTGATATATAAAATATATATCGTTATCTCATAGTTATCTTTGTAAGACCCAAATAAATGCTCTGAACGACATGATATTGTGCCATATTTGACTTCTAAATCTTGTAGTTGTTATTATCAGACAGTTACCAATCCATTCCCGATCTTAAACGTCCCCTTTCTCTACATTCACCCAACTAATGCAAATATTTCATTTCAATTCACGTTCGTCTGAAAGGAAAGAAATTCACAGTCAACTGATGTGTCGGCTGCTATCATAATAGATACATATTTTTATTTATAAACATTGAGTTTTTACACTACCAGTAACTGAGAGTTATTACAAGATATCTAGTGGGAGCAAGTGTCACTACCCAAACATTCTCTTCGGCGTTCTGTTGGGCATTAGTAAGTATGTCGTCTGGATAGTTTCGATTCTTCCTTCGATTTCCCCATTTTCCACAATCTTTCAAACAGACTTCATGTTTGTTGCATTAGCGAGGTGGGGGCGTTATTTCCAACCAAATTTTCCATGTTTTTGTTAGTTTTCTCCAGTTTTTTTATTTAAATTTACTCTGTTGGAATAGTGATATCTATTGTTTAACAAATTTTCTTCTATTTGTTTACAATGATGACGTTGTCTCCCGATTTGGATTGGGTTATCTATTTGAATTTTAATGCCATAGAGAATTCTCGGATAGAAGTTGGTTTGTACATAGCCATTCGTTAATTCATTGAGTCGACACACCAGTAATAAGGAGTAGCTTATACTGGAGATTAAGTGACAACAAGTCTTATTTTTCATTTTAATATTCTAACTGCTTTCAATAATGTTGTGGTCTGGATAATCCAAACATTCTCCTGATTTCCAGTTCCTCTAGCTATTTTCTTAAATTCTTCAAGATTGTTCTCACAGTTCCGAATAAAAGAGACGTGACTATCCCCATCCCTTTGAACAACTTCCTCAGTTCTTTGACAAGCTTAAGACACTTATCTAACTTTTCATTTTCTTTATGGTCTTCTTTGTGGCAGACCGGAGGAGTAAAACGCACTCTTGATATATCCGTTTTTTTATATATTTTATTTAAATTTTCCTCTACGGAATCATATTCATGTAGCGTTGTCTTCCATTGTTTCGAGTAGTCTTCTTAAATGTCCATATAATTGTCTTTCTTCTCGAGTTCTTTTTGTTGCGTTACCTGTGTTTCTGTTTATTCTTCTATTCGTTTTAGTGCAGACTAGCAGCACGACCCGGCGTTGCCCGTGCTTGATTCAAAAATCGTACGGCTCATTCAGCAATCGCTATCACTTGACTTAAAATATTTTTGCCATTCCTTGCCTTTAAAGGAGTGCCCTTTGCCGTGCTGATGTTGCTACATGCCTTACTTCTTGCCTATCTCACACTGAGAATTTTTTCTAAGCTCTATACTAAACATTAAATCTGTTACGAAAAAAAGAACTAAACAAAATGAACACAAAACGATCAGCTTTAAAAAAGGACTCGTAACTGGAAAAAAAACGAATGAAAAAAGAATGTTAACAACAAATACTTTTTCACACCCAACCAAGTTCTGCGGAATCAGAATCAACGTTGAGTTTAAGCAAGCGAATAAGCCAATTGGAGTAAAGCGCCATGCAGATTTAAATTTTTCCCACTTGTGACGAATGTAGCTATCGATTTTTTTTTTTGCATGCTGGCATGCTAGTTAATATTCGTGTCAGTCAGCTGTTGGCTTTCACGCTGGCCAATAGAATCTTCCTGCCTATTCGTGGCAGCCAGCTATGGGCTCTCACTCTGGCCAGTAGAAAATGGCCGCAAACTACATGAAAACTGCCGTAGAAGCATGAAAAAATCGATTATTTCCACTATCGATGGGAGTTGGGAAATGTAAAGTCGGTCTTGGCCTTGTCCGCTAACTTGGAGCATGTGCATGTATATTTTGGTGCGAATCCGTCGAAAATTGCGGCCGTGCATTCGTTACACACACACACACACACACACGCGCGCGCGCACACAAACGTGCACACACACACACACACACACACAAACGCACACACACACATCCTGCGTTTTATAGATAGAGATTTCGCTGTTTTCACTGGCACTCATTTGCTCTGTCTTGCTTACTCTTCAAGGTCTTTGAATTTCGAAATAGAAATAACCTAGACTAGACCTTTACAGCCTTCTTGTAACACAGCACATGAACATTATCTCGATAGTGTGGAGCCTTATACGTTGTCATCAGGTTTCTTGTTTTGTTCGTGCTTTAGAGTTCTTCTCTCTTGTCCAGTTCAAGAATGGACTTCACAGAAATTGGAGAGCAAAGTTTCAATTCCAATTGGGTTCGTTATATTCACTTATGCGCAAAAACACTTAGGAAAGGTATGAATCCACCTCCTTTCCCCCAGCTATAGGTTAATTAGTAGAACTTGTATCTCCGAAAACAATTCTTACAATATAAAAATATTTTGTGGCTTTAAATAACCTACAAAAGGTTGATAAGTAGAGAAAAACGAATCGATTAATATTTCTTGTGAGTATTAAATTCTCCAAGCGCTGTTTCCTCGTTATGTGTCCTCGAAATTTTAACTCTCATTTTGATCCTAATTATGTGTTCATTTCGTTTCCATTTTCCTCATAACTTTTTCATTATCCTTCTATAGAACAACATTTCTATTGCCTCACCTCTTTTCTTCGCCTGAAGGGAGATTGTCCAACATTCGCTGGCATATAGGAGAACCGATATCAGATAACATATCACTACCCTTTTCTTTCTTTCTAGTGGAATTTCCTCGTATCTTAATACTTTGCTTAGCTTTCGAAAGACATCTTTTGCTATTCCAATTCGCCTTCGAATTTCGGTATCATATTCTTCGTCCACTGTTAAGTTGATGCACTTACTTGATTCTGGTATCTCCAGGTTGTGGTTTGCATGTTAGATTGTACTTATGGTTGACAACCCTACACACTATCTTTTTGCAATTGATCTTTATTACTTTCTCATCGCTTTCTTTTACTACCTTCTATAGGATTTACTGCAGTTTTTGTGCTTGCTATCAATCTGCATATCTTTTTTTAAGATTGGACCCGCCAATTATAAATCCTAGTAGAACTTATAGTTCTCTCAGTGTAGCTTATTCCTTTCTCGTCACTTTCTTTTAATAACTTCTATAGGAATTCCAGCAGTTTCCCTTCTTTGTTTGCTATCAACACTGTGTCATCTGCATATCTTTTTTTTTTAAAGATCGGGTCCGCCCTTTATAAATGCTAGTAGGACTTATAGTTCTCTCAGTGCATCCTCACTGTAACGTTTGAATAAATTTGGTGAGACATCCATCCCGTCTGATTTTTGTGTATTAACTGAATTCATTGATTAATTTTTTGTCCGTATGCTGACAGTGTGCTTCTAGTATGAGTTCTGCGTTATTTTAATATCTTTTCTAAATAAAACAAATTTACCTAGATGTTCAATACTACTTCTTCTTCTTATTATTATTATTATTATTATTATTTTCTATCTCTTTATTTGATGCCGCCTGCTTCCCAACTACTCAGGTACTTGTATCCATTCTTTCCATTGAGATTCTTGACGGTTTCCTGGTTAGGTAGTTCGATTCCGTCTGTTGTTTCTTTTGTTTTCTTTTATCTTTGTTCATTACCAGTATTGCAGATTTCTCAATGCAAAATTACATCTCGAAGTCTTAGCTGGAGATTGTGACCGTTTGTCTAAGAATTACCTCTTTCCTTTTTACCTTTGAAAAAAGTGTTATATCTAAATTAAAGCGGTTAACTTTTTCTCGTCACATCATGAAACTAAGTTGCATTTTTTTAATACGTAGTTTAATAATAGAGCTAACGCTATGATGAATAGTAGTGGACAAAATAAGACTCATTCAAAGAACGATTTTTTTTATTTTGAGCTCTGTTAGATATTGTCCTACTATTGTTAGTTCCTCTTCCCAATTTTCCATTGCCGTCGCTGTGAAATTTACGATTCTCTTGATATTTTTAACATCTGCAATCATAGACACTGCGTCGTTATCTCCTTTGTCTGTCTTACTTAAATCCTTTATCGCTCTCACTTTTGTTGTTCGGATATTCATTGCCGCAGTTTTTGTTTTTCCGTTGCTTTGTGCTATCGGCTCTTTACATATATTGAAGTACCAACAAATTAAAAACGCTACTACAGTGAATGGTTTCAATCCCCCACCACTTGTAGAAATAGTCTCAGGCAGATGGTGCATCTGTCTATATTTCTGAGATGAGTTATTGTAATCATTTACACTATTTGCATTGTTCAGACTGTTGTCCTCATATTCGTTGCCATAGTCACGGCATTTCGGCCGTTATACGCTCCGGCCTTCTTCAGATAATTGAAATTTTGAACTGAACCCATTAATAGGAAAGTTACCATCATATGTCCGAAACTACGCCCACTTCGTGGAAGTAATCAAAGATGCTCCCATCCAATCCAATCAGGTGGTGAGCCTGGACGTGGTGAGTTTGTTCATCAAGGTACCCACAGAGCAGGCACTATCGGTAATCAGGGACAGAATGGCCTCGGACTCATCCTTAGGAAAGCGTACCAGTATAACAGTAGATAAACTGAAGGAGATACTGACTTTTTGTACACAAACAACACACTTCGGAATGGGATCAGACATACGCCGGCCAAGCATAGAAATGAATACAATATGAGAACCAGTAATACAGAGTGCTAGAGAAAAACAGTAATAACAACCAAATTGCAATATGAGCTCTGGTAAAAAAATATTGTTACTGAGATATTAGATTTATAAGTCCAAAAATCTCATAATTTATCCATTTGAGAACACATAGCCCAGTGGATAAAAGCGTTGGTTGGATCCAGAGTTGTGAGTTCAATACCTGGCTTCAGCTGAGGTGAGCAAAATCTTGACTGAGCAAAAAAAAAAAACTGATACTAAGACATGGCACGTGGAATCTAACAATCTACCCCGGTGGGTGAAATAAAGGGTTCAGTTCGAAATAAAGTGTTCAGTTCGAAATCCCATTAATCTGAAGAAGGCCGGAGCGTACAACGGCCGGAACGTCGTGAATATGGCAACAAAGATGAGAACAATAATGATACAATAGGTAAAAAAAAGTAGTTTAGCTGTAACAGTGTAGTTGCAGGACGCGAACAGGATATAATATTGTTTGACCATGGCTTAAATAGTGAATTTCGAAGTGTAGCTTAGATGTGGCACCCAGTGAGGATCGAACTCACTACTCGGTCGTTTTTGTTCTCGCGAGACAAGCTTGCTAAACATTATACTACCACGAGGTTCCCAAACTGCGGCTTAAATATCGGGTATTTTGTTTCCGAGGTGATAGCTTGTCGGGCAAGCGGAATAATGATGTATCAATAATATATATAAATAACGGAGAGAAATCAAGTGTAAAGTAAAAACTGCCTGCAACTGATGCAAGAATAGAACCACCAGCAAATAACAAATATGATAACTGCCAACTGAAGTGGGACATTGCATAAAATCACATCCCAATCCAATGCTGACGCCACTCAACCAATCGTTTAACTTATCGCAGAATTCATTGATTTCCATGAGGAAATATTGATGCAACAACAACTGTTTCTTCAACTTGATCAGTGAATATTACCGCGGGACAGTGGTAGATTGGTACCACATCGCCTGGTAAGACAATTCACAATTCAGTTGTATGAGTTCGTATGCGGAGAACATCGCATGAGGTAAAAGATTTAGCCATTTAACATGAGGTAAAAGATTTAGCCTTTTAACATGAGGTAAAAGATTTAGCCTTTCAGTAGGGTATCATTCAAACTGATACTGGTTTTATCACAGTATCGGATGTGTTCTGCTGAAGTTCACAATAACCATCTGTAAAATCTTGAGTTTGTTTTGACATAGAGCTAGTGACAGACCATTTGTACTCCTTCATGATCGCCTTGTCTACCACTAACGATTTTATCCAGCATCGGTCATTGTGCTCAGATGGTATGAGACCTGTTTTGCAGGATCGATCGACTTCCAAGTATTCATCTTAAACTCCATTGAACATGCGTATATTTTTCCCATTGTAATTTTTTAAAAATCATTTCACTCCAAGCAAGGCCACTAAGACGCAATGGATTCCTGAAAGTGAAAGAAACCGAGAAAATGTTGAGAGGGAGGCTAATAAAAAACAGGATTCAGAGAAACAAAAGATAATCATCGACTTTACATTTAAATTTTTGAAGTTCGTTGTTGAAGCCGAAAGCGATCTCTAAAAGCGAGAAAAAGAGATTATTAGCAGAGAGTTTATGGTTACATCTTGGATTTTCAACAGTAAAATGTCGAAACCTAGCTGTTAATCTAGCATAGAGTTTAAATTCGTGAAGTCAAGGTAGTAAAAAGGAAAGTTACTTTTCTTCTTGAAGTTTTGTGTTTGATCTTCCAATCTAATCTCGCATTCAGTTCTTGCATCTTTGTTCCTGTTTCAACTTCATTCTCGAACACAGAATTTTTTAACAACGAAATTCACTCCCGAATTAACTAAATAATTCAGTTCAATAATGTTGGTTGCACCTCTGTTCATGAGCTAGAGTAATGGAGGGGTATCATGGTCGGGTGTCCAGAGAATAGTTTTATTTCTTTTCTTTTCTTGTTTTAATTTTAAAAAAAGAGGCGTCTTGGGGGGTCAACATCTAGATAGTTAAGAAAGCCCTCAATCGGAGACTGAATAAAAAGGGTTACCCGACTTTGAGGTATTTCTAAGTGCACCCTATTTGCAAAATGTGCGATATTGTACCAGGTTTTTATCAATCTGTCACTATATCGCGCACATTTGATTATGATTCAAGTGCGTCCTGTACTCGTGTTATCAGACTGCGTGTCACGACAGGTATATTGGGCTTGGTGTATTTGTACATTTGCGTCATTTTATTGACGTGCTACTCTAGCACTCAATAATAATAATACTAATAATAGTAGTTGTATAAATACTATTATTCATTATTTTTAAATTTCTGTTGGAATTTCAATTATTAAAAACGTAGAGGCCAAAATATTTCATGAAATAAAAACCTTCAAAATTGATGATGTAGAGTTAAACTAAGGGACGCTTCTTAAGCCTATAAATAGGGAGTAACATCCTGTTTATCCTATTTCACTCAGAGACGGTAAGATGTAGGTCAAACGCGGAAAACGCTTTCCCCACTGGGGAATGCGCACGAGCGCGCGAACACACACGCACGCACGTACACACCTTTCACTTCAATTTGTCTAGGACTTTCTCCTACACCAAACTACATGTACACAAACACAATCTTTAGTATTAAAATGTTTTTTTCATTCATATTCATTGTTTTGTAACACGCAACAATCTTCAATCGTCTATGTATACCTTTGTTTTGTTAATACATACATCATTCGTTTATATGTATAGTTTCGTTCTTACACCTCATTTTATTACCCGGACTCACATTTCGAGTCCGCCATATTGTTGTGGGATAAATATACCAGGAGACACGTTTTTCCGACCCAAACTCAATCTGCATACTCCCGCAACAAAGATTAATTAGCCTGATTATTATTATTTATTCTTTCTATTTCTGTCCCTTCATCTTATTTCATCGTATTTTAACTCACTATAATCGATAACTATAGACATTTGTCTTTACTGTCTTTTCCTTACTTTTATATTTACATGTAATATTCTAAAAGTGCTGAAAAGTTCTCGAACTGGGAAAGAAGACCCCATATTCTGTTGTTCGGCCATTTGATCAGATTTGAGGAGATGGGTAATGCCAATCATTTTTCAGAACCTCTTTCTATTTGTTTATGTTAATGTTAACCCAATATTAGTCCAAAGAATCACTTATGCAGAGGGTTACTGAATAAGGTTGTAACGTAAAGGAAGCAATTAAGAAATCCATATTATGGGGACAGATAATGGTTAATTCTAGGCCCGCTTGATTAATTTTTTACGGTTTATCAACCTTTTGCATGTTATTTAAAGTCAAAAAATATTTTTAAATTGTAAGAATTTTTTGGAGATAATAATGATTTACTGATACAAGTCATGTTAATTAATCTATAGCTCGGGGTGGATGGTGTATTTGCGCGTAAGAGAATATTACGAAAATGACTGCAATTGTAACTCGGGTCTCCGATCTCCAATTCCTAGCTGCTATCCCTCACATCCAAGCTTGTAGCACCTGATATTCCAAAGCAGTCACCCACCTAGGCTCGACGTTGCTTAACGTCAGTCATAGTACGAGAACCGGTATTTCAACATGATATGGCCGTAAAAAAGCACTCGAGTTTAAGATTATAGCGATCGGGAGAGTATCACTAAGTGAATCTGTTGCTCGAAGTAAAAGTTCTGGTCAAGAAGCTGTCTGAGTTAAACTTCCTCCTTACCATTGGAATACGAAGGGAATGGAGATGATTCGTGGCATGATGGGTCCTAACTGTGTAGGTCTGAACAGGTAAAACTAAAGAATGCAGTTCGTATTTCTATGAAGTTCTTTCATGAATGCTATTCCTAATAAACATCACTAACATTTCTTTTACCCACTATTGTTATAATAATCTATAGTAGGTACACAAATTATTTAACTGTTACTACAACTACATCTTACTGTTACTAATAAACTTATTCGACCACAAATATTTACTCCAGTATAAAAGGTCAATACAATAATTGTTATTCAGTAATTTACTTCCATCTAATGCAATGTCAATCGTTATCTACTATCTTCTTAATTCTTGTTCTTTTACTGCTCTCTCTCCTTAATAGTGTTTTCTTTTCTTTTTCATAGTCTCTGACACTCAGTAACCGCTTGCGACTTAATGACTTTATTGCCTTGCTTGGGGTGAAAATATTATTGGTGGTGGTGGTGTTCACTTGAGTTGTAATTGGTGACTTAGAATAGAGGTTAAGTGGCAGCAAGTCTCCTCAAAACTTCTGAACTCTTTTGAAAACCATGGTTATATTTTTTATTATAATTACTATGCGATTCAGAATAAAATTATCATACATAATTTATTTTCACTCTTATTAATAAAATGATATCATTAAATTTACGTCGAATTCTGGGAATTAGCTCAGGTGTTAAAGCGCATGTCTTGTATGTAGAAGTACTGAGATTTATGGTTGTATGGATTTCCCGATTATTATTATCATTCCCGAGATATGGGTTAAATAGCAGGGCAGACTGGGATTTCTAGCTTTGAGTGGCAAGCGGTCTAGGAGGAGGACAACGGAGGACAGTTCAAAACCGATTGGGCGGGTAGTTGGCAATTTTTCTTTCCTTTTTTTAATCATTTCACCGCCAAGCATGGCGATAATGCCACTAAGACGCAAGGTGTTACTGAGAGTGGAAGAGAATGAGAAGACTTTCGTGAGGAGAAAGGATAATAAACGAACAGGTATCGGGACGACAGCCCAACATGAAAATATTTGAAGAAACTGGAGTCGAAAATGTGAGAGAGAAAAGATGCAGAATATTCGGAACATATATGATATGAAAGTAACCAAACCACCACCTTTAAGTCATCATCACAAAAAGAAAAGTCTATGTTGAGGGATTTTGTGAGGGAAAACTTCACCCTTGATACCAAAACCACAGTAGAAAAGTGGTGAGTCTTTATAGTTCTGGGTATGATGATAAACTACATCCGGCAGCAGGGCCTCTGATCGGGAGATTGGAGGTTTTGAGGAATGTTGAAACACCTTTTAATTGCTGTTGTAGCACCTGTTAGAGTCCCAGCTATGAGTAAATAGTTCTCTCCAAACAAAACTCTGTGAAATAATAAAAATACCGGCAATATATCGGGATTGAAAAATGACTTCCCTTTTTTAAAATACTTATAATATATTTATTAACCATAATTTTTACAAGAAATGGATATGAGAGGAAAGGGTTTAGCATGAGCTTTTATTGAAAATTCGATAGGGGCACCAGATTTCGCTAGCAGCTTCTTGAGTTGCCCATGTATCGCGTCAACTGATTTCACCAGGAACTCTTGTGCTATGGAAAGCATAACATCTTGTATCCACCCTTCAAGTTCTTCAAAAGTCTTGGTTTGATATAGCAGACTTTCTCCTTTAACCAACCCCAAAGAAAAAAGTCACAGCGTGTTAAGTCAGGACTCCTGGCTGGACAATCATACATAAAATAGGGAGTTGCTTTTCAGTCACCCTGTATAAAACAAATTACCAACAATACATATTTATAGTAAAATTACTAACAAGACACACATACTAACAAGTTGTAGTTACTTCACAGAAATCCGTTTAAAATGCTACCAAACAACCAACATGGAAGAACTCTTTCATGAAATTAAGCCATATAATATCCGACAATTCCTTATATCAAACTGTATTCCAAAATATAACTTTAACAAAGCTACAACACAAAACACACATCACCGCCTCTAATAAATATTTCCGCACAAACGTGTATATGTACAAAAGCTGAGTATCATCTACCATGTATTCAATTGTGAAAACAGAATAACATTTTTATTACTTCCAAGCTCCCAAGAAAATTAAATTTCGGCATTAAATGACCCATTGATATACCGTTAAACAGACAAATCAATAAAAAAAAAAATGGTGAGATTGTGACCCTATATTTAAAAAGGGAGTATAACAGCACTTAGGAAAAGGAGTGATATTATTATTATTGATATTTGCCAAATTGAATTTCAGAAGATGTACCAATAAGTGTGGGGCTACCAATGCGGATTGAACCCTTCATTGACACAGGTTTGCGAGATTTGATTGTGAAGCGTCTGTTTTACGGTATATATTCTACTGAGATTAATATGATTCAAGGTAACATTTGTAGGGAAACCAGAAGAGATTGAACACGAGATTAGCTTACGAAGCGTCCAACACCTGAATATTATTTTAATTTTATTTGTATTACGACTTTTTAATTATCGATTTGTTTTGAATAATTAGTTTGTAATTATTATTATTATTATTATTATTATTATTATTTGTTAATTACTGATTTTTTAAAATTTTAGAACTTAAAATAGTTTTCGCACTTGCAGACATTTTCTCACTCGCTGTATTTAGTAGATTTAATCGGAGATAACGTGACAGCAAGTCATTATTATTAGAAAATGCATTTCAACTCGCATCACCGCTACGACTATCATTACTACCAGATCAGCATCGGCTTCTACTTCTAATAATGTCTTTACCACTACTATAGCAATTGCTTCTAAGGCTGCACACAGACTGTTGTTAGCACCTACCAACCACAACCTGTTCCATCTTTGCTACAACGACTTCATCCACCATCGCAATATCCACAATTGCCACCTATGCGTGCGTGCGTGCGAGCAGGCATGCGAGCGTGCACATTTGAATGTCTACGTTTGGAATATTTCTCCTTTTTCACCCTCGCCCCTCGCTTTAACAATCATTGTCAGTGTGACTGCTGCTAGTAGTTCTGCTAGCGGCCGGTGCTTCAGCAGTCGAAGGTACAACGTCTTGTGCTGTTTCCCTTTGCACCATAATTGGTGACAGAAGGGTCGACTATGTATGTACACGCGGGCTGTCGTTTAAAGATCACATCCAAATTCGTGAGGTCGTTCCTTGCGAGCCGCCGTAATGACAGGAATGATAGAAATGACCACACACAAACTTATTGCAACTAAAAAGAGGCAAACGAAAAAAAATCGTACTGGTATACATGTATACATACATACGAACAAAGGATCAAACGTGGTGTAATATTTAACTTATACCCACCCCCGTCTGTCTAAATGCCCGCCTGTCCATCTGTTTGTCTTTGAGTCTCTCTATCTTTCTAGTTCTTCATCTAGTCAAGTCTTTGCTCTCTCTCTCTCTCTCTCTCCTATCTATCTATCTATCTATCTATCTATCTATCTCTCTCTCTCTCTCTCTCTCTCTCCTATCTATCTATCTATCTATCTATCTATCTATCTCTCTCTCTCTCTCTCTCTCTCTCTATATATATATATATATATATATATATATATATATATATAGCCTGTTGTGGCATTTTTCTGGCTTTGACAGGTGCTAAAAAGCAGTATTAAGAGAGGAAAAAAGGTGAGAAGGACAAGGAAGAAAACAAATGTAAATACAAGAGTCAAAAAGGAAAACAAGGAAATTAAAAACATGAAGCCAAAAATGGAAATAATTTTAAAATCATAAATTAAGTTTCAAAAGTTGCAAAAATAACTGATATAAATTTAAACTCTTGAAATATCGATATTAAAAAAATAATAATACAATTTTTCTTTGAGAAATAATAACACACTCACAAGTCATAATATTCGATAAGTATTACTAATTCTTTATTTTTTTTTATAAGTAATTGTTACCAATTTTCCGTCAATGCTTATTGAACAAAAACATATTACTGGATCCTACCACATTTGAGCACTTCTTGTGGGCATCAGACGGACAGCAACACAAAACAAACAAGGTGAGTGAATTTTTTTTTAAATTCATATGTTGTTTTATAATTTAGATTGTTTTGATATTCAATTGTTTATTTACTCTATAGAGAGAGATATGCGTTGAAACATGCATTTTTTTTAGTCAACAAGTTAACTCTAACATCGTTCTCAATGTTTATAAAGAAATGTTTCAGGAAGCCGGAAGGTAGCAAAGAAAAAGATTACGTTTTTCTAGGGGGATAATCTTGCAGCTTCGTGTCAAATTCAGTGTACCTTACCTTGAAACAAAACGGCCCGTCAACACACACACACACACACACACACACACACACAAACAAACATAGAGAGAGAGAAAAAACACATACACAACACAGATACATACAGCTAGATGTGCTTAAGAATATACATATACATATATATATATATATATATATATATATATATATATCACCTTCACTAATCTGTTTTTTGTATGAATGATTCATGTAATATAAATTTAACTGCACCACACACACACACACATATATATATATATATATATATATATATATATATATATATGTATGTATCAATCACTATATGTATGTATCTATCTATCTCTTTCAAACAAAAACAACAAAACAAAAATATATGTATTATATCTATGTCATGCGTACTGGTGTGAATGAATACAATCTAACCATTTATCTAGATAGATAGATAGATAGATAGATAGATAGATAACATTGTTATTCATGCGAAAAGCAGAAATAGGTATTCACGTCTATATTTCTCTACTAACCACCGTACGTAAGAATTGTAGTTAAATACGCGTAGACAAGAATTTGTTGACAAACATGTAGTTATACGTACTGATCTGTCTGTCTGTCTATCTATCTATTTCAGTAGTTGCATTCGGTGAGTACATTCAGAAGGTAAAAGAAAGAAAAGAAAGTGAATCAAGCAATACGAGATATGCATTATGTGTTTAACTTGTTCTGTACATAATGGTCTTCCGTATATCAAATTTTTTGACTATCTATACCTGATAGATAAAAAGCAAGATACGTCCGTATGCCTGTGTGCCAAGCTCGTCGCCAAAGGTGGAGGGTGGCTTTTAAGTCAGGGAGGTCGCGAATAACAATTTTCAGACTAAAATTGGTTCACATTTCTTTTCAAATTAGGGGCAAATGATTTTCTGGTGGGGGTGGTTGCCCCACTAGTCCCTGCTGCAGTGGGGCCTGCTGTGTGTATAAGTAAGTCCGTTGGCGGGGAGGGGAGAGACTGAGTCTATTCATGTAGCTGTGACTTGTTCGCGGCCCCACGTCTGTTTACACGTCCTGTACAAATCCGCTCCCCGACATTGCATGCTGTCAAATACAGAGAAAGACGACATCGAAAAATTAAATACTATGACATGACAAAAAGTGGCACATCCCATAATTGTACCCGTATGACAGTTTGCATGTGGGGACAAAAAATTTACTAAATATGCATGTATTCAAAACGTGCCCATCTTAAAGATAATATTCGGCATTACATTTTTCTTGTAGAGTGTATTCCCTCTCCTGTAGACACATGGAGACACACACGCGCACATACACACATATATATATATGTTTATTTACCTATTAACATTCTGTTTGAAGTAAAAAAAAAATTGAATCGATTAAAAAGGTCCTTTTAAAAGTATTTAAAATGGTAATGGTAATAACCGTTTCCCTATAAGGAAACATTTGGCATTCATTGACCGAACAACCAGTACTGCTTTCGGTAGTAATTTATAAAATTAAAAATCCAACTTTTCAGAAAAAATAGGTTTCTCAAGTACAGTAGCTGTTATTGCTCTTTCCCGTATTGATGGGAGTTTCTTCCCAAACCTTTTATTTGAAGTAGTTGTGTAACGTCAATATCTTGATTATACCCATTATTTTCTCTTCGAGTTACATCTGCAGAGGACTCATATATATAAGAAAATGAATATATATATATATAGAGAGAGAGAGATAGATAGATAGATAGACCTTATATTTCTCCATTTCGCTTTTTATCCATATTTACAAGTATATGTTAACTCGTCAATCGATCAATCAATGTTTGCCGTTTTATCTATGGAGTTCAATATCAATTATAGACTAGACAGTCTATAAATCTCTAATTCAATATTATGTTAACTGATCGACATATATATATATATATATACGGGGCCTCTCATTATGCTATATATATATATATATATATATATATACACCTCAAAACCTATAATTCAGTATTTTATTAACCTATCGATATATATATATATATATATGTGTGTGTGTGTGTATATACATATATATATATATATATATATATATATATATATATTTTAAAATATTTTCAGCGATCAGAGCAGACATATTAAAAAGCGATATATACAAAAAACAATTGATAACAAAAAGAGGAGGTAAAAAAATTATATATATTTCTGTAAATAAAATGATACTAAAATATGCCAACTATTAAAAAATAGCTAAACCGATATATATATATATATATATATATATATATATATATATATATATATATATATATATATATATATATATATATATATAATTTATACGACGGATACCTCCTGAACGTCCAATTGCAACAAAAGAAATTCTTTCCTTTTACCGTTTCACACGCAGACAGTTGGTGAAATGAGTCAACCCGTACGAGTGATAATTAAACAATTAGCGCTTGTTTTTGTCACTCAGTTTATTAATGGCCTCGTGCTTTCTGGCGTGCGACATGTCAGAGTTCGACTTGAAAATTCACATGCCTATTTCTTGAAAACATTCAATGAAGTATCCAATACTTGGATGATTTCAAACAACGCTCCCTCACACGAGCAGCTACAAAAATGCGTGTCTCTTACTAATGCTACGTATGGAGAATAGCGGGCTAATCAAATATCTTAAAAGGTGTCGAATTCAACAGTAACCATGAAATATGGTCTACAGATCTACTTGGCACGTAAAAGACCACTTCCTCTTGTGAGGTGCTCTATAAGAAAATCAATAAGATACTCCCCCCCTAAAACTTCGATTCTTTTAAAACTTGTAGGCATTGACACACACCTAACTCTAAAATAAAACATGGTAACCCCTTCACACTTGCAGTTTGATGTTAGATAACAAAATCAAAATAAGCAATATTCCTTACCCAGAAAATGGAAATTCTAACTTCAGATCAGCGTTACATAGCTTTGTGACAATAATCTCATACTTGTAAAATCTTCCTCATCTTCAGGTTTTATATATCTGCTTTAAGTTTTATACGAAAGTACTGCAGTAAATGTATAAATAAATATGTCATGGTTTTATTAATTTTAGTAGTAACCTAATTTCTTGTATTAGAAAGAATACAAATAAATATATTGATAATACTATTATCAACTTAAGTCAGTTAAAGCATATACATAGGCCAGCTAATTGTATACGTATTATCTGTTCATATGTTATATAATTAGTAATTAATTCTAAATCTGTAAAAATGTTCTTCATTAAATTTGTTGGTAGTATGTAAAATTTTAATCCATAATATATTTTTCTACGTTTGACAGTTGATAAAATTTAAAATTATATATCATGTCATCAGGGAGTAAAATGCATCGTTTTACTATTTTGTTAAGGCTTTCAGTTATTTATTTATTTATTTATTTATTTTTGTATGTGTGTTTCGATAAAGTTTCTAGATTACTTAAGGGGATTTAAAAAAATATATTCTTCACCCAAAGACTCAAAAACCACTTAAAGGTGTTATTAAATGAGGTTGTTTTATGAGCACATGAGAAGTTAAAAAGTGCAGTTTGTGGGAAAGATAAAGCTTAACCCTACCCTTGAAGATTGTAGTGATCACGAAAGCATCCTCTAGGTAGTCTGTTCTTTAAAAATACGGTTCTCGGGAAACTGTACGCGTGGAACTGTTTTCTTACTAATGGAATACAAACTTAAAGATAAAAATGATAAAAAAATACAGTAATTGCCAATCTTTCGTACTTAGTACCTTATTATACTAATATGTGAATTTGTATGTGTGCAAAGGTCTAAACAAAACATATCACACCTGGATAAAATGCATTTATCATTTTACAAATTTTTTCGCTGGCAATTTATTTTTTAAACATTTAAATTTACCTGATTTTCTTTACTTAGTAAGCAATTAATGATAGTCACCTGATGTCTCCCAGGAAGTAGAAGACAAAATTCTGCTACTTTTTTTTCTTCAACAACGAGTAATTACAGACAAAACACATTCGTCTCAAAAACCTGAAGGTGTGAAACGGTCTGCAAGAAACAACAACTTCTGAGATATAAGGAAGATACTACGCCAGACATATTACTTTAAAACGGAAATGTTTGATTGGGTAAAAAGCTCAGTGGTTTCAAAATTGCGAATGTCTAGAGAGACTGGTTAAAAAAATAACGAACTAGAATTTTGTCTATCGTTTAACTTTTAAGTGAGAGAATTAGAAAGCCGACCAAGAGTCATTATTGGTGCGCACGATCTTAGCAAACATAAGATATGCAGATGACACTGTGTTGATAGCAGACACGAAAGGAAAATTACAAAAAATCCCTACAGAAGGCAGTGAAATAAAGCGAGAAGGAAAGATTAAACATCAACTATAGGAAGATAGAATCCATAGTTATTAGCAAAAGGATGAGCCCAAAATGCAAATTACAAAACGGAGATAGTAAAATCAAACAAGTACAAAACTTTAAATATCTGGGAAGTGTTTCCATCAAACGACAGAAAGTGCGACACTGAAATCCGAAGGCGCACTGGGATAGCCAAAGATGTATTCCAAAAGCTAGACAGACTATTAAGAAACAGAAAAATTTTGTTACAAAGAAAAGAGTTAAGTGATATCTGTCCACCTACATGGCAGTGAATGCTGGACAATTGCCTCAAAGATGAGGAAGAGACTTGAATCAACAGAAATGTGGTTCTCCAAAAGTTTTATAGAAAATGGAAACGAAAAAGAAATTTATACTTATATTTCTAGGGCACATAATGAGGAAAGAATGCTTGGAAAATCTGATACTCACAGGACAGATTGAAGGCAAGAGAGATAAAGGAAAACAACACATAACATCATACTTAGTGAGATTGAGTAAATGGATAGCAGAAAAGATTTAGGAGAAATAACAGAAAGACAGAATTTATTAAGAATGACAGGAAATTGGGGAGAGCCATGATCGCCTACACGGTACATGAAGAAGAAGCGAAGAGAGTTGTATAAAAGTAAACTTTACGTAAATGAGTATTAAATGATCTCTAAAGAAGAAGATTGCTAGAGAAAACAAACTAACCATAGAAAAAATCAGCGAGAAAGACAGAGGGGAGAATAGTTGGTTGTTCATCCTTATTTGTCAGTGCTAGCGACCGTGATAGAGGGTCGGGTGAATATGGTTAACACTGGAAAAGTGAGAATGAAAACAATGAACTCGATTGACCACAAAAAATAAAAAAAGGTAATTGTAGTCGATATTCAAAATCATTTATCATCTAAACAAATGATATTTCGTAAAGTTATGCTTGTTTGTTTTTTTTTAACAAATTCGGATTTAGACACGACATTTTTAATATGAAAATAATTGTCAGCCTTCACTTCTGTCGTGACTTTTTAAAAAATTTGAATTAAAAATTAATTGACAACATCTAAGTAGAACGAACGTCAAAATGTATTGTTTACGTCAAGATAAAGATAAATTTATAAGTGTTGGCAATGATATTATAAAAAAAACAAAAGACTTTACAAGAAAACCAAGAATTATTTGATCAAACAATCAATAACGAAAATAAAGCATAATTATAAAAATTAGAGATAAGACAGAAGAAAAAATGGAAAGTTATTTATAAAAAGAGATAATTAAAAGAAAATGGTAAACTAAAAATATTAATTAAATCCAGGAAGATTTAATTAGAAACTAAGAGAAGAGAGCTGGTCTATTATGTAATTTCAATGCTTTTGTATGGCAGTGAACCCTGAACAATCTCCTCACAGATAAAGAGAAAACTAAAGGCAGCAGAATGTGGTTCTATAGAAGGATGTTGAGAATACCCTGGACTGATCAAGTGAGCAACGAGGAGGTTATGAGAAAAATAGAAACATTCAACTAATGAGGAAAGAGAGATTAGAGAATTTGATACTCACAGGGCATATTGAACGTCCGGTAATGCTTCTGAGGTAAGGGCAACGAGATGATTCATTAATTATAAAGTGAGATATGAAAAAGTAAAATCGGAAGATTTTACAAGCATCGGTAAGTTTCTATTGCAAAAATTGACTTGGATAGCAAAAAAAGACAAACCTTACTAAGCGCTAGAAAGGACAGGAAGTTATGAAGAGCCATGATGACCCACGTTCTGAATTGATTTGGTACATAGAAGAATAAATAAATTAAACATACTGGTGATCACGAGAGAACAGAAAGCAAGGAAAATAATAAAAGAAAACAGAACAAGTTTTCCAAGAAAACAAAACAATAATAACAAGAGGGAAATGAAAACTAGAAACGATGACTTAATGAATGGATTAATAAGAGAAGAACGAATTTGAGAAAGACTAAAAAATGAATGAGAAAGCGACAAATACTATATAAAGTAGAAAAATGTAAAAAAAAATTATGTAGGAAAAAGACGAAGAAACGTAAAAACTGAAACCGAAAACATGAATAAAAAAGAAAATAAATTGACGATAAATACAAGAAAGAATCCTAATTCTGCAACAGAAAAATTGTATCGAGCAGAAAGGAGCAGATACTCAAACTTTCAACACAGAAAAAAAAATCAAAATAATTGATCAATCGAACGCAGATGATCGCTAATAATTTACCGGAGGTGATCTCGTCTCGACAATAATCGAATATTTCAAACGCTCAAACCAGTGATAGATTTTAGTGGAAGAGTAATATATTAATAAACATCCCGAACTAATGCCACTACAATCCAGTTTTCCATTCGAGCCTGTAAATAATTGCTATTTTTTTTGTTTGTTTGTTGTTTTTGATTTTATAAGTATTCTTTTATTTACTGTCTATCAAATCTAGTTCTGAAAATATCTGCAACTCTATAATTAAAAAAGATATCAAAAGAAACAGTTTAGATGACACGATAGTGTCAATTTATTTCTAGTCGAAGCAGTCTGTAGCAGGGGCGACAGCTATTCTTACGCAAGAGAATTTATCATAGCAGCAAAAGACGATGAAGAAAATGGACCGAACGGCACAGCATTTCACTTGATTTGCAAACAGGAGTTTATAAGCTTATAAAATAACGCCCTCGGCGTGTATCGAGGCCTAATTCGTGTTTCAAATCACATGTTAAACATGTAGGTGGTCTGAGTAATAGACTAAGATACAAACTTTTAGAAAATACAAAAAAGCGCGAAATCGACATGCACCATGCAGTGTTGATCCTTGTTTCCAAACTATATCTCTTTTTTTTCTGTCTTTGGCCGAGATGTTTCAGTACCTACATAGGTGACCGCTTGGGAATACCAGATGCTGTAAGTCTGAATGTGAGGGTGGTGTAATGGATAATGACTCGGAATTGTTAATGGAAGAGCCGAGTTCCAATTCCAGTTGGGTCCGTTATATTCACTTACACGCAAATAGCTTTGAGAAATGTAGGAATCCACCTATTTTCCTCCCAGTTATTAACTAATTATAAGGTCTTCTATCAGTAAACTATTATAAACTCCAAAAATAAAATAAAATTACGTAAAAATATTTAGATTTCGACATTAAATAAACCATAGAGGTTGATATGCCGCTAAACAAAAACAACCTGTTTGTTTGTCTTTATATATATACAGCGATTTTCTAAGCATGGCTTAGATGTGGCGCAAGGCCGAAAATTCGGAGCACCCAGTGACGATCGAACTCACTACTCAGTCATAATTGTTCTAGCAAGACAAGCTTGCTAAGCATTGCACCACGTCGAGGCAAATGGTAATTGTCTAAGCGTAGCTTAAATGTGGCACAAGGCTGAAAGTGGGGCCACCCAGTGAGAATCAAACTCACATCTCAGTCGTAATTATTCTAGCGAGACAAGCTTGCTAACCATTACACCACGTCAAGGTGCCCCCAAATGATTTTCTAAGCGTAGCTTAGATGTGGCACAAGGCCGAAAGTGTGGAGCACCGAGTGAGAATCGAACTCACTACTCAGTCGTAATTGATCTAGCGAGACATGCAATATATATATATATATATATATATATATATATATATATATATATATATATATATTATAAATTAACTGATTTAAAATATGGATTTTTTCGCTAATCAGTAATAACCATGTTTCCAAAATGGAAGCTAAAACTTCAAATTTAATTATATAATTAAATTAAAAGCATTAGTTCCGGTTCATTTTCAAGCGAATTTTGGATTATAATCGATTATTGTCGAGACGAGATCACCTCCGGTAATTAAATTTGAAGTTTTAGCTTCCATTTTGGAAACATGGTTATTACTGTGTGGCGAAAAAACATATTTTAAATCAGTTAATTTATAATATTTATGCTCTGTAAATTTACATTGAGCACTGTTTTGTAAAAAAAAAATATCAATAAGAACACCGGATTATATATCTTACTGTTCTTTCTTTATATATATATATATATATATATATATATATATATATATATATATATATATATATATATATATATAGTGGCGTCTGTTACTGTGAAATAGCACGTTTATTCAAATCAACAGTTGTTAATACCAACTATAGCATTTGCCACGTGTTTTTGACGTAACTGATTATAGTTTTGGTCGTTTGAACTATAAAGTAAGATACAATATTTTGGTAGAATACTATCCAGAAAAGAAATATGGCGAAAAACATTATTCCAATGTATTTTTCTTTCTGCGAACAACCGCATAACCAGTGTTGTAAAGAAGGGATAGATTCGTCAATATTGTGTTTCAGTAAAAAAAAAAAAAAAAAAAAAAAAAAAGAAAAGAAAAAGAAGCTTCACCACACTTCTTAAACTTTCCCTTGCAGTCAAAGTAACAGAAAATTCCTTTCCTGTGTTTGACGTGTCAACAACCAACGGGTTTGCATCAAAAAGGGAATGTCTCCGATAGGTCGACCCTTTGTAAGTGGCATGGCGGGATCTCGCCATGAATGTCTGGAATGAGAGAATGGGAAACTAAAATGTAGCACGTTTGAATATTTGCAAGGAAATAGCGATAGAGTAGCGAGAGTCTCACAGTGTTTTGCCTGTGGGAAAGGGTTTGCAGGCTGGCAAGTAATTCATCACCGTCAAGGCCATGTAATCGTTTCTGAACTCAAGGTTGAACAATGAGGATTGAGAAACACCAGACCAGATATGGCAGCAAAACTCCATTTTTGTTCTGATCCGACTCTTGTAAAGGAAGAGCAAGATAGGAGTCAGATTCTTTATGATGCAGTACAAGAAACCGAATATACAAAATCATTCAGTTGAAATAATTATTTCTCTATGCATCATTCTACGAGTAAGAAGGTAAACTCGAATGACAGTAGAGCAGTTGTTCCCAACCTTTTTTTGGTTATGATCCACGTAAGCATCTCTAAAAACCTGATTCTCCCCCTGTGACATATAATGCTTATTATTCAAAAAGTGAACTCCTGTTCACGTGGAGGAAATCTAAAATGCCATTAACTTGGTCTAAACAAGCTTCCAAAGAACATGGCGTCCATGAAAATGAAAATTAAAAGAAGGAATGGACAGTTAAAGTATTGAGGAAGAAATTACTAAGAAATTATTTAAAAAATAATATATATATATATATGTTGTATCCTTAAGGAGGTTACAAATAGACAAAGGTGGTACTCGAGTGAAGGAACAGCAACACGCGCGTAGATGAAAGAAAGAGAGGTTTATTGTAAAAAAAGAATGCACTACTGAATAACAGAGAATAGGGTGGCAGGCTAGTAATTCCCGAAGCAAAGTTATTTACCATACCCCCACGTGAGGCAGGATGTGACTCAAGGCCGTTTTTTAAAGCGGGGCAAAAACCGAGCCCGGTGGCTCGGGCAAAAATTCCCCATAGACACCGTATAAAACGAGGTCGGGTAGCTGTCTACCACCCCAGACACGACTCTGCCCTTCGGGATAGCCTTGTCAGAGAAGGCAGAGAGTTCGTACCATCACAGCTGGAGACGAATCTCCAACTAATTCCCGAAGCAAACCCCAGGTAGATCCTGTGCTCACTATATATAGCTACTGATATAGTCAGTTCATATAGGCGATAGGGAGTGTGGGACATTCCATTACAACAATATTATATACAGTACATACGTAATTACACATGTACATACATATACACAAATACTTTTTATGTATGCTTACTGTATATGCACCGTACGCATTAATTCGCACACATATTCTTATGCACACAGACTCACAAGAAAAAAATTCACTGTTAATAACTCATTCTCGAATTACCCCCCTTAAAAGTCAAATTTCCACCTACGGGGCGTGTTCTCCACGTTGGGAACCATAACACTAAACTGTAAGACAATCATCTCGCTGCAAGCTTAATCGTGACCTATACAATTAACATGGAAATAGGCGAAGCCTTGTTCTTTGTTTACCATTTCACTACAAATTATGATTGGGAGACACGACATAAAAATAGCGAGAGAAGCATTCAAGAAACTAAACAAGGTATTGATATTTCATTAGTAACAAAGAGTGAGCAATTGCTATGTCATATCTATCATCTTATAAGGCAGTGAAAGCTGGTCAGTTCCTTTAAAGATAAAGCGACAGTGAAGTGGTTCGACAGATGGATGCTGAGAATTCCATGGACAGAACAGGAAATTTTAAAGAAAAATGGAACTAAAAGGAACATACTTAAACTCGAAAAGGAACAGTTGTAATTTCTTGAATATATTATGAGGAAGGGCGGCTTTGTAAACTTAATACTCACAGGACGTACCGAGAGAAGGAGGGCTAAAGGGAAACAGCGATCAACAAAATGTGTTTCTGTGAATGGATGGCAGAGCAGGGTCGAAGAGGGATGATAAAGAGACAAACGTTGCTTACAGCTACAAGGGTCTGGAAGTTGTGGAGAGCTATGATCACCCACGTTCCGAAGGGACACGGCACGTAGTTGATGTTGACAAATGATATTAAATGAGCAGATAATGTTCTACCGCCTAAATTCTAATAAATTCGCCGGTCAAAAGTCAATGATATTGTTTTATTTATGCAGATGGGCGGACGTAAATCTTTATTCTTTTACGTACCGTACCCCTTCAGGCGACCATGGCTCGCCATTGAATCCATTTTAGCATTAAACGTTGTTTGTCGCCTTATTATTCCTTCTTGATCATGTGTTCTCTTTCATTTATACTTGTCATTCGTTTATGTTTCCCTCTGTCCTCTTGCTTTCAATGTCCCGTGAGTGTCTCCAAACTTTCTTTCATCATTACGTGTCCCAGAAACTTCAACTGTCTCTTTCTGATTCTAAGTAGAAGTGTCCTTTCTACTTCCATTTTCCTCATTACTTTCACATATTCCTTCCATAATATTCTCAACATTCTTCTGTATAACCACATTTCTGTTGCTTCATGTCTCCTCTTCAGAGAGGAAATTGTTCAGAATTCACTGCCATATAGATTTGGTTTGGTTTCGTTTGGTTTGGTTTGATTTGGTTTGGTTTGTGGCATGTCAACTTCAATGGGTTATTTAATGCCGACAAAATTTTTATTGCTGGTAATATTTTGTTTTGTCAAAAATCTATTTCTGGTAATATTTTTTCCTTCAAAAATCTATTTCTGGTAATATTTTTTTCTTCAAAAATCTATTTCTGGTAATATTTTTCCTTCAAAAATCTATTTCTGGTAATATTTTTTTCCTTCAAAAATCTATTTCTGGTAATATTTTTTCCTTCAAAAATCTCTGGTAATATTTTTTCCTTCAAAAATCTATTTCTGGTAATATTTTTTCCTTCAAAAATCTATTTCTGGTAATATTTTTCCTTCAAAAATGTATTGCTGGTAATAATTTTTTTCAAAAATATATACAGTGTAACCCGGATATAAATAAGAGAGTTGTCGGGACCGGAGAAGAAGTCTCTTATATACGGGTTTGGTCTATTATATATACATTAACACAGGCTCTAATTTGGGACCAGAGAAAATCTCTCTTATATTCAGGTTTCTCTTATATCTGGGTCTCTTATATCCGTGTTACACTGTAGCTTGTAATATTTATTTCAAAAATGTATTGCTGGTAATTTTTTTTTTCAAAAACGTATTGTTGGTATTTTTTTTTTCAAAAATGAATTGCTGGTATTTTTTTTTCAAAAACGTATTGTTGGTATTTTTTTTTCAAAAATGTATTGTTGGTATTTTTTTTCAAAAACGTATTGTTGGTATTTTTTTTTCAAAAACGTATTGTTGGTATTTTTTTTTCAAAAATGTATTGCTGGTAATAGTTTTTTTTCTTCAAAAATTTGTTGCTGGTAATGATTTTTACAAAGTATTTCTGGTATTAAAACCTATTTTTACACTTTCATAATGTTTTTAACCCAGTTTCGGGGTTAACTATTAGCTGGGATCCTCAGTATTGGACCTAGGAACACCAGCAATTAAGAAGTGGTTCCATGCTTCTCAAACCTCCTGATCCGAGGCCTTGCTACTGGACGTAGTTTATCATATTACCTAGTATGCGGATGTAGTTTAACATCATACCCAGGAGGATTGATATTATATAGCAGTTCAGCATTCCTTTCTTTGTTTCTAACTATATTTTCCTGCTTTTTAATATTTTATTTAAGTTTTATAGCATATTTTTCTATTCGAATGCGCTATCGGATTTCGTTGTCACTCGATATAATATCCCCAAAGTCACTCATAAAAACAATGTTCAAATTGGAATGTTTGCTTTAAATGCCGGATCCCAAACTTGGCAGCTCGAGATATTTGCATTAAATAATAATTTAACTTTCTAGAATGCTATTCAAATACAGAACTCTCAAATAGTTCCTATATGTTTCTTTCCGATCAATGAATTGAATTTAACTTTGTTGATTAGCAGTCAGTCGCATTGAGCATATCATTTCATCGTGTCCAGATCGAGGCGAGGGCCTGTTATCTTCAGAAGTAGGTCTGGTTACTGATGGAGTGATTATGATGGGTAAACTCGCAGTGAAACCTGGTTACATTACTGATGGCTCGCCTCGACGTATATTCATGACATATTTTACAGTTCCAAACCAATCAATAAACTCACTTCAAGCAAACGCACAATTATATATTTCACTGTAATTTTAGGAACGTTTCCGGTAAACCAAATTTATTGCCTAAAAACGCACGCAGAATTTTTCTTTGATGGTTCGCTTTGCAAGTTATTTATTAACCAAAACTTAAAAAATTGGTCAAAATCTATTTCAGTCAAATTGCACGCATATAAGTATCACTTTAAACGTTAGTTTTAGAGGATTCTCATATTTCTGTCGCTTTCCGATTTCAGTGTCTCACTTTCCGTCTTACGCTAAGACACTTCTCAGATATTTAAAGTTTTGCAGTTGTTTGATTTTGGTATCAACAGCTGGTAATTTGCACGTTGGGCTGTTCCTTTTGCTGACAACCATGCGTTCTGTCTTCTTGCAATTGATGCTTAATCCGTTCTTCTAAATTTAGTCAGTTTTAGTTTTTCCTTCCGCTTCTGCTGCTAGGCGTCGCGGTGAGACACAGTCGACTGTCAGCGGCAAGGTGAGTGGCCTGGAGGATAGATATCTCGTAGGCTCTGAGTGTGTCTGCCACTGAGTCGCTCCAGCGTCCTCTTGGTCTGCCTCTCGCTTTCCGGTCAGATTACCTGAGGGTGTGTGGTTGGTTAATAGGCATACGAGTGAGGTGTCCGAACCACTTGATCCTCTGATGTTCGATGTGCTGTATGATTGGTATTGCTCCTACCATATCTCTTATTGCCTCATTCCTGATCTTGTCTCGCCTGGTCATGTTCACTGCTTTCCTAAGTCATTTCATCTCACAAGTGATCAGTTTCCTATCAAGGATTTTTGTTAGGGGCCATGTCTTCTAAATTAAGTAATTCTTAAATACAGATATATTTATATTTACTTTGCGTATCGCTCTCTTTAAAGGACATTTCTATTCAGAACACTGGTGATTATGGTTCTTCACAATTTCCTTTTTTTCAATATTGTGTATTGCCCTAATTATTATTGGGGAAATATAACAGAGTGGAGACCTTTTGTTTTCTCCATGGTTTATTCTATTAAACTGGCTCTCAACAAAGACCAGATAGTCTAATTAGCATTGATATTTAACCTGTAGTTGGGGTGAGGGCAAATATGAATGCATTCCTCTCTAACGGGTATTAGTGTGATGTGAGTACAAACAGCCGAAATCTGAACTCTCGTCGCCGATTGTATTTCCCACGCTCTTTAACCTTTAGACCAACTTCTTCTTCTTCTTCTCCTCTTCCGCCTCCTCCTCCTTCTTCTTCTTCTCCTCATCCTTCTTCTTCTTCTTCTCCTCATCCTTCTTCTTCTTCTTCTCCTCATCCTTCTTCTTCTTCTCCTCCTCCTCCTCCTTCTTCTCCTCATCCTTCTTCTTCTTCTTTGTGCCATGACCACTCAGGACGTATGCGATCATGGCTATCCACAATTTCCTGTCCTTAGTAGCTCTTAATAAATTTTGTATTTTTGTTATTTTTCCTAAACTCATTTCCGCCATCCATTTATTCACGTTCTTGCCTGGATCAAATGCAAGATGTCGCTAAAATGGAAATATTATTGTTTGTCTGTCTTTTTTATCTATTCCATCAGAATTTTAGTGTTGCGATGTACAAGAAGGTGCTGAAAATTTGGAACGGAAAGAAACGATCGAAATTAGATATTATGCTCACAAATGAAAGTGGCAGTATTCCGTACTATATCCTTTTCGATAGTACTGTCCAAATTCCTACAACATTTTTATAAATCGATCATGTATATGAGATTGATAGATAGAGAGATTAACACTACAGGGTGACTCTGTTTCATGCAATCTTCAGACCAAGTGTCACTACTTATTTAGTCAGCTGTATATATAGGTAGCTTGGGGAATAAAGGAAGTGGGGGGATGGAGTAAACGACATTCTTTGTTCTTTTATTTAGCGCTAATGCTTAATTAGGACGGAATATAAACGTAACTAGCTGGTATAATTATGCACCAAGGACAAAACGCCTTACATAGAATGTTCTTTCTATTTTGTTATTTAATTATCCATTTATATATATATATATATATATATATATATATATGTATGTATGTATGTATGTATGTATGTATGTATGTATGTATGTATATATATATATATATATATATATATATATATATATATATATATATATATGTATACTTTCACGGTAATTGCTCCAAGAAGCTGCTTTCCCTGGTTCCTAGGCCTCATGAATTTAAACGTCCTACGTGGCTGGCATCCCGTTCCCACCCCTTCACCATTGAAACTGTTAGATGTAGACGTCTCTTCTACTCCAATAGCTTCATGTCTCACACATCTCGCCTGTGGAACTCCCTTCCTTATTTCTGTTTCTCTGACAAATACAATCTCCAACTATTTAAGTGTAACGTCAATCGACATCTCCAGTTGCCTTGATCTATCCACTCCACATCCTTTTACCTTTCATTCCTATCTGCTCTCGCTCCAAATCTTCTGTAACCCCCTTGCCTTGATCGATCCACTATCTTTCTCCACATCCTCTCCTTTACCACACCTATCTGCTCTTCCTCCAAACCTTCTGTAATCCCTTGCGTGCTAGTGGCTTCCAGCCTTGCTTGGGGTGATAAACTTTAAAAAATATATATATATATAGTGGACACTCCCGACGTATTCGACATATGAGAGTCAAGCAGCTCAGTTCCTAGGAACCGACAGCCCAGACACCAGCACATATGATTTGATTATAGTGGTGAAGGCTTTGTGCAGAACTAACCATACTTTTTGAAGGGCCGAATACAGAGTCCTTGTGCACTACGTGCAACGAGGTCCCTAAACGACTCTCTGCGGTTTTTTTTAATTCAGAGTTGTCCTTCTCCAAGACCAGTTGTCATCCAAGGCTATAGAACCCAGTCTGCCCTGATATTTATTTACCCATAGCTGGAAAAAGAAGAGGATTAATACCTTTCCCAAAGGTGTTAGCACGTAGTGAATGTAATGGATTCGTCTGGAATTCGAACATCTACGCAAGGTGGTAATGCCACTAAGACGCAAGGGCTTACTGGGAGTGAAAGGGAATGTAGATACTTTAAAAGGAAGCGGAAACCTAATCCTAAACAGAAAACAAGGGATAAATATCTACTCCTGTTCAAAAGACGGGGAACGGAGTGCTAACCAGTTGATGATGTGTGTGTTAAGGGCGTGCGCGTGTGTTTGTATCTGTAGCCCGCTGAAGATCTATGGTTAGCACATTAATCTGACATTACAGTGTAGTGTATTTGACTATCACTGGATGCCTCGTTGTGATGGCCTTGTGCCAATGTAAGATTAGCGTAAACACCGGTTTATTTTCTATTCTTTTTGCCCTCACATATACAGTACGTGCCTAGTTTGCGAACAGAAGCGCCCACTTGTCTGTGCTTGCTTCCCTTTCAATGGACAGCCGGACGCGTAAAACCATCGTTCGGTTTCTATCACCAACAGATCGCAGCCAGCGGACAAATAGCGTGATGGTAATAAATTTCTGCGTATCCCAGGACGAAAGATTTTCATCCCTGTCTAAGCCTGTCTTCTGTCACATCAGCTATTGATCGGCTATTCCAGTCATTCACCTTCTCTCTCTTCCTCTATATGAAATATCCCTTTAGGGAGTGACGATCACAGATCACCACAACATCCTGTTTTTTATTGCTCTAACCTTATTCCTTTTACAACCCCGCTTTTTATTTATGATACTTGTCCCTCTATATATTTGCTCAAATTTCTCAAGAGGATTAATCACTGCTTTTCTTTTGCCTTCGACGTATCTTTTGAGTGTTGAATTCTACAAGCCTTCCTTCTTAATTATATGAATCCAACATTTCAACCGTTTCTGATCTAGCTTCTTTGTCGTTCGTTTTCTTCTTAAAACGCATTTGTTACATGCTCTGTCCATAGCAATTCACAACTCACTTTTCACTATTTTTAAAAATTCTTTTATTCTTAACGTGCATACCTGTGTATAAGTCGAATTCAGAGAATCAATAATTTAGGCAAAGTTTTGGGATTTCACCTTGATATAATTAATAGTACATGATAGAAAGTGAGAGAAATCTGACGTCATTTGCAAAAACAATCTGTTGTGTGACATTGTATTTTTATTGGAAGTGTATTGCATTGAAGCGACTGGAATGTGTTTCTATAGACGGGTGCTGAGGCTATCATGGACAAACCACGTGAGTCACGAAGAAGCTCTAAAGATAATGAGAACTAGAACGAAACAGATTTTTAAGATCACAAAGAGACAGCTGGAATTTATTGAACAGATTATGAGGAAGAACGTCTTGGAAAACTTGATATACACAGGACATATTGAACAAAACAGCAGGTAATCTACTTGACGTGTTTGTGTTAATGGATAGCAGATCATGGTCAAAGATATTTTCACGCAATTCATTCCATAAATTAGCATCTTATTAACCTAAAATTATTGACCTACTTTATTGACCTAAAATTTAAGGTAAACTTTAAGACAATATCAACTATATTTCAGTTTATGTAATTGCTGTTAACATTATCCATGTAGTGGAAGATAATTTCTTGTAGGAATATCAAATTCTAATTCCAGTAATCTAACTGGATTAGACAATCTGGCTTCTAGATAACCAGAAGCAAGAATATCGGCTGTGAATATTTCTAATTCTGGAGTGCTTGCACGAGACAGCAGATTACAGAATTGAGTCATTAATACTGCTAATCTGTTAATGTTTTATTCACAAAGTTACGATGTTAGAAATGTCTCAAAACTGGAATAGTTACGTATGTCACAATGTTTCATGTCCTTATTAACTTGCTCAGTTTCTGAAAAGCATCTTTCGCTGGCACGGTGATCCTCCTGATTTCTTTCACGCTGTTCATCTAGTACTACATTATTCAATTGACTTACCACACTTGCTTGATTTTGACGTTTTCGTTATAAAACATTCCTTTAACTTTAGATACATATATAAAACAAACCATATATTCAGTTAAATGTAAACATAAAATCATCCTTGACAATGGCTAAAAGTATAGTCGAAAACGCGCGGACATACAGAACATTAGAATAATTTCTATATAATTTATGCCTCAAAAAGAAGAAAATTATAAGAAAACCAAGAAAAATTTAAATAACCGCAGTACCTTATCAGTCGTTTTTAATTAAACTTACATATATATATATATATATATATATATATATATATATATATATGAAGAATTATAGTCTTAAGGTGTGCTATATTTATGGGATAAAGTGCTCAATATCAGAGATAGAATGTGTGTAAATATAAAGTGAACATTGAAGTCAACACTTAGAGGCGACAGTCTGTTTCATGCCAGACCCAATCGTCAGGCCACCTCGTGACCTGACGATTGCGTTTAGCATAAAACAGACTGTCGCCTCTAAGTGTTGACTTCAATGTTCACTTTTACACACACACACACACACACACACACACACACACACATATATATATATATATATATATATATATATATATATATATATATATTTGTGTGTGTGTGTGTGTGTGTGTGTGTGTGTGTGTGTGAAAGGTGATAAGGTTGTCAATAAATCCGTAGTCTAATGATGGAAAGTTTATTTTACAAAGATTGATTCTCTAACATTGTAAAAGCAGTTAATTCGGTGCTTAAGATTAATCAAATATAAATTGCTGAAAAGATCTCGGCTCAAGAAAACGCCCCCGCTGCCACCAAAGAAAAAACAAAACAAATTTTGTCATATAAGTTGTTGAGAAGTGATATCTGAAATAAAGTCGATCAGATTTTGGTTATTTGATAATCTTTGGAACCAAAGAAAATACACGAAATAAAAACGCAATTAAAAGCTTAACTAATTAAATAGTATCATAGTTTTATCGCATTTTTATTTTACGATTCCCATTAGATTTTTGGTAACTGAGATTTCTGTTTTATAAAAAGAAATTGATGGCTTAAATTTTCCAAAGAGTTCTGCGTATAACTAATATAAACATTAAGTGGTACAAAAATTAATTTCTTGAAATTTTATAAAATTAAATAGGGGGGGGGTATCCGATTTTTTAAAAAATATTTTTACCAAGATTTTCTAAAAGAAAAAAATTCTAAAATAATTACATTGATTTGTGAATACGTTCTGAAAATTTTATTAAAATCCTTCAAGTATTTAATTTTTGCAAGAATTTCCAAATCAATGTTTTTGGGGTTTTTTTACTGCAAAAAAGACGCTAAATTTTCTATACTAATCTTAGATCTCGTTTTTAGCAAGAAAAACAAGATTTTTAACTAAATTTTCGAACGTTGTAAAAAGTATAAAAAATATAATTTAATAATAAAAAATCCTTTGGTCGTCCTTCTTAACAATAACAAAGATTTTGACGATGAAACACTGTTTTTATTATGTTTCGAACATTTATTCATCATGGTATGCCCACTTTTTAGCAAATCTGTGGACGTACCTACTTAGATTAGTACTTGAAAACGTATTTTCAATTGACAGCAATTTAAATCAACATCAGACTCCGCGATGATCATAGTTAACTCTTGGACGAACCAAATTACCACATGTCATGTTGAAATCTCTTCATCTATTTGTATTATAGCCCTAAGCATAAAATATGACCAAGAGTTTTATTGAAGGTCAGAGATTCTGCTAATATTATAATAAAAAAACATATATTTATTATAAGCATTCCTTGTTCAGAGTTAAAAAGAGTCAAACGATGTCAAAAGAAAATCTTTTAACAAATAAAGTAGGAAGCAGTTTGGTGGTGGATGAAAGTCTCTTTGAGAATTGTAGTTTGTATAAACAAAAGCAAATAGAAAAACGCATATTTCTTGCATAGAATAAGATATTGACAAGCCTCCGCTTTAGGAAATGATTCACATTGTCAATGTAAACGATGATAGACTTTGAAAGTATGTAAAGATTTATTACAGGTTCATACTTTGTTCTTTTGTGTTACATTATTTGTTTTATGTAAAAAAATCTACAGATGCCACCCAAAAATGTAATCTGGGTGAAAAAAGTGGTTATAAACAACTTTCTATTAAAACAATTTCTTAGGAAAATAGGTTTATCAAGTTCACTATTGTTGTGATGTGGGGTCTGGCAAAACACAAAACTTAACTCGACAAAGTCAGATGTGATAATAGTATTTAATATTCAGCTAGACAAGTCATTGCAATAGTATTACCTTCGTTTTTATCCTACACATGTACCCAGGACTACTTATCATGAACAGATCAATTCATTCATGATGGTAAGGAGGGTAACTTACTCCTACCACAACAACTATTATCGCTCTTTCCAGTATTGATAATGGTTTCTTTCTTAAGCTTTTGTTTGAAGTAGTGTGGTACGTCAACATCTTGAATATGTTATTACATTAGATGTGCTATCGATTTTAGTTGTTGTAGTTGATAAGTCCTCAAGTAATGTGGTTCCCTTTATTTGGTACAGTTCTATGTTTATGATTCTACAGTGCCAGTCAACGAGTTTTGAAGATCAGAGCTCGATATGACGTACAGGCTTCATTCGCTCCCAGTTATTATTAACGATTGATCTGAGGAAGCAATTGCATACGGAATGAGTTTGGCGCCGTAGATAACATTCATATGACAATTTTGATTTGGTGAGGTTAATAACATGACTTGAGTTTTTAGGTTAATATTTTTGTTTTGTAGCAACGTTTTTTCTATATTGTGCAAAATACCTCTAGCGCTGCTTAGTCTATGTCGAATTCTGTGACATTAGTTATCCTACCGATCACAAAGGCTATATAAAATAAAATTTGTATTAAATTGATCCTACGGAAATGTTGAAATTAGATTTTCTTTTAATTTATATATAGTTTTTAAATTTACATTCGAGTATTTATAAGAGGAACATTATAGGAATACTTTCAAATCTATACATGTATATATATGATTTTTTATGATTAAAACTAAAAAAGATTACTGAAATGTTACGTGATATCTGTCCTCCTATATGGCAGTGAATGCTGGGTAATCTCCTCAAAGATGAAGAAGACACTTGAAGCAACAGAAATGTGGTTCTACAGAAAGATGCTGAGGATAGTATGGACCGAACATGTGAGCACAACGACGAGCTTTTAGTTAAAATAGAAACAAAAAGGAAACATACTTAATCTCAGGAAAAGGCAGTTGAAATTTCTGGGCACATAATGAGGAAGGAGGGTTTTGAAAATCTGATACTCACAGGACAGACTGAGGGCAAGAGGGACAGAGGAAAACAACGCATAACATACTTAATGACGTTGAGTATATGGATGACGAAACAAGGTTTAGGAGAAATGACGAAAAGACTAAATTTATTAAAAGCTACAAAGGACAAGGAATTGTGGAGAGCCATGATCGCCTACGCCCTGAAGCGACAGAGCATAAAGAAGAAAAATTCTTAAATGAGAAATCCTGGATCATATGACGTGCTGGAAGCAGTGAATAATTTACTCTCAAAAAAGGGATAAGCAAAAGACTCTTAAAAACAACAGGATTTTTTGCTCTGGAAGTCGCTTAAATCGTGTTAAAAGTTTGAATTTTAAACTTTGAACGATTCCGAATCCTAAAACTGGTAACTGAGTAGAATATTGTGAGATGATATCAATTAACCAATGCTTTAACAGATAACAAACGACCTGAAAATAAAACGTAAATTCATTTTTTTTAAAAAGTCAATGAATTTCATTTTTGATATGAAATACTTACATGACTGAAATCAGTATAACTCTGTCTCTTAAATTTCAAGTCATTTTATGTTTGTCCAATATTAAATTAAGAGGCCAATGGAATCGTCTCAATCAAGCTCTGAAGATTCCAAAGCATAAAATCCTCGTTTTGGTGACCACTTATAGCAGTTAAGCGACAAATATGTTTTATTGCATTAGCTCATTTTTTTATATCTCTAAAATTTAAAAACATCTAAGATTATTATTATCAATAATTCGGTATCTCTGAAATAACACTATAATATAGTATTATAATATAGTATTATTATTATCAATAATTCGGTATCTCTGAAATAACACTATAATATAGTATTATAATATAGTATTATTATTATCAATAATTCGGTATCTCTGAAATAACACTATATTTGAAAAACAATGTTGTTTATAAATTCCTATGTTATTTAGATTGCACCGCCAACATAAATGATCGAAAACAACATTAAATTCTTACATTTACCAAACATACACTGTAATATACCTAGTCACTTATTGAAACTTAGTGCAATTCGTGTACATATCGATCACACACACACACAGACACACACAACACACAAAAACACACACACATATATATATGTCCCAGTGAATAATTTAGACAAATTTTGTCTACTTATTTTCAGTAGGATTCTCTCATATTCATGGATAAGCTTCTTATTAAAGTAAAAGAGAAAATTAGCATGTTGATACATATTCATTTATTCCAAGTATTTTCGACATTGGAACAATGTCATCATCAGGGTGTTGTTTTTTTTAAGACAAAATTGTTGTGCTCATCTGAAAGTTAATTTTTTTTAACTGTGAAGTGAAAAACGCTACGGTTATGTGGTGTACGGTTTAAATTTCACGTTTGAAACCCCAGGATAGATAACTATGTTTTAAATGTCCATATGTTTTTTTAAAAAAAGAAACAAAAAGACAAATTGCTATAAGAATGACAACTGGAAAAAGTTGTCATTCTTATATCAATTTGTCTTATCCACAGAATTATTCTGGGAAATTTTACTATATTGTCGACATGGAAAACAAAAAACAAACACTTAGTATAAAGGAAGTTAGCATTAACCAGAAAGAGGCTTACGCAGGAGCGTCTCTCTTTTTTAAATTTTGGATTTAATATAATTATGACAACAAAAACATTTCGCTTTCATTGTTTGCCTTAATGAAGTCTGAAGACGAAACGCGTCGGCAAAAACTAAGACTTTTTTCCAATTGTCATTCTTATACCAATTTGTCTTATCCACAGAATTATTCTGGGAAATTTTACTATATATATATATATATATATATATATATATGAGAGAGAGAGAGGGAGAGAGATAGTGTGAACATAGTAATTAATACTATAGGTGACTGAGCGAGATGGGAGCACCAAGTGAAGTAATCTCGCGTGGGATATAATCCTACAGCCCTCCAAATAAAAATGTTTATTTTATATTGTGATATCATTATATACACGAGTATGTAACATTTATTTGTATGCTGATGTTTTATCTCTTGTTGAAATGAGACCAAATCTTCTTTTTCTATTTTAAGTTAATCTTTATAAATACATCCGAATGAGAGATTCTGACATAAATATGTTGTTTATTTTAGGATATACAAATACATTGAGTAAAGTTATAGTTTCTAATACTGTTTAACCAATCTATAAAGACAAAGAGATTTTTATCTCGGGCTGCTGGAGTTCATCTTTTAAGAAAGAAGTGATGCTAGCAAGGAATGGATTCTTTGGGCGTATCTCTATCTATAAAAGGCAGGTTGTGTGTGTGTATGTAACGAATGCACGGTCGCAATTTTCGACGGATTTGCACCAAAATTTACATGCACATGCTCCAAGTTAAGGAAAAGTCCAAGACCGACTTTGCATTTCCCAACTCCCATCAATAGTGGAAATAATCGATTTTTTCATGCTTCTACAGCAGTTTTCATGTAGTTCGCGGCCATTTTCTACTGGCCAAAGTGAGAGCCTATAGCTGGCTGCCACGAATAGGCAGGAAGATTTTATTGGCCAGCGTGTGAGCCAACAGCTGACTGACACGAATGTTAACTAGCATGCAAAAAAAATCGATAGCTGCATTCGGCACAAGTGGGAAAAATTTAAATCTGCATGGCACTTTACTCCAATTGGCTCACTGGCTTAAACTCAACGTTGATTCTGATTCCGCAGAACTGGGTTGGGTGTGAAAAAGTATTTGTTGTTAACATTCTTTTTTCATTCAGTTTTTCCAGTTACGAGTCCTTTTATAAAGCTGAACGTTTTGTGTTCATTTTGTTTAGTTCTTTTTTCGTAACAGATTTAATGTTTAGTATAGAGCTTAGAAAAAATTCTCAGTGTGAGATAGGCAAGAAGTAAGGCATGTAGCAACATCAGCACGGCAAAGGGCACTCCTTTAAAGGCAAGGAAGGGCAAAAATATTTTAAGTCAAGTGATAGCGATTGCTGTATGAGTCGTACGATTTTTGAATCAAGCACGGGCAACGCCGGGCCATGCTGCTAGTCATTATCTGTAGGAAACTTTCGTTAACTGAAAGAGATTAGCATTTTGTTTCTTTGCAAATCGAACAGAAAATTCTATGTACTTTACTCATGTGGATGTTACTCATGTCACCAAATTCGTCCAGAGATGTCTAAACTACCGCTTTCTCAGATTAATAGTTAAAAATGACTTCGGGCGAATAAACCTTGTAGGTTTTAGCGAGGACCATCTTTCTTTGAAAACTCTCGGACTGGTACTACAGAATCACAAAGAACTATATTAAATAACAGAAGCCACATCACTTGAACACTTTCAACAAAAGCCACAACTAAAATGGATAGCGCGTGCAACACGAAGACAAAATAATGACATAATCATGATATAAGCGCTCCAAACTACTTGAAACTGAAGGTTAGGAAGGAAGTACCCATCATTACCGGAAAGCGCGATAACAGTTAATGGACTTAAGTAAAAGAATTTTCTCAAAAACTGTTTGAATAGAAATAATTTACAAATTTAAACCAACCGTAGCACTGGCTTGCGTGGTCAATAAAATTCGAATGTTTCCTTATACGGAAACGGCTAATATTAGCACTACTATCACCATTCACTGGTGACTTTCTAATTTGACAGTCGATGTTATGCACTAAATAAACCAGTTGAAATTCTTTTAATGCCGTAGAGATTGTTTTTTATTTTGCAGACAGTTGATTAGAAATTAGATTTCTACTTGATATTCAATAATTACGTTCTTTGAAATGTCGTCATCACCTCCAAGAAAATCCGACATTGCAGATTTAAAAGTAGTTAATACTTCTATTGATTATTTGAATTGGCGTTTTCACCTCTGTTACCTTGCCTATGACGCTTTGGGTAACAGGACAAAATTCCAGCGGACAAAAACCCAGCCACTTATCTCCAAAGTAGACAAAATCCTAGTCTTATAAACAAAAGCATCATATATGTAAAGAAATAAATTTAACATTGAAGATTCAAGGAACTTTTTATTCAAATTTTAATGTCAAATTGAGAAAATAATAATAATATCCAATGTATACATCTATATGAACAATATTCAAAATATAAATTCCAATATTAAATTGAGACAATTAACAAAATATCCGATATATAAATATCCGATATATAAATATCCGATATATATCCTTATTTCATCCTCGCAAATTTATCCTCAATATATGTATACATAATTATGGAGGATCACTTGAAACGAATGCATGACAGCGAATATATGTATATGTTGTCTTAATATAATATAATATAATATAATATAATATAGATTGTATATCAGGTGAATGGCCTTTACATCTAATTTTATTAATCAATATTATATGATACTGGGATTTTATCCACTTTTGTAATAGGAAGCAAGATTTTGACTACTGTATTTGTCCGCCGGAATTTTGTCCTGTTACCCGAAGCGTCATAGGCAAGGCAACAGAGGTGAGAACGCCAATCCAAATAATCAATAGAAGTGTTAACTACTTTTAAATCTGCAATGTCGGATATTCTTGGATTTTTTCCTGGAGTTTTATCATTGATTTAACGTTTCGAATGGTAGACTTACCAGCCCCACCAGGTTTATTTCCCATACCTTCAAATGAAACAATACTATACTTAAAACATTTTTTTCAATTTCAGTTAGGGTAGTTGATAGATCTGAAAGAATTGTAAAGTTTGTAAAGTTTAGTATGTGATTTGGTTCAATGATTTATCGTGATTGTGGGTGAAATGACGATTTCACTTCAATTCTCTCTGACACTGACCGAATTTAGCATATTTCTGAAGAAATCTCAAAGAGAGAGAGAGAGAGAGTTATGCGTCCAAATGACAAAAGGAATAAAAAATTTAAAGCCTTTAATGAATAATTTTAAATAGACATTATTTCTTATCGCTAGAAACATTATATTTGATGGGTACATGTGTAGCGGACCACGGGTTTACGTGTTGTTAAATTAGGAACACGTGTATTTATTCCTGCTAGAATATTAAAACGGTCCACTACAAGAACATGGCGGACTCAGAGATTGAATTCACCATAAAGAAGTGTAAAGAAAACAAACAAGACCGATATATAGATACAAACAAGTATATGTATTAAACAACAAAGTTTATAATTGACATAGACATTAACATTTGTGTTTGTGTGTGAATGTAAAGAATTTGTATTTTGATGAATGTTTGTACGTACGTGTATGTGTATATAATGTTCATGGCGTCTCCCACAAGTGGGAAGACGCAATCTTCTGTGAGAGCTTACATTGTAGATGTGTTCGTTGAAAAATGAAGAAAAAAGAGAAAGAGGCAATAAATCGCCCAGTATTTATAGTGTAGGGTGAGCGTGCCCTAATAGACAATTTGGACAATTAAGGAGGAGTTACCTCCGACACACGTATCTGAGTAGATATAGATGTTTTTTAAACAATGAAATATGTACCGGCCTATAAGTCGATCGAGAAGTCCAACGAAAGAAAATTTGCTTTTTGACAGGAATAGAGGCTGTATTCCTTTTTTCCATCAGGAAAACAACTTTAAACCATGTGAACAATTGCAAGCTAAGGTACGAGAAGACATAATTACAAAGCAATACTCATTTACCCTATTCAAGAAATGTGCATCTGCCGTTGGGGCATTTAGAAGCCAATATCTGCTAACTTAATTTTTTAAAGCAATTTATGGGTTTCTTTAATCTGACATTATTTTTTTTTATTATTGTTGACGTAAATTATATTGTTAAAAAACTGGAATTTCAACTTAAAAACGTGTAGCTACTAAATATAGCACCAAGTAAGAAATTAGATTTGATATGGTAATAAACGTCTTTTAAGCATTGTTTTATTTTGTGTTGACCGGGCTGAACGCGGTTTAATTTAAAAATGTAACTTGTTTCAACTCTATTTAACTGTTGGTAACTGACTTGCCAATTTTAAAGGGCAACCGTAGAGGGTTTTCAAATTATGAGACAAATCGTTGTGTGAAAAGAGATCCAATAGTGTTGAGTTAATAGAGTCACGCCATATTGGACGAAAAAAAAAAGGAGAAAATGATTGAATGATGAATGGGCGTGTCGGGTGAAGTGGATTTCGTGCCGCTTGAAATTGACATGAGTCAGAAAAAGCGATAAGTTATTTCCGTTCTATGGACAAGTGGACGAATGGACCAAAATTTTATGATAGGTTCTAACAAAACTGATACTTCCCGAAAGAGAAATAGTCATTCCAATGAATTATGTTTATCCGATAAAATGTTGAAAGGTGAATATAAACATAACAAAAAAATGAATAATAATGATAATAATACAACTTCATGACGCATATCAAAAGATGTAATGGTTACTAGAATTTAAAACCAGAAGGATTTTTTTTAAGAAAGAGTTCGCAGTAGAAAACTAGACCAACAATACTCAATAAATGAATAAATCTTCAAACGACTTATCTCTTGACCGACGACAGAGTTTTACGTTACACCGCTCATCAGGTTCAAAGGGTCCAATAAATCCATGTATCTAGATGGGTGACCGCTTGGGAATACCAGGTGCTATAAATTTGGTTTAGTTTGTTTTCTTTTACGGCATATCAAACTCAATGGGTTATTTAATGCCGACAAGATTTTTATTGCTTGTAATATTTTTTTTCTAAAATGCTTTGCTGGTTATATTTCTTTTTCAAAAATGTATTGCTGGTATTAGAATCTATTTTTATACTTTCATAGTCTTTTGACCCCTTTGGGGGAGAACTATTTACCCATAGCTGGGACCCTAACAGTTGCTACCAACCCGAGTCAGGGTGGACCTTGGAACACCAGCAATTAAGGGGTGGTACCACTTTCCTCAAAACCTCCTGATCAAAGGCCTTGCTGTCGGATGTAGTTTATCGTCATACACAGGACGGGCTGTAAATTTGAATGCGCGGGTGGTGTAATGGATAACGGCTCAGACTTGAAACTCAGAGAGCCGAGTTCCAAATCCAATCAGGTTCGTTATATTCACTTATGCACAAATATCCTTGGGTAAGGTATGAATCCATTTCTTCTTCCCCAGCAATGGGTTAATTAGCAGAACTTGTATTAGTAAAGAAAGTCATTATTATTTCTAGCTCAAAATAAACCGCAAAAAGACTGATAAGCCGTAAAATAAATCAGTCAATCAATCAAACCAATTAATCTATTGAATTATTACCGGACATTATATTTGTACTCCAAAACGCAATTCTTAATACGTGTTTTAAACGTAGTATAAAATAATTTGGGTATTTGCTTGCGGGTCAATATTATAATTAAATGAAATAAACTAAACATAACTAAGAAATTTAAAATAAACAAATAAATAATTTGAAAATTACGTTCCTTTAAAGGTCTCTATTCTCTGAATTATGTAATCGTTGATAAATTTACTGTGTTTACTTTTTTAAGATTTATACAAAATATCATTTATAACGACGAAATTACAAGTTAGAAAAAAACGAATATTTCAACTGCTTCTAAATATTTAAATGTTTTCACGTTCTTAACAGACACTAGTGTGTTGTGTATTTCAAATTAGAAATTTGAAATCTACGATTAGCGCTGGTATTGTGGAATATAATCATGATATCTGTTAATAATTCAATAAATGTTTCTGACCCTGATGATCAGTGTTACGCGAAATTCTTGATTCGGTCAGGCGATATGAGATAAAGTTCTTGAACATTTATTTATTTTTCTTTTATATGCCGAAAATTTTACATCGTTTGCATTTTACCTTCAACTTTATAGAAGTTTGATACTTGCTATAAATAAAAATTTTGATTAGTGTTTTTGAATGACATCTTCATGGATAATTTGATGATATACAATCTTTGTTACAGACGCACAAATTAACCAGTTTGATTGTCAAATTTGGTACATTTTACGGTTACATGTACGAGGGTCGGCTGAAATGTTCATAGGCTGACCAAGATATTGTCATGGAATATAACTAAATAAGGTTTATTTTTCAACAACATAGTCCCCATTACAATTTTCACACTTCTTCCATCGGCATTGCAGTGCTTTGATCCTATTGGTGAAGACACTTTCATCCTGTTGAACAAAGAAGTCACCAGCAGCAGATATCGTCATCAGTGCGATACTAGTTTCCAGCCAAGTGTTTTTTCATATTAGGGAACAGATGATCGTCAGACGGGGTAAAATCAAGAGAATACGGATAGTGATCAACCAGTTCAAAGCCACGATGTACTGAGGCATTGTCATGATGAAACAAAACATCTTTCGTCAGTTTTTCCGGGCGTTTGGTCTTGATAGTCTTTCGTAACTAGCTCAGCAAGTTGGCACAGTACTCTCCATTGAGAGTGTGACCCTTTGAAAGATAATCAATAAACACAATGCCTTTTGCATTCACCAAAACTGAGGCCTTAACCTTCCCTGTAGATGAAACAACCTTGGCTTTCTTTGAATCAGGTGAAGGGGGGGCTGTTTCCAATGTATGAATTATCTTTGTGTCTCGAGCTCAAAGTGATAAACCCAACACTCATGCTGGGTTAGGAAACGTTCCAGTAAACTAGCCAGATCTGCCTCAAACAATGTCAGATTTTCCCGTGATGAGATCAGCCTCGTGTACTTTTGATCCGGTGTCAGAAGACGTAGCACCCACCGACCAGAAACCTTCGTCATGCCAAGTTCATTGTGCAGAATATTCTCAAATCTCTCAAGGGATATGATGATAGCATTGGCTATTTGATTTATAGTCAATCGTCTGTCATTCCTCGCCATGCGGTGAACACGATCAGTGTTTTCCTCGGTGGTGGCAGTTGCAGAAAGGGTCGTCTTCTAGACTCTCCCTTCCTCTCCTAAATTCAACTGTCCACTTTCGCATTTGCAGGTACATGATAACACCACGATGCCAAATTTAGTCCATTTCAAGAGAAGTCACTACGAGTTACATTTGACATTTTTTGGTTAGTTTACTCGGAAATAAACAATACAGTTAATAAGAAGACGTGACATTAATGCATGCAAGATTTCCCAGCTGTCGCATCACTCCTCCATAGTCAACCTATAAACTTTTCAGCGCACCCTTCTATTTATCTGATGTTTTCCAGCGTGATATCCAAACATACAAATCTATACATGCATATATACGCAAATATTATGTGGATATAGATAAAGCGTTTCCTTTTAAGTGACATAGAAATCCGAAGGCGCGTTGGAATAAAGAAAAGTGTTTTCTAGAAAGTAAGAAAAATATAAAGAAACAGGAAAATTTCATTGGAAGCAAAGATAAGAAATAGCTCAGCTATTATTTAATATCAATAATCCTATATGACAGTGAATACTGAACAATTCACTTACAGATGAAAAGGGGACGTCAGGTAACAGTTTTATAAAAAGGACATTTTTGTTCAGGATTTGAAAGTGACAGTTGAAATTTCTGGGACACATAACGAGGAAAGAAAACGTGGAGAATTTGATATTCACAGGACATAGTGAAAAAAAAGGACAGAAAGAAACCTACATAATAAGTTGTGTAAATATATGGAGGAACATGAAAAAGTGGGGGTAGTAAGGGGCCAAACACTGCTCAGTGTTACAAGCGATAGGAAGTCGTGAAGCGATATGATCACCCATATATCTCAAAATTTTAATTAGGAATTAACTAAGCCCAGCATATACACATACACTGGTACAAATATTTTCACAACTCGAATAATCTAGATCACATCTGTCGCCGAATGGTTACAACGTTCCGCCCAAGAGACCCAGGTTCGAATCAGACCATTGTCAATAAGAAATGTTATCAGCATGAGGACGCGATCCAAGTTGTGCAGTAAATTTTGGAAAGTGCCTGAAAACCAAACCACCGATTAAACCAAGCCGTGTGAATAAATTTAGTAAACGGAGTTATTCCTCGAGGGTTTTACTAGCACGAAGTCACTAGTCATCCTGCCCGAGGGTTTGAGTGTACTGGTCTAGTTAAAACTGTTGTCCACGACAGATTATGCGATATCTCCAGGAAACTGTAAGGTTCGCTAAGCAGAGTTGCAGCGTATGGGCTGTTGAACAAATACTAATGTTTCAGATGAGTCAAAAGTGATTGGCTAGCAAACGAACGGATATATATATATATATATATATATATATATATATATATATATATATATATATATATATATATATATATATGAATTAGTTAAATTTCCCAGAATAATTCTAAAGATAAGAAAAATTGGTTTTAAAATGACTTGGGGAAAAATTCTTAGTTCCTGCCGACGCGTTTGGTCTTTTGAATTTATCAAGGCAAGCAATATAAACGAAATATTTTGTAGTCATCGTGGCGGCAAGAATTAAGAATTTTTCCAATTGTCATTTTTAAATTATATATATATATATATATATATATATATATATATATATATATATATATATATATATATGATAGGGATTGCCTAACAGACGGACGGCCATTACAGAGAGAAATACAATTTTTTTAACAGTTTATCCATAATTTTGATTTAGATATGTAAAAACTTATTACAAAATTTGAAAAATACCATTAAAAATATGTAACAGACTGACCTTGGTTGAAATGAAAAAAAATTAAAGTTAGTCTTTCTACGTAAATACACTTCATATATATATATATATATATATATATATATATATATATATAAAACCCTTTATTCTACATACATACATATATATATGACGATTGCACTAGCATGAAACAGACTGTCGCCTCTAAGTGCTGACTTCCATGTCCACTTTAAGACTATATTTCTGAATATATATATATATATATATATATATAACCCTTTATTCTATATATCTCTCTCTATATATATAACCCTTTATTCTATATATATATATATATATATATATATATATATATATATATATATATATATATATATATAAACCCTTTATTCTACATTCAATACCATCACTTGATAAGACACCTGAAGTGTTTAAACAAAGTGACTATTTTTGTAGTGATTTTATAGCATATTTATGTTATAATTTTCGAATAAATAATTATATATATATATATATATATATATATATATATATATATATATATATATATATATATATTTCTGTTCATTCGTTATTTTAATAGATACAGGTTATTTACTTAAATGGTCTGTCTTTTAATTAAACAGTAAATAATTAAACAGGCTGGTAAAAGTAAGTAATACTGTTTAATTAAAAATATATTAATGGAAAATATTTTTAAAAAAAAAAGAAGAAAATACTAGAACCCAGTCATGGCTGTCAAACAATTTCTGCAATCACATCACCTCTTACATCTGGCCCCCTAACTCCTAAGACTGCAACACCCTTGATTATTATGTGTGGGGTGCAGTTGAGCGAGAGACCAACAAAACTCCTTGTAACACCAAAGAGACAAGAATTATGGCCGCATTCACCAACAAGGAGATCATTCAGAAAAATAGCAGAAGATTCCGAAGTCGTCTGGAGGCCGTAATTGAAGTCAATGGCAATTTTATTGAATAAATTTACTCTTTAGTATTTCAAGATATTTTTGTGTAATTTTGGTAAATATAGCTGTGTAATTTGGAAGACAATTTATGCATCGCACCCGAATTATATATATATATGTGTGTGTGTGAGTGTATGTGTATGTATAATTGCCTAGACGAAACACACACACACACACACACGCACACACACACACAAACGCACATATATATATATAGATATAGATATACAGTGTAACCCGGATATAAGAGAGTTGTCGGGGCCGGAGAATAAGTCTCTTACATCCGGGTTTATCTTATATCCGGGTTTGGTCTAATTTATATACATTAACACAGGCTCTAATTTTGGACCAGAGAAAATCTCTCTTATAGCCGGGTTTCTCTTATATCAGGGTCTCTTATATCCGGGTTACACTGTATATAGTTATGTATATGGGTAAAATGAGACCAAATGGAGAATAATTCCACTGTACGTAAAATTTAATTTAAAAGAGCGCTCAATACAGACCAGAGTAAATCGTATTTTTTTTAGGATATTAAAAAAACATATGTTAAAAATCGCTACACAATTACAATTATGTTTCGACACTACAAATGTGTCTCCGCGAGCGATGTTAAACTACTGGCGAGTGAAGGATTCATTTAATTTCAAAAGCAGAATACTTCCTCTTTTTTCGAAAAAAAAAAAACGGAATAAAAATAGGCTTGTGCGCTTTGCAGTAATTAACCAATCGAATGTGTCCTACGCTAAATTCAAACTCATCGATTTTTTTTTAATATAGGTCATGACACGAAGTTGTCTGCGTATAAATCGTAGATAATTTCCTTATGGACAGATACAAGTGGTTAAATTATTTCGTAAGATGTATAGAAATCTGGCGTTCAACTATCTTAATAAGTAAAAGCTAAAGAGGTAGGGAGGTAATTGAACACAATGCTAACCAGTTATATGCTCGTTCATCTTCTTACATAAAACTGTATATATACACAGCGACTATCCAATCTCTATTGCAGATGACTACTCAGGTACATTTGTTCTTGTTCAACACTGTCGGAGGTTACTAGTGTTTTATTCTCTAACTATGCTGAATAGACTTTAGTTAAAGTTTCTGGAGGAGATCGCACAATCTGGCGCAATCAAAAGTTTGAACACGGCTAATACGCTCAGTTTCATCAATCCAATTTCTCTCACTAGGGATGGGTGAACCCATGGTATTGTTTTCAGGCAGCCGATAACATCAAGAAATCATCTGCCTGACAAATCAATTATGGCAAAACTTGAATCCGGTTCTCATGCTCGGGAAGCGGGAATTCTAACCAAACACACGCACGCACGCACGCACGCACGCACGCACGCACGCACGCACGCACGCACGCACGCACGCACGCACGCGCTCATATTGTTGTGTAGAATGACTGACTAACTTTCTCTACACCTATTATTGAAACATAGACTTGTCTATCCGGTGTAAGGAGAACGTCTGCTCATGGAACAGTATCAAAAAGTGGGGTGTACGCTTGCCGCAATAAACTACTGTATTCTCAATCCATCTTCTCATCTGATCAAACACTTTTTGGCTCAACCTTTTGTTTCTAATGTCTTCCTTACAGCCTACTAACCAGCAATACATTATACGGACTTTATAATGTAGCATTATTCGATCAGACAATCGAAAGTGGATCGGTCCGTACCCTTTTCAGCACCCCCGTAGAAGAATGCACATGGATCTTTATGAGGAAATATATTTATATGAGTATACACTCGTTTAATAAATTAATGACCCTGTCGAAAGACAAACTTTAATGAAAAGTTCCCGGTCATAGATTAACTTTATGATGAAAATTATGGAAAAGACAAAACAAAATCCGAATATGCAAGTTTACTGTTTTAATGTTGTTTTACTGTCGACGTCAGACGTTTCGGTCTAGTAGACCATCTTCAGGACATGGTTATTAGAAACATACTTAGGATTAGACGATATTTAAGTCAACATGAAGAGACGATAGACACAAGACTAGTCAGAAACAGAACAACTGAAATTCTAAAGTCAGCGTTCCCTTTTTTGGTGGGGTTGGGGGGGGGGTTCGGTCACGTTGGCGTCGCGCGGGCGATGCTGCGAAAACGCGCTCCCAAGGAAGAGACTTTATCTTAAGTGAAAAAGAGGAATTCTATTTGAATCTCTAGAGCTTATCAGTACGTTTGTCAAGCATTAATCTTGCCAGGAAAGGGGAGATGTTAAAGAAGCCGGGTCTAGTATTTACCGTACGTGAAGTGGATATTATGCCTGCCTCATAAATCCGTCTAAGGTTTTTATTATGAATATATTTTAAAATCTTCACAGAGTCAAAATCGAAATTATGATCAGATTTAGTTAAGTTAGTCCTGTATGACGACAAACTACATCCGGTAGCATCGAGAGATCAGAAGGTTTGAGAAACGTGGAACCAACTCTTAATTACTACTGTTCTCGGGTTTACCCTAACCTGGGGTGATAGCATCTGTCAGGGTCCCAGCAATGGGCAAATAGTGAACCTCCAAACAAAAAAACAAAACAATATGAATGTAAAAAAATACATTTTTATAGTAAAAATTCCAGAAATGCATTTTTATGTAAAAAATACAGACAATACATATTTATAGTAAAATTACCAACAAAACAATTTTACAGTAAAATGTCTAGCAATACATTTTATAGTAGAATTACCAACAATACATTTTATATCAAAATGACCAACATGATAATATATTTTACCTGTAGTTGAATGAATACAATTGAGTTCCAAATATATTTAGTTGAAGCCATAAAATTGTGTTCAAAATATTTAGATTTCGGCATTAAATAACCCATAGAGATGTTGATATGCTGCTAAAGAAAATCAATCAATTCAAACGTATATCGCTAGTTATTAAAAAAAAATGAACAAGAATAATCTATATACGAACGGTACGTCTATGCATGCATGGCTGGCTGGCTTGCGAGTTGACTGCCCAGCTGTGTTTGAGTCGAACCTAGATCGCAAATGAAACTGTCAAGAGAAATGAAGCCAACGAAATGGTCCTTATCCAATCGCCTCCTATATTTACCATCTCCTGGGGTAATTGATGCTGACAGTCAGTGCTAAATTATTTGTTAACTGAAACCTTTTATGTCTACATTTGTCAATTACAGAGTGTTTCGTATATTTGTTATTATATCTTTCTCTTTCCGACAATAACACAGTTTCTGGGAATCAAGAAGGGCAAAGATCAAAGTAAATAATGATCAACACACAAATGGCCCGTTGTAGAAAATGTTGTTATCTTTCTCAGGGATAATGTCAATGATATGCATAAGTGCCTTTCTTACACACATATATACAGTGGGAGGGAAACAAATATTCGTACACATAAAATTTTTAATTTATTGTATTTCCAACTAATAATTTTAATTTATTGTATTTCCAACTAATAATTTTAATTTATTGTATTTCCAACTAATTTCAGCGGACATATTTGCAAAATGTGATCTCTCGCAGAGATCTGCTTTTTGCCCATTTGTGGAAAAACGCCATGAACATTAAACACGCATACATGTACTTACGAAGATTCACCAAAATACAAACTTTTTACGTTCACGCAAAAACACAAATGTTAATGTCTATGTCCATTGTAAATGTTCTTGTTTAATACATATACTTGTTTGTATCTATATATCGGTCTTGTTGGTTTTCTTTACACTTCTTTATAGTGGACTCAATCTCTGAGTCCGCCATGTTCTTGTAGTGGACCTTCTTCTAGCAGGAATATACGCACGTGTTCCTAATTTAACAACACGTAAATTCACGGTCCGCTACATATGGGAACATAAAAACAAAAACAAAAACACACCAAAAATATCATAGAAAATAAAGAAAACAGCACCGGCCTAGAGTAATAAATCTAAAAACAGTAAATTTTGCCTGGAGGAGAAAATAACCATAATAACCTTCTAAGACAAACACAAAAGTAAAAATCAGAAGTTATCCCAAAATGCAGGCATGAAAACAATTTTTTACTGTGTAACATAAATCTCTGAAACTAAAAAGTAATATGTTGTAAGACAGCACTAAAAACGATGTTAATATATGTACATGGATTCGACTGGAATCCGGAATCGGAAAACCGAGTTCGAATTCCAGTCGAATCCATTACATTCACTTACGTGCTAATACCCTTGGAAAAGGTATAAATCATCTTTTTTCCCTCGGCTATAGGTAAATAGCAGGACAGACCGGATTCTATAGCTTTGGATGGCAACTGGTCTACCGCAGAAAGAAATGGCAACCTACTGCGGGAAAAAATCTGCCTCGTCAGTCATGTATCGAAAGATGCATGAACGCCTAAGCGAGTATCACGCATGGCACATAACTGACTGACTTATATACAACGCAGATAATGTAATATAGTTAAATAAAAAAACGTTATACGAAGCAAATAAGATAACACACCACCAAAAATATATAAAGAATAAATAAAATAAAATGTAAATAATAAAAATGAAAATTAACAGATAAATAAATAAATAATGTATAATCAAATAACGAATAAATGATGAAAAATAACTGAAAATATATATAATAAAAAAAGAAACAGACCGTGAGAATACATATGTTACCATAACAAAGTAAATTTAATAATAATAATAATAATAATAATGATAATAATAATATACAGCGAATAATTAATGAATAAAACATGATTTAAAGTCTCCCTGTTGTTTATCTCGAGGTTCTCGACAAAATCCAAAGGATGATCTGCAATGTAATCGGACCTGACTTGACATCTCGACTTCAATCAATCTCTCATAAACGTGATGTGGCTTACCTCTGTCTTTTCTATAAATCAAACACAGCAGACCACCTACAAGAACACACACGGACCTCACACAACATAGGAACTGTGTGTATATGTATGTGTATCGAAATATATAGTTGTGTTTGTTTTTGCCAGTATGTGCATATATATTCGTTCTCCATAAATACTTGTGTGTCACTGCTACACACAAAAGACAATGGTTAAACATCGGAAAACATAAGGAAAATTAATTCCTTTTAATAATCTGTTGGAAATAACCACTCTTAGCCTGGTGAGGGTTTCGAGACCGGAAACACGTGTTTGGAAAATAAAGTATAATATATATTTAAAAATCTACATTATAACAAAAAACGCTTGCGGTTTATCACTTCTCTTTAAAATATACACTTTTCTTTCGTTGGAACAACTATGACCTCACCCTTATATATATATATATATATATATATATATATATATATATATATATATATATATATATATATATATATATATATATATATATATATAGTGTTGTTCGATAAAAGTGACTCAGCTGATTTTTTTTACTTAAAAATCTTTTCGCCTATTGTTTTGGGGGTCAAACTAATTTTTAATCTTACTAATATAAAGACCCCTTCCCCACCACCTAGTAAAAGGTTTACTCACCCTAAGGTATTCTATTGATAATTATAATTTTGGATATAAATGAGATTTAGGGAAAAACTCTGTTCAAAAAAAGTGACTCACTTATTTCCTGCAACTCGTAATCAATAGAAACATAACCGAACAGCTTTAATTAAAGAATAATAGAGGTATAATTTATTTCTAATAGGTAATTTAGTTCGAAATATTTAATAATCTATGGGTCCTCCTTTATTTTGAATAACTTTTCAACCCTTTTTGGCATTGACTTGATTAGCTTCTGGCAAATCTCATCTCTCAAGCATTGAATTCCATTCGGATATGAAATTCACAATCAAATCCTCTTTGTTGCTCAACTGCTCTCTCGACAGCCTGTACTTTATAAGGCTCCATAAGTTTTCTATGGGTTTGAGGTCAGGCGATTTGGGCGGCCATGTCATAACACTCACCTGCTTCTCATCAAAGTATTCCTTCATCAATTTTGATTTGTGAAAGGGAGCATTATCCTGCATAAAAATGAGCTTGGTGGGGTCGATTTGCACCCTTTCAGCAGAAGGGAGAAGACAAGACTCTAAAATTCTCTTGTACTGCTCGATCGTGAGGGCCTTTTCAATAGGTTTTAACAAATCAGTTCTATGAAAAAAAAAGCATCCCCAGAACATTATACGGAACGGATGCTTGACAGTACTTACTGCTAAATTCAAAGAGCTTTCAAAGCTTCTTCTTCGGATTTTAGATCGCTTATCCTTTGAATTTAGCTCAACTTTCGTTTCATCGGAGAATAGAACATTTAGTAAAAAAAAATCAGGTGAGTCACTTTTATCGAACAGCACTGTATATATATATATATATATGGATTTGTATATATAATTATAGAAAATATATATATATATAGGATTAATATAAATATAAAATTTGTCACTCAGCTTATTGATGTTACCTTGAGCATCCCAACTCTAGAGATTCGTAGACGGAGCCACCAATAATCTCCCCGTTTACTCGACTCGTCAGGGGATGTCAGCAAAAAAATTATTTAGTACTTTTAATGGAACAGCTTTTTTTTAAATTTGCGTTTAAATGATATTTATTTCATATTCTCTCTAACTGTAAAGTTCTTCCTGTTTATGACGATAAACTACATCCAGCAGCGAGGCCTCTGATAAAGGAGGTTTTGAGGAACATAGAACCATCTCTTAATTGCTGCTGTTCCAAAGTCCACACTGATCCGGGGTCGTAGCACCTGTAAGGGTCCCAGCTATGAGAAAATAGTCAACCCCCCAAACTGGGGTCAAAACACTATGAAAGTATAAAACTAGATTTTTATAGTAAAAATACAAGCAATACATTTTTGAAGAAAAAATTACCAGCAAAAAACTCTCGGCAAAAAAACTCTTTACAAATATACGTCAATGAAACCGGATCTACAAACTGATTTCTTACAAAGAATACATATTCTATTCATAGAAACCTATCCTAAAAATCTTGTCGGCATGAAATAATCCATTGCGGTTGATATGCCGTAAAACAAAATAAACCAAACCAACTGTAAAGCAGATAAATAAATGAACTTTCGAAAACTAGAACATAAATGATTTTAAATTTATGTTTACATACGTATATGTGTGTATGTATGTGTGGGTGTACGCGGTTGCGCGCACGCACCTATCTGCGTGCATACGAACGAGCTTGCGTGCGTTTAGAGAAATACGCTGTCTGGCCTTCCGTGCGAGAGTTCGTGTACGTGAATCCGTGCTTGCTTCCATTTCTTCGACATCCGCTGCAGATTTCTTTGAAGTGTCTCGGAGCGCTTACAACTACATTAACAATTCCTGACAATAAAATTTCATACGCCTACATTTCCACATGTTCTGTTCTTTTGGAAAGGAAACACTCGTCTTTAAAAAAAAGATATGACAGGATTATAATCAAATCAAAATATAGCCTCTTTCCATAATTCTCCTTTAGTGGTAAATAATATTTTGATTTTTAACAATAACGCAAACATGACTTTTATTTATTTGTTTCTTTATTTTCCAATATCTATTGATTGGGTTATGCAAAAGGTGGTGGGATTACCCCCACTTGTTTTGCCGAGTTTGCCAAGATAAAAACGGGACACTTCCTGTTGATTCTTTCTGTTTTTTTTTCCTTCTTTCCTTCTTTCCATGCGGTAGTGACAAACGGGACCTTGGGGATAATATATTTCCCCGAGTGATTGAACTCTCTCTCTCTCTCTCTCTCTCCCTCTCACACACACACACACACACACACACACACACACACACACACACACACACACACACACACACACACACACACTCAAAATTCCTAATTGCTAGAATTTAATACCTTCCTTTTTCAGCTCGTTTTGCATGCATAAAAGTATATTTTATTACTTGTAAATCCTCTATTAGCCAAATATAAAACACATAAAAATATCGCCTGGTTGAAATTTATTCCATTTCCTTTCACTTTCACAAATAAAATGACAACCCGTCGTTTACATGAGTGAATTTTGTTTGCCATTGCTTTTTATTCCAACTACGCGGTGCAGCAATGGATAGCGGCTCCGATTGAGGAATTCGGAGTGCCTAGTTCGAATTGCATTCGAATCCGTTACATTCATTTACGTACTAATATTTACCTATGGGTAAATAGCATGACAGACCGGATTCTATAGCTTTCGATGGCAACTGGTCTACCGCAGAAAGAAACGGCAACCTACTGCGGGAAAAAATCTGGCTCGTCAGTCATGTGTCGAAAGATCGCCTATCACGCATGGTACATAACTGACAGAGATTGATTCATTCATTCATTCATTTTGTTGAAACTTGACTAATGCATGGAATAATAATGCAAACACAAAATGTACTTAGAATAAAATGTATTGAAACAAGAAAGTGTACACAATATTTACATATAGTCTTTTGTATATTTCTGGGAAGACCGTTCCTGGAGAATGTGTTGACTATGTCGCAGTCGGGTAGAGTCTCTAGTGAATCTCTTGATTCGCCTCCCTGTTTTCCCGGTACCAACCATATTTATATCGTCGGTACTCCACTATGCAAATTAGGTGGATCCTACCACAACACATTTTTTACGGCTTATCAACTCTTTGCAGGTTATTTAAAACCCGAAAATATTTTCTTTTCATATTTCAAGAATTTTTTTAAAGAATGATTTAGTGATCCAAGTTTTGCTAAATAATCCATAGCTGGTTGGTGGGGTGGGGGGGTGAGAAGAGATGGATTCATAGCTTTTTCAAGGAGATTTGAGCGTAAGTAAACATAAAGAACCCAACTAAAATTGAAACTCGACCCTCTGATTAACAATTCCGAGCCATTATCCATGACACGACCCGCATAGCCAAGCTTACGGCACCTGGTCTTCCCAAGCGGTCAACCATCTGAAAACTGACCAAACACGAGGTTTCTTAAATTTGGTGATCATACGCAAACCGGTGTTTCAACATATGGCCGTAAGACGAGTCCAACTAGAAGCAGCTACACCAGATTATTTGAAAGATTGCTCCATAACAAAGACCGTATTTCCGATATCTAATAATCGGACAGTAGTCGATTTTACAAATATATAGACAAGTCTTGTAAAGCGATAATTTTTTTTAATTTGATTATTTTTATGGAAATTCATTTTCACTTTGTATTCAGTACTAGCTTCCTAAGCAGCCCCATCGGGTGGCATTTAAGCTAGCTCCCGTGGGGGACTCTTGGTTTGGCCATCATCACAATAGGTAGGGAGCAGTAGATGCGACAGGAATCAATAAACTACAGAAGAACTCAAAATTGATCACTGCATTTAAGTATCGTGCTGTGGTGTCCTCCCTGTAAAGAGTCTATGTTGGACTCTTCCGCCTACTATAAAGTTAGTAGGAGAGAAGGCCTTGGGGAAACAGTCGCATAGATTGTTCATTACTGTCGAACTGTTTGCCTTGAGCAGAGAGGAAGCCGGACGAGGTTTTGCCAAAGGGCAAAGTTTCGTCCGGGGAGGTAGACAGGCCCGGACCCGTTTATGCGGGTTCTACGGGAATATTTTTGGCTGAGACTACGGGCCTGGAGAACCCACGGTAAACTCGGCCTTATGCCACATACATCCCTCGTGGTGGTGGTGGGGGTGCTGTTAAATATAACATTCGAATAGATTGTTCGTTACTGTCGAACTGTCTACCTTGAGCAGAGAGAAACCCGGACGAGGTTTTGCCGAAGGGCAAAGTTTCGTACGGGGAGGTAGATAGGCCCTGAACCCATTTATGCGGGTTCTAAGAGAATATTTTAAGCCGAGCCTACTAGCTCGGAGAACTCTCGGTAAACTCGGCCTTGTGCTATATACATCCCTCGTTGTGTTTGTGTGTGGTCGGGGTGCCAGTTGTTGAATATTAACAGTCGAATAGATCTGTTCCATCTGTGCTAGTCCGGGAAGAGAGCATCCTCAGACGAGGCTATGTCGAAGAGCAGAGTCTAGTCTCGTGAAACAGCTACCTGACCCCGTTTTATACTGGGTCTACGGGGAATTTTTGGCCGGGTCTACGGGCTCAGATAACCCACATTAAATTCGGCCTTGTGCCATATCCTACCTCGTGGGGAGGCTGGTAAATGTCAACAGTCGAATAGATTGAACGCTGGGTCAACCGAAACACACTCACTAGTCGTGTAATACTCTTCTGTTGTACTTACTGTTTAATATATGATATATCTGTAACACTTTTTTTGTTATTTCTTTAACCATTTACTTGGTCACAACAGATTGAATTAATGTTTAAGCTTACCTTTTAAAAGTTCAACGATAATTCTTCTGCTGCCACTTAATTTAAAGACGATTTGATATTTGGAATATAATAGATTAATATATATTTTTAACATCGCATAATCCGGTAACCCTGAATATGGGCTCGACGAAAATCGTTCCCTGCGGCTAACTTTTCTAGGGCTTTTGAATGAGCTATATATAATTGAAATCGGACCAGTGGGAGCGGAGGAGTTGCTTGGACACACACATGCACAAACACACACAGACATACTGTGTACTTTATTTATGTGTGTGGATAACTTAAAACTTGTCGGTGAGGAAAGTGAAATCGACTAGCCGAGCGCAAATTCGGGCTCAGTATTGTGCATTCACTTTCTCACAAATGCCTTGAAACCATTTCTTCTGCGGGTTAAGTAGCAGGATAAACTGGGATCTTTAGGGTTAACCTGTCTAGGATAAAGACTACTCTGAATGCAACGAAAAATACTCCAATGTTTTATTCAGGATGTTATGGCAATTCACAGGGAGCCATGATCACCTATGTCTTAACGCGATATATATATATATATATATATATATATATATATATATATATATATTAATGCATATTTCATTAAATAATGTAGACAAGTTTTGTCTATTTTAAGTAAATTCCTTTCATATTGTCGAATAAGCTTTTTAGCATTATCACTGAAACACGAAAGAAAATCATTATGTTGATACATGTTTTTATTGTTAACTCTAAGTTTTCGACATACATAAGCCATCATCAGAGATTAACAGTACATTACAATAAATTAAATAATAAATTATATAACAAAGATGGTAATTTTTGTTTTAGAATGGTTATGCGAACATTGTAACAATGATAGATTGTTTTGTTTGCATGGAAGATTCCTATGCAACGATAAATTCGTGCATATGAAACGCAGGAAGCAAAATATCACATTGCGGTTCATGACGTCACACAAAGATTGTGTATATTATTTAATGAAACATGTATTAATGAAAAAATGCTGCCTATATATATATATATATATATATATATATATGGATGGGGGTGTAACTAAATAATGGAGGTATATACAAAAATTTTATTTGTTGATTGATTAAACGATTGTAGTCGGAATGACAGAATCATTGTAAACTCCATGATCTTTTCGTTATCATGTGATTAGAATGTTTCGCCATACGAGTGTGGAATTCAGAGTGATCCTTCTCCAAGCAATGTCCAGTCTGCACTTCTATTTAACATATATCTGTTCAGAAGAGATTAATCCATTCTAAGGATATTTGTACGAAAGTGAAATGTAACGAACCGCTATCCATTGCACCACCAACACATCCAGATTTTTTTTAAAGTCTTTATTATCATTATTATTAGAAAGTTTTTCGCGTCTTTCCTGTTATTTTTACCGAACTTTACTTTTACACGGAGTCGGTTTTTTGCCTTCCGGTTATGTAAAAAAGGTCGAAGTTTTCCTCTATTGTTATAACAAAGACACTGTCACCTGGGGTTCCAAATCTAGCGCCATTAACAGTTACAGATATCACAGACAGAATTATACAAACACATTTAGCGTATTATATAGTATAATTTCTATAAATTATTTCAGAAACACGATATGTGTATAAGTAACCCAGAAGTGATTTCCTTTCTGACTGTCCCCTTTGACATTTGTGACTCCTCTTTGACATTTGTGACTGCCCCCTTTAACATTTTTGACTGTTGCCTTGATATCCAACCAAGCCCATAAGCTGATCTATCTCTGGAAGCTTGACCTATTGGT
>OZ038475.1:51526979-51529479 GCA_964036315.1 Acanthosepion esculentum
TCCCGGGATAAGTGACGATAAAAGCATTTTACTTTACACAAAAATATTTGTCAACATAATTTCCTTCCTTGTCAATACACTTTTTAATCAAATAATCCCATAGATAAAACAATATGCAGTGAAAATTTCTAACCAAATTTCAGCACATAGTCAGATTACGTATTTATTCATCCACACTTATATACCAATATGATTAGGGAAGTCTTTATTAAAAAGTTTTTGTTTAATATTAGTTATCTTTTAAAAAGATTGTTTTAGAGAAAGAGATGATTTTGGCATTGGTTGATTTTTTTCATATCTTTTTGCGGACATGTACTTGAGGAAGCAACTTTTGAATTCACTCGGTTTTCTTGTATAACATTTATGTTAATTAGGACATCGAGGCTACCACAATTCTACATCATATAACACACACACACACACACACACACACACACACACACACATATATATATATATATATATATATATATATATAAAGAGTGTTTCATTAAGACAGATCAAAGCCAGCAGTAAATAAATCAGTGTTATTGGTGAAAAATTATTTATTTCTCTATTGAATCATGTTATTTAAGTCATGCCAGTTATGTGTGAAAAATAATATCGCACAAATGTCCGCCAAATCTGAAAGAAAAAGAAAACCTCATTAGACGCTTAAACTTAATTCACATTTAAAATCGGCCCAAGTTATTAAAACACCTTTTATATATATATATATATATATATATATATATATATATATATATATAAACTTTATATATGCATACATGTATATGCGTGTATATATCTATCTAGCTACCCATCTATCTATCTATCTATATATATATATATATATATATATATATATATATATGCAGCAATTTTCATTGATGCATGTTTCATTAAATAATATAGACAAGTTTTGTCTATTTATTTTAAGTAAATTCTTTTCATATTGTCTGATAAGCTTAATAATATTATCATTGAAAGACGAAAGGAAATCACCATATTGATACATGTTTAAATCCAATCTAAGCTTTCGGCTTACATCAGCCACTATCAAAGATGCCAATTACATTTCAATTTATCAACCAATACACGGATAAAACAATAATGATAGTCTGTTTTTGTTGCATGAAAAATTTCAAAGCAACGACAAACTCGTGAATACGAGACGCGGAAGTGAAAATCCCGTCGCAACTCATGACACTACACATGACCACGCGGGAGTGAAAACGAGAAGTATTATGTATGGGAAGCTGTTGGTATAAACCAATGGCTTCTGTTATCAATTATAAGCATTTAAGAATATTTGTGGAAATTTCGTAGTTTATTTTGTTCAGGTTAGGTTTCAACTGTTTTATGTATATAGCTTCAAGAATTTTTAGTTTTTGTTTATTGTTTTCATGTTTAAGTATAGTTGTGTTTTCAACAAGGACTTTTCGGAATTCTGTACGCGGCCAAACATGTTGTTTTAAATATCTAAAAATGATAGAATTATCATTCAAATGTAGAGTCAAGCGTCGTGAAAGCGAGTTTGTGGTGTAACCAACATAAATATTATTTAATCCATTGGAGATACAATCTCCCAAAGGGCATTTGAATTTGTAAACTATGTTGGTTTTTTGCAAATCGCTAACATTTTTAGGCATTTAAAACAACATGCCTGGCCGCGTACAACACACACACAGACAGGGTAGACATAGGAATCAACAATAGGAATTTCACGCTACAAACAATCTACAGACCAAGATTTTGAAGGTAACTTGAGGACTTAAACTGACACCATGCAGAGCCATACTATCTATAAACGATCCTGAGCCTTCTCCGATCTGAAGCACTCTACCTCCATAAATACTGCAAGTTTTAAACAATACACAGACACACATATATGTGTGTGTGTATAACAGATATTTAGAAAATTTCCATGTCCCCTTTGATGGAAACTTGAGATAAAATACATAGTAATGAATATATATATATATATATATATATATATATATATATATATATATATATATATATATATATATTGTTTTCGTTAAAGATGAGTGACAAAGTATTGCGATTAAGTTTTTGATTTAATTTTCTTGTGTTCGTACAAGTGTTTTCTTTTCAAGACACAAAGCATGTAAAAACTGTCCAAATGTTCAGCATATGCGAGCGATTTCGGCTATTCTTTTAGCCATTATCAAAAATATTCCTATAACTTTAGACAAATACATAAAAACAGCACACATTCAGCTAAATATAAATATTTTCCTTGATAATGGCTAAAAGAATAGATGAAAGAGCTCGGTTATGCAGAAATTTTGGACAGTTTTTACACACTTTGTGTCAACAAAAGAAATCCTTCTGGGTATGACGATAAACTACATCTGGCAGCAAAACCTCTGATTTGGGAGGTTTTGAAGAGCGTAGAACCACCTCTTAATTTCTATTGTTCTTCGGTCCACCCTAACCTGGGTGGTAGCACCTATTATGGTCCCAACTATGGGCAAATAGTTAACTCCCAAACTGG
>OZ038475.1:51539479-51551979 GCA_964036315.1 Acanthosepion esculentum
ATATGGAGAAACATGTGTCACTGCGCTCCGGAAGTTAACAAAAGGTTGCAATTTGGGGAAATACAAGACCAAATAGCCGATGATACAGTCAGGGGAAAGTTTTTAAAGGATAAAAGGCTTACCCTAGACAAATGTATAGACGTAGACAGAACCTATGAAATTTATAAGCAACAAGCTCAAAATATTTCTTTAGGAACAAATGCAACAGAAGCAAACGTTAGCAGAGCAACACCAAAGAAATATAAAAAGAAGCCGCAATATATTGTACGCCTTAAAAGTACAAATAAATGTATACGCTGTGGCAATATTCCATCTCACACTCAAAACGACTGTGCAGCCAAAAAACGCAATTTGCTGAAAGTGTTCAAGAAAGGACATTATGCAAAAAAGTGTAGAATTGGAAGGGCTAAAATTCGAGAAATGAGGAAGGAAGAACCTCACTACGCCATTGGGTCTGTTACAACTAAGGATAGAATTAACGCAGTCACGGAAGAAGCGTGACAAGCTGAAGTTAAAGTTACTACAAAGCTATGTAATAAACGAATTCATTTCAAATTGGATACTGGAGGAGATACTACAGTAGTCCCTTGTAGTTATTTTAGAAAAACTCTCTAATTATTAAATAATGTAACAAACAACTGTATAGACCGGTTTACCACGAGATAAGAGTCATCGGTCGTGTGGAGGCTTTATTAGAAACTCCAAAAGCAAAGTCTAAACAGTATTTATTTGTCATTGAAAATTTGAGGAACCATTACTATGGTCGCCATCAATAAGAGCTCTTAAACTACTAAAAAGGGTGAATTCTATAAAAAGTGGAGGCCACAAATATAGAAAAGAATTTCCAGAACTTTTCATAGGCATTGGTAGACTCCAGAATATATATAAAGTATGCTTAAAAGAGTCCACACAACCAATGTCTATAACAACTCCTTGTCGCTTGCCATTTCCTATGAAGAAAAAAGTCCAGGAAGACTTACAGCATTTAGAAAAAGAAAATATACATCCGGTAAAAAACACCAAAAATTTCACCAGCATTTGTTGTAAAACCTGCTTCACCAATGTCTGTTTTTATTAAGACAGCGAAATTCAACGACGAAATACCTTTCACCTAAGGCGAAGGACTGAACAGCCATCATCAAAAATTACCAAAACACAAATTTCCAATACACTGCAGAGTCAATCAAGACCTGTTTCGGATGTCAGAAAACTGAATTGTCAGGAGATCAACACAAAACCCAAATAACTGAAGTTGAAAAGCCGATTGCCAATAGCAACAGTCCGTCAATTTACACCAGATATGGTCACAAGGTTCGACCTCCTGATAGACTTTCATATTGAAAGGACTTTTTTTTTTAAAAATGGGATGCGAAAAATCCATGGTTACCTCCCTTGTCAAGAGAAGGTATCCGCCTTCGCTATAAAAACGGAGCATGAATGAGGAAGGGAGATTTTAAATTCCACATGTTAACGAGTTTTGACATTAAAACAAACACTTAAAGACTTAATCTTCTCTTCCTTCCCCCTCCTATATTTTAATATACTTAAATTATGCCACAACAGGTAATAACTACGTACTTACACACGATTAAAAATTAAATAAATAACTCATTTAAAGTTAAATTTAAATATCAAACAGAGTGAAATGTTTAAAAACAAGTCTTTATTAACAGTTCATCTTCGTCTTTAACTTTCGTCGCAGTTGCACTTGATATCGTCTAATTAAACCGTAATTAAAATTTAAGCGAGGCACGGTTCGTTGCTCATATGTTTGTTCTATCATGCGTACTGTGACGTATTCGAAATATTACATAGTTCAGGTTCCCTAATGTCTTTTAAGACTGACTTTATGTGAAGTGATCATAAAGAATGGTGATTTTAAAGGAAAAGAAAAATTGCGCGCAAAATAAATGTAAACAAATTACGGAGATCGGTTGCGTATACGAAGAAACATTTTGCCAAATTAAGGAGTCGAATAAATATAAAAAATAATTTTATTATTTCTAAATTCTTAACTTTTACGTACATAGGACGCTGAAGGTAAAAGACCGAAGGTCTAAAAGCCCTCCGCAGGAGCTAGTCTAAGTTCCGCCCGAAGGTCGGCTTCTAGACTAGTAAATAAATAAAATTGAATAAAATAAAAAAATAAATAAGTAAAATAAATTAATGCAAATAAGTAAATAAATTAAGTAAATAATAAACAAATTAACAAACTACGAACACCCACATAGACACAAGTAAATTTAATAACAACCAACAATAAAATAATAATATATAATAAAAAGTTAACAAGCAACACTATAAAATAGCCACAAAACTGCACCCGGATTCACAATCATTTTAATTCAAACCCCTCTAAATAATACGAAATATAACCATTATCACCCACCCAAATCACCGTTAGTATAAAAGCATATGCCTACCCATAATGCATCACTGAAAAATCTCAACGCTCACATGTGTGCCTGAGAGGATACTTACCTGCCACCGGGCTCCGTCCCTGTGCTGGTGGTAACACGGCTACAACTAGCTTGGACTGGCTCTGGCCAGTTTGGACCAGCTATGACAAGCCAAGACCAGCTATGACTAGCTTGGACCAGCTAGGACCAGCTATGACCAGTGGTCCGAGTGAAAACACTCAGGTCCCCCACGTTAAAAACTGACCTTGTGTCACAACCTGATTCAGTGGTGCGTCAAGTAAATATCCAGAGAGCGCATATCTAATATTTCTCGAATATTCAGGCCGGTAGACGAAAATAAATAAATGTACTGTTTAATAAATACACGTAGCGTCTACTCCAATACGAGTATCTACTAAAATAAAAGTTTGAGTAATATATATATATATATATATATATATATATATATATATATATATTATGATCGAACTCGAATTCTAGCGTTACAAGCATGTACGAGATGCCCTCGTAAATGCAGCATGGTATCTTTATTATATAAATCATTATAGCGACTAAAATGTAGGGATGACAGTGTTAGACTTGGCACTCAAGTGAGAGGATTACTGTTAAAATTGTTTTGATGAATTAAGTGATTGACATAAAAGGATATGAAGGTGGTATGAAGTGAATATTATGAGGGTAACGAGTAGAGATAAAGATCGACCTTTGACTTGAAGAGGTTATAAAGAAAATGAGAAAGTTAACCAATGGGGAGAGTAAACAAGATTATCATATCTCAAGCTGCAAGTGTTTCTATCGTTTTATCTTTGAACTTTTACAAATGATACTAAGCTAAAGATCTATCGTATGCTATTTCTCCTGATCCCTGTGGTTATTTTTCATCTGTAGAGAGTATTAAATTGCAAGAGTTCCTCTGGCTTTTTTTCTTTATCACTCTTGCTATGGATTCAATCGACCAGTTTCCGCCTTGTCATGTAATTGTTATAGAGTTCTTAGTTTTAGCTGTTTCCTTAAGATGACTCGTTCTTATTGTCATCTCTTCCGTTCTTGGGATTCTTTCAAATGATTAAAACTCATTTCTCTTGTGAATGTTACGCGCTTTCTTCATTGTAAAAGACACGTTCCCTTGATGTATGGTGTTTATTTCTCGGCGTTATTAGTTGATTCTTTTCGGTCAGTTCTCACCCCTGTTAAGAACTTTTATTTCTTTCATAGTTCTTTCTCTCGTTTTATTTTTTCTTCTTTATATATTGGGTTTTATTTCTTTTGGGCATCTGTGTTCGTCATTATTATCTACCTCTAGGAAAAGAAAAGAGTTAAAAAAGAAAAAAAGAATTCTTAAACCAGAAAGAAATGCTATTCTTGGATAACTCTTTCATTTTCTTCTGTCTACAAAATAAGTCACCGAGAAAAATCGTGCAAAGTAAAATTGAGTCCAAATCAGTAAATCGAATTTTATAAAGAAATGTCCAAATGGTTCGATTAATCTGTTTTCTTTTCTTTTCTTTCTACTGAATAATCAATGATAATTTTTATTCATATTTGAAAAACTTTTCCGACCTCATATTGCTTTTTTAAGCTTTTTATTTTCTAACATGTGTTAGACTTCTATATCATTGTAGCGGCTGTTCCAATAACTTGGACCGATTTTAAATGTGAATTGAGTTTAAGCGTCTAATGATTTTTTTCTTTTTCTTTCAGATTTAACAACTTAATCTTTGGCAATTTCAACCAAGGAAATATTAACAATCAAACAACGTGCTAAATTTATCGAAGCCTATTACGAAAATGGACGTTCAAACAGAAATGCATTTCGCGCACTTCACAATTTTTTTGGTTAACATAATCGACCGACCGAGAGTGCAATTGGAAACGATGTAACGTTGTTGTAGAGAGGTTCAATTCCTGAGCGCGATGACGAATAGAGGCGTCTGGATTTTCGGCCACATTCTTGTGCACTGCAGCAATGTTTTCTGCTGAACGAGCATGCAATGGTGTTTTTACATCTGCCACTGACCCAGTCTGTTTGAATATACGAACAATTTTTCCAATTGCACTCTTGAAACTGTAACACGTTGTTTGGTTGTTAATCTTTCCATGGTTGAAATTGCCAAAGACTTAAGTTGTTAAATCTGAAAGAAAAAGAAAAAAATCATGAGACTCTTAAATTTAATTCGCATTTAAAATCGGCCCAAGTTATTGGAACACCTTTTATAAGTTAATACGCATCATGTACGTTTCTGACAGGCCCTAAAATGTAACTCTCCCCATATTCGGCTTTATCTTCATGACGCTTTACCAATGCTCATCTTTCTCTTTTGATGTTGCAGTGTTATGGAATCAGCAGACCGAGTTCGAATTTTAGCAGTGGATGCTTATTTACACTTCAGAAAAAGAATATTGGTAAAGATCTCGTTAAAAGCATCAGTTAACTCTCAGACACGCGACTCTTTCAAAACGAACGCTCAGGAAATTAATTTAATGTAAAAAAGTTGTAACATCTGTTATCAGTCTTGCCATCGGTCAATCACTTAAGCTAATTGCTTACAATCTTCTACTTTCTAATTACAAAAATGATGTTTGGTTTGGTTTGGTCTATTTTGTTTCATGGCATATCAACCTCAATAGGTTATTTAATGCCGACAAGATTTTTAGGATAGGTTTGAATGGATAGAATATATATTCTTCGTAAGAAATCAGTTTGTAGATCGGGTTTCATTGCAAAGAGGTTTTTTTTCAATAGACAAACGTATCACTGTTATTTTTTTTTAACAAAAATGTATTTCTGGTAATTTAAAAAAAATGCAATGCTGGTAATCTTTTTTTTCTTTTATTTTTCAAAAACGTATTGCTGTTATTTTTTTTACTATAAAAATTTATATTTATACTTTCATTGTGCTTCGATCCCAGTTTGCGGGTTCACTATTTGTCCATAGCTGGGACCTTAACAGGTGCTACAACTTCGGGTCAGGGTGAAGCTACGAACAACAGCAATTAAGAAGGTGGTTTAAAGCTTCCTAATCAGAAGCTTCATTGCCGGATTTAGTTTATCGTCATACCCAGGACGGACAAAAATGATGTAAATGCTAATTTGTATTGTATCTTCACAAAATTTGGATAAATTATAAATGCATTATGTATTGTCTAATCTCTTATATGACAGTCAATGCGGAACAATCTCCTCACCAATGAATTGACAGTAATACATATAAACATATATTGTACAGTGTAACCCGGATATAAGAGAGTTGTCGGGACCGGAGAAGAAGTATCTTATATCCGGGTTTATCTTATATCCGGGTTTGGTCTATTTTGTTTAGGTAAGTATGGCTCTAATTTGGGACCAGAGAAAAGCTCTCTTATATCCGAGTTTCTCTTATATCCGGGTCTCTCATATCCGGGTTACACTGTATCTGTATAAGGAATAAAATGAATTAAAATGCAAAAAAAAACTATTCTGGGCCGACGAAAGAGGACGAAACGCGTCGGTTAGAATAGTTCTTCCTCTTGTCTTTTTAGCACACACACACACACACACACATGCACGCAAGCACGCGTACGATGGGTAAATTGTCGCCATTAATTATTTTTAATTTCGCGCATGCGCGTTGTTTGTTTTTGATTTTGTCGACTTCACATTATGGTACGGGTAGTTGGGCACTGTCTATCAGAAGAAGAGAACCGTGACGCAATGCACTCCGCCATTGATTATTTATTATTTTAGCTGTTGATAGAGAGCCTTATCTTTGATTGTGTTAGATGTTTTTTAGAAGATTTAGACATTTTTCATTTGGGACGTTGATATAGAGGGATTTTATATCTAGGCTGGCCATGCGTTTTTGTCGGTCATGTTAATTTTCCTTAGTTTATTTTTTTTTTTAACTATGCTGCCTGAGTTCTTTATATGGGATGAACTGATTGTTCCAAGGAGAGGAATCAGAATTTTTGTTATGGCTTTCGCCAGTTTATAAGGGCACCCTCTATTCCTGAAACATTAGGGCCCGTTGTACACCCCGCTCTTCATCATATCTGATGAAGGCCACTGGGCACAACGACCGAAAAGATGTGATTGCAGCTACAAAGATGAGGACAAGCGTCCGAATGTAAATAGAGTAAATAATATATATATATGTATGTGTGTGTGTGAGTGTGCGCGCGCGTATGTGTGTGTGTGTGAGTGTGCGCGCGTATGTGTGTGTGTATAGAGAGAGAGAGAGCAGGTGAGAGAGATTAAATATAGTGTGAACTCTGCATTATATGTCATCACTGAACCAGTTTTAATACTTAGTCTGCAATATAAATGTTCATCTTATTTTTCTTGTAATTTTGGAGCTTTGCCGTATACACATGTAGTAGTAGCTTCTTATCATTTGCTATTATGTGAATAGTTTTAAACACATCGGAAGGAAATAATGCAGAAGACGGAAGCGAAAAGCTATTCCAGACAGAAGAGCCATTTTGGGATCAATAAGTTCAAGCAGCGCTTCTTCCTTGCTTCCGCTAACTCAGTTCAACTTCCGTTCCCACTTTTATCGATATCAATGTATAAACATTTCCAGAGATGGCTCTATCTTTTCATAATTTTTTTTATTCAAAACACGTCCATCAAAATGTTCCACCCATATTCAACCCCCACCACGCACACCTATTCTCGCACAATTCAGAACTTGACTCTTACAAAGAGAACGGTCAACTTCAGTTGCGATGGAGAAGGTTGTCTTTACACAATCGGCTCAGCCGACGTGTCACACAGATTGTAAAGTAGAATGAATGCACGTGATCTAGTGCAAACATTTTTATACATCTGGTTAATCGGGCTGACAACGTTTAGTGTTTCATCACGTCTGGCTTTTATGAAGCAGAAACTGGAATTTATAACAAGAGTAAAAATGAAACTAAAACATTTTATCACCTGACAATAAAAATGTTTTTTAAAACAGACTTTTTGGCTAAAATAAAAATAATAAACCATATTTTACGGCTTACAAGACGCTGCGGCTTGGAAGACGCACCCTAATATTGGAAAGAAATTTCGAAGAAAAAAAAAACGTCATTCTCTTACAGCAACACATTCACCATGCGTCCCTCACATACTGGCGCCACGTAATGTTTACATTAATCCCTCGTCCGATTTTGTTTGTATGGCAATGACATACTAGCCAAGAGCAGACAGGCCCACGCCGTTGCTAGTAAACAGAGCATGTTTAAGCTTGTGGCTCGGCTCCAGGAAGGTTTATAGTCTTAGAAATACTTGTAACAGCTAAGTACTGAGGTTACATCATATAAAAGGCTGACTTATATAGATAACTAACATTATAGTGTAATGAATCAACATACAACTCCACGTCCCTATCAGCCAAGCCAATTAGGTGACCGTTCAAGCTTACTTGAGCCTGGGCGTTGTCTTGGAAGACGCAGACGTATTTTTCAGGATATTTTTTATGAAAAAAGTGCGTCTTGTTATTTACTGGTTAATTAAGTAAACTGTTCAATACGCCTTGTCTCTAATTTGCCAACTCAGTTATATTTGAGAATTAATGGGTTCTTATGATTGACTGTATCCTAGAGGCACAATAAATCTTTTGAGAAATCAGACTCCCCCTTTATCAATGTGATTATTTTTAGAGTTCATATTCCATAAGAACGACAATAATAATAATAGGCACTCTAAACGTGGTGCTCTGCGAAGAGAGATTTGAATGACATTACCAGCAGGTTCTTCCTTAACAACCAACTTAGTGATTGTGTGACTGCTGACTTCTTTTCAGGCCGGTGCTACTTTGGTCCTCAGAAACTTTGTTATAATCCGAATGTTATACAAAACCAAAAGAAAAGGATACAAAAAAAAAATATAACAGGCATGTCCGTTGTTGATATTTTACAAGCAATGCTTCTGAAAGTTGCAACAAAACCATCTACAGATGAAACAAGGGCACCTCGACATGATTAGCAAGCTTGTCTCACTATAACAATTATGACTGAGTAGTGTGTTTAATCCTCACTGGGTGCCACCATACTTTCGGCCTTGTGCCGCATCTAAGCAATGCTTAAAAATCGCCATATACAGATGGAACGAGAGAGTAGGCATACAGCTGCAAACTATGGAGGTGTTGGTCACGCAAAGCAGTTCTTGAAAAGTAACTTAAATCGCTGGGCTCATGAATATGAGTCGAGAATTTAGAAATAAGGAAATAAATCTATACGAGGCCGGACTGAAAATTTCATAGGCGAACTATGAAAGAGTGATGCTAGAGCTGTGAATCTTGCATGCAGTTATTATCAAGAAACTAATAATTGCGTTGTTTCTTTACAGGTAAACTGACATCTGAGTGTCTGTTGGTCAAAAAATCACCAACAGTAGATATGGCGTCATAATCACTGCGATAGTTTTTCCCAGCCAAGAGATTTTTCATGTTGGGCAACAGATGATAGTCAAGTCAGGAGGATGATCAACCAGTTCAAAGCCACAGTCACGTACAGCAAACATTGAAACCAAGATCTTGTGTGCTGGAGCATTGTCGTGATGAAACCAAACACCTTTCGTCAGTTTTCCTACGCATTTTCTCCTAATATCCTTTCGTAACTGCCTCAGCAAGTTGACATAATACTCTCCATTGATGGTGTAGCCCTTTTGAAGACAATGCTTTTGTAATCCAAAATACTGAGGCCGTCACTTTCCCTGCAGATGAAACGAACTTGGCTTACTTTGAGGGGGGCAATGCATGGATTATCTCTTTGTCTCTGGCTAAAAGTAATGGATTAGGAACCGTTCAATGAAACTAGCTGGATCTGCCTTAACAATGTCAGATTTTCCTGTGATGTGATCAGCCTGGTGCATTTATGATGAGGTGTCAGAAGACGTGGCACCTACCGAACAGAAATCTTCGTCATGCTTCGTCGTGCAAAATATTTTCAACTCTCTCACAGAATATGCTAATTACATTGACTATTTGATTTATAGTCAATCGCCTGACATCCATTACCATATGTTGGTGGCAGTTGCAGACCTTGTGTCATCTTCAAAGATTCACCTTCCCCTCCGAAATTCAGCTGCCACTTTTGCACCATTGATAAAGCTGAATCATCATCCCGTAATGTAGGAAGCACGTCAACATAAATGTTTTGGGGAGTTAAACCCTTCTGTAGTTACTTGATAATACCACGATGCCAAATTTTGTCCATTTTTAACAGAAGTCGCTACTAGTTACATTTGAAGTCTTCTTTGAACAGTCAGATATCAGTTTAACTGGAAATAAACAATGCAGTTATTAAAAAGAAGAGTTGAAATTAATGCATGCAAGATTTCACAGCTCTATCATAATCCCTTCATAGTCAGCCTATGAGCTTTTCAGCCCACCTTCGAAGAATAAAGAAATAATACATTTACTTGGAAACATAGAAGCTGAAAAAAATTTAATCGGTAGACATAGAGAAACAATGGGATTAATGATAATAAATTGAAGAATTTTAAGGTAGATAAGGAGTAAAGAATTATTAATCTTTCTATATAGCCTGGTTGACGATGTTTCATCTGGAAAATTATTCTAGCAGTAATATTCTGAGTGAACTTTTATCTGTGAAGTCGTTAGTGGCAGAAACTGGAGGAACAGAAGAAAAGATTAAAACCGGATTTCGTCTATCTTGTAATCTGATCTTTCTCTCTGTCTGTCTGTGTCTCTGTGAGTATTGGCTTATTTATATAAGAAAATTAGAGCGTATATACAGGGTGACTGAAAAGTAACTGCCCATTTTAAAATATATTAACCATAATCTTTACCAGAAATGGATGTGAGAGGAAAGCGTTTAGCATGAGGTTTTATTTCGAATTCGATATGGGCACAACATTTCGCTACCAGCTTCTCGAGCCTCTCATGAATCGCGTCAACTGATTTCACCAGTTATGGAAGACATAATTTATTGTATCCACCGTTCATGTTCTTCCAAAATCTTGATTTGGTATGGTAGACCTGATCCTTTAACCAACCTCAAAGAAAAAAGTCACAGGGTGCTAATTCAGAACATCTGGCTTGTTACTCATACATAAAATAGTGGGTTACTTTTCAATCACCCTGTAAGTAACGGAGTGTGGAGGTGATACTATGTGTTAAAATGAATTCATTTTGTAGCATTTTTTCTAAATTTATTATACCGTTATTCATTCTTAAGATTTGTGTCTCTCTTTATGCAATCCATTTTTTTTTTTTTTTTTTGAAAATTAGAAATGCCATTTGAAGTTAAATATACTGACAATATATTTGCATTATACATATAATCGCCCTAATCTGTCGGATATGCTTGCGTTAAATTACTAATCCCTGAAAATCATTTTCTTTCAGATTTTTTCAATATACAGCTTATAGATTCATTGCCGAAATTTGTCGAAACAAATATCGACAAAATATTACTAAATTCTACATTATTTTTACTTCCTTCCAGAAATATCTATTTTGTTAGTGCAGTAAATTTATGCTAGAAAAAATGGCAGCAAAAACAGACGGATATCCGCAGCGACAGCCGACCGGTACTTGTAATGATCCACGTTTTCTACTATGAACTATATTCTCTTTTCGTTCGCTTTCGTGTAAGGTCCCAGCCTTAAGGAGGCTGCGCCCCCCCCTCTCTCTGGTCAGTAAGTAAGACCTTCTTTGCTCTAGAGCTGGAGATATTTGAACTCGGAATTCTGTTGTTCCTAAAAGGCACACATTTACCACAAACAGACATTTATTTATTAGTAGTATTTTATTGAATAAATATTTCATAAAATTTCTACTAATTGTATATTAGATTTCTTTTTCTATGTCTTTGTATTGAAAACATTTTAAAAGATAGTATAAATTTCTCCTCAGTGATATCCAATATTACTTCTTAAATCGTAGAGCTTATTAAATTGCAAGAGTTCCCCTGCTTTTTTCCTTTACCAGTCTCGTTATGGATTCATGTGCCTAGTTTCCCCCTTTTATGTCATGTAATTGATATATAGATTCCTTTGTTCTAGCTGTTTCCTTAAGATAGGTACCTCCATGAAATCGCTAAAAAAAATGGCATAGCATGATGAAAAAGACGCCAAACTTGGCGAAAACAAAATTTTATCGTCTAAATGTTTATGTTATTATGAAGACGAAAGACCAAAGTTTTTTAATTATTTTTAAAAAATTTTACTTCTTTTTAGAACATTCTAAATTTTGATTAAAAAAAAAAACTTGTTTCACTTTGTATCACCGGAACTACTAAAATGACATATACAATTTTTAGCACGTATTTTTTTATGACGCACATTAATTTGGAAAATCTTTCAAAAATAAAAGAAATTGTCGGAAGTTAATGAAACTTTCAGAAACTATTCATAGATGATGGAAATTATTATAAATATGTTTTTTTTATTAAAGTCATCGCAGAAATATTATATTTATTACCTGCCTCCCATAACTAATTTTTATAAAAACTCTAGAAATTCGATCGAATCGGATTTAGTGATTACAATATTTATAGTACAAGGCTTTGAGGAATACAAATCATTTTTAATACAATTATTTGTTATTTCTTTAATTATAATAGATTTTTACATTTAAGTTGTTAAAATATTATAAAATTAGTTAAAAGCCGCATCAGGTTTCGTAAGTGTCCTTATGAGATAGATCATTTTTAGCGTGTTGTAAACTGTATCGTTTTGACTAATCAGAAGATCCGCAGTAATTAAGAAATGTAATTTTGTGTTTATAATCGGGCTGTAATTATAAAGTACGGAAGACCAACCAGATTACAATTAAGTTGCGTTATTTGAGTTAAGCATTGATCTCCGCTGTTTACTTTTGCAAAACATGTGTGGAGAAGTTAATTTGATTTTTCAATTTCAACTGAGAAGAGTACCTACAAGTACCAGTATCATCTTATGAAATTTATATGATCTTATTTTTATATTAATCTCAGTTATGACATTTTTTCCATAAATGAAATATCAAAATTAATAATAAAAGAATGGAAATACAAATAACACAGTAAAATGTAATAAATGTACATAAAATGGACAACCTTAGCCATGAAGTATATGGCACTTAAAAGAATCATAATATGATGCGCTAC
>OZ038475.1:51556979-51589479 GCA_964036315.1 Acanthosepion esculentum
ATATTAGAAAATTAACTCTGAATGTTCTTTATGATACTGTAAATAAATAAATAATATAATAATACTATATTATAATAGTGTAGTTACTAATAAGGGATACAGCACATAAAAGAAGAATCTTTGATATTGTGGGTTACATAATCAGCGTGTTATTCAACTGCAGACCTAATGCAACGTTCTCGCTATTCCATATCAGAATTTCCAATACTCAACCTAGCCATACATTTGGGTATAATACTCTCAGATATAGCAATATCTCCATTTCCATAAACGCAGCATATATTTTTGGCTGTTATAACAGCGTTTTTCTCGTTCTCGGAAATAAAAGAGCATCAAATGATAAATATTGCATCTCATTTTCCTCCATTTTCACTTTTAACATAAAAAAAGCATTTATAATTCATAGTCCACGCATGAAGAATATAGAAAGATGTGTTTAAATGTCACCTTTGAGAATATGTAAGTAAATGTGTTATAAATTTCAGAATATGTGCAACGAAATGACATATAGGCTACATTTAAAGACACACAGAAACCTACGAAAATCCACCCGCAAATGTGCAGTAAAGAAAAAGAAATGATAAGAACATTTAAATAAAAAAAACTTAAACACAGTACATTGTCAGTCGCTTGTATAAAAGAGGGTTGCTGCCCAAATACACTAATATATATTCACAGAGTAAGTAAAACAGAATCTAAACTTAATTTGTAAGTTCGATTAATTATCCGCTACATTTTTTAAGTAGATTAATTAAAGAAAAACTTATCAATACTCCATTACGAAAATTTCTATTTGTCTATTCATGAGTAGATTTTTTTCAAGAGTTATCTAATCCAAAATATATGTTCATTCAGAATATGTGCGCATGCGCATTTGCTTACAATCGCATCTGTTGATTCCTTGTCTAGTCTCAGCTTAATGTACCTATTGATTGTAACTCTTTAGATGTCAAAGGATCTTCTTCATACAATAAACGATGTGTGACCGCATCGACACGACACTCAAACAGTTCAATATAAAATAGTATACAAAAGGTTAACGTTATTTGCCAAGAAATGTAGACAAGTTAAAATAGATGAAAGAAAACGTAGTTCTTTAATAATGATGCAGGCTATCTATTCATTTTAAACTCAAATTAGAAATTCACTGGGCAATAAAAATTGTTTTTTTGTTTTTTTTTTAAGTTGTCTATGTTTGTCCAAATGACTTAGGACAATTTCTTATGGCTGAAACCGAAAATGGCATCCGTTTCTCTCGGTCAGGTCATGTTTTTGTGCTAAGTTGAGTTTTTAAAAATCCGATCTTCTGACTAAACCTCTGTCGTTGAGGGAAAGCGTGTTCTTTATACCGTTATTCCTAAAAAAATTGGTTTCTGAATTATATAATTTTACTTATTACTAATTGGCTCTAAAAAGCCAAGTGGTATGCTTACTACTACATCCGCGCGATATTTTGGCGGTATACCTAAATTATAATGATTAATAAAACAACCTTTCTGATTTGTATTCTATGGTTTTGTATTGTACAGTTTAATTGGTGTGTTTTGAGATGTAAGCACTTTATTGCGGGTTATTGGTTTATACATATTTAGGGGGCTTGTTTTAATATTTGTGTAGCCAATTTTGGTTGAAAATATTCCCGATGGGTTAAAATTAATAAGTTTATAATTAACATATTAATTAGTTTTAATATGTTAAATATGTTGCATATTTAGATATTTTAATGGACATAAAAATGTAAAGAAAAACGTAAAAAAAGCAAGTGGCCATAGCTCAGAAAGTTGACCCGATTGAGCAAAACCATTGTGATGTTAAAATCCTCTGCCGAACTGCTGGCATCCGGACTGATGGAAAAATATCATCTCGCATCACTTTCTACTGCAACAGGCATCAAGAGTATCTCCGATTTTTCTCTGAAGAGAAGGATTTAGTGTACTGTTATGGTGTAAAACCATAGAAAGATAACACGGACTCGGATATAGGTTAAATAGTATATTCTCGGAAACGTAGTACAAAGGTAAATGTGGACAAGAGAGTATTTTCTCTCACTGGTGTCCCGACTCACTCACTCATTCTGTAGCTACTACTCGGTGACCCTTACTTGGTGAATGACACTTGGTGACTGGATATTTAGCAACCCCCCCACACGGGTCGAATGTGGCACAAGGCCGGCTTAATGTGGGCTTACCGAGCCCGTAGGCTCGGCCAAAAATATGCCCATTAGAACCCGTATACACGGGTTCAGGGACTGTCTACCTCCCCGGACGGCACTTTGCCCTGCGGCAAAGCCCCGTCCGAGTCCCTCCCCGCCGAGACGGAGAGTTCGACAGCAAAGAACAGTCTTAACAACTGTCCCAGTCACGGGGTGACTGACTTTACTCAGGGTTGGTAGCCATATTATATAGGTGTGGAAGAGTCTATTTGTAGGTAGGTCCCCACAATATGTACTATACAGATATTGTGCAACTTCTGCACAAAATTAGAGAGCCATAGTGCGAACCCAAAGATTGAAGACTGTTCATTCAGCGATCACCGAAAAGTGTTCTGTTGCACAATGGCGACCAGTTTGTCTCTGTATGTGCTGGAGAAAATTCATTACGATCAGCCTATGTGGTTTATTTCCGTTAACCTGAAGATGGCGAACTTTTTGTTGGGACAACAGCCCGAGTTTACCACGTACCCATGATTTCTGTGCATGTGGGATAGTACGGACACTGCTCAGCATTACACAATAAAGGACTGTCCTGTTCGGGAGGAATTGATGCATTGCAGAGAACCGAATGTCATCAATAATCCTCTGGTGGACAGAGACAGGATACTTTTCCCACGGCTGCACATCAAGCTCGGCTTGATCAAGCAGTTCACCAAAACTCTGGACAAGGATGGTGGCTGCTTCACTGATTCAGCACATCAGAATTGTCCTAAATCGGCTAAAAAGTTTAGACAAGTAGCAAAAATGCTGTTTCACTGTTTATAACAGAAATACCGATTAAAAGAAAGGTACGGTGGAGTAATGGATAGTGGCTCGGATTGAGGAATCAGAGAGCCGAGTTCGAATTCCAATCAAATTCATTACATTCACTTAATACTCTTGGGAAAGGCATGAATCCTCTTCTTCTCCCCCAACTATGGGTAAATAACGGGACAGGCCAGGTTCTATAGCTTTGGATGGTAACTAGTCTACGACACAAAGAAATGGCAACCTACTGCGGGAAAAATCTGCCTCGTCAGTCATGTATCGAAAGATACATTATCGCCTAAGCGTGTATCACGCATGACACAGAACAGACTAATAACTAATTTAAAATAATTCGAACAAATACGCGGAGCAGAATAATTAAAATAGAAGAAAAGCGATGCAAAGATTTTTTTGTGTGAGGTCATGTGCATTTATCTGGCTGCGAAATATTGTTTCCATCCTAATTACCTTGTTTTTGAGCATCAAAAACTTTATTCCTAATAGTTTATACAAATCATAAGCGCGTTTGCCTGCATTTAATAGAATCTCTGAACTACGTCTGTTTTATTTTTCTTCCTAATTTCCTTGAAGCTTCTATCATATCTGCAGCTCAACATCGTCCTCATTGACTACAGAATAGCATGCAAAGGATTTCAGTAGGGTAGCCAGTTTTTAAGTCCAATTATAGTTTGCGCTACGAGCTAATTGTCTTCTCTGTAATGTTACTTTTGTGCTGTTTACCGAGGTCGAATAATCGGGAATTTTGTTCACATAGAGTTACTTTGAAGTACAAAAACGAAGCACAATTCATAGCTCTGTTATAATGGAAATATGAGTTATTAATTAATTGGATGTAAGAAGGGGTTATTATTTTTATTATATATATATATATATATACAATCTGCACTACTGTTCAAAAGTTTGAGGTCACCCCTGGTAATTTCTTAACTTGGCCCAAAAAGTAATTGTTTTGTACTTTAAATAAAAGAAAATTATTATACATACTAAAAAAGTGATACATGTTTTTTTTATTAGAAATTTTATTATGCAAAAGAAAAAAGCATTTTATGGTGAAATTTTGCTCTAACCATCCGCCTTTAGCCTTGATTACTGTAGCACAAACTTTTGGCATTCGTTGCAAAACTTTCTCAAAGAATAAGTTTGATAATTGATTCAAATTCTTTTTTCTATGACTCTAAGAGCTCTTCTCATTTTTTCACTCTTCAGTCAAGTTCATCCCATGCTAATTCTGAGGCTACCTTCAAACATTTGAACTGGCGTGTGTATATATATATATATATATATATATACATACGTATATATATATATTAGAAATTGTAAGGAGGATTTGATAATTATAATTAAGTAATTTATTGAGTCTGAAAGAAACCTCAACAGAATGCAGAAAGCACTGGATGGCCGTTTCGTCCTATATTTGGGACTCATCAGCAGTGCGCATCCACTACCGATGATTGAAACCCTGACAGTTAGGTTGTCAAGCAAACATCATGCCAACTGTTCCAACGGGCCTCGGTGACGAAGAGATAGCAAATCAGACTCAATATAGCGCCGCTCGCTCACATATTCCGTGGTGGAACTCAACTGAAGTTCTCTGTAACCATAGGACTGTGCCCCCGGAGCCCCGACTACTATCACCAAGCCGCTCAAACTGAAGCATTAGAAGCTGGATCAAGCAATGACACACATATGTTAGAAATTGTAAGGAGGATTTGATAATTATAATTAAGTAATTCATTGAGTCTGTCAGGGTTTCAATTCTCGGTAGTGGATGCGCACTGCTGATGAGTCCCAAATATAGGACGAAACGGCCGTCCAGTGCTTTCTGCATTCTGTTGAGGTTTCTTTCAGACTCAATGAATTACTTAATTTTATATATATATATATTTGTCATCCACAGACAGACTGTTTCGCTGTTTCACAGCTCATCAGTGTGGCTAGACGTCCGGTTGCCTCTAGCTAGGATCGAAACCCGACTGAATTTGCGTCAATCGGAACTTCTCCCACTATGTGTGTGTGTGTGTGTGTGTGTGTGTGTGTGTGTGTGTGTGTGTGTGTGTGTGTGTGTGTGTGTGTGTACAGGGTGTATCACAAATATGGGACGGGTTCCTGATACCAAAACAAAAGTCCATATAAAAATATCCGTAAATCCTTCGTTTTTGAGTTATTAAGTTTAAATTTTACGGTAGACGCTGTACAATCCAAGATACAATAAAAATACTTTTACAAACTTTGGGGGCGGGTTCTTGACACCAAAACAAGGTAAAATGTCCATATAAACATATGTCTAAAAAGCCATCGTTGTACCTGAACACAATAACTCAACGGAACACTTCTCAGTTAACTCCCTACTACACACGTTAAGCGTTTAAGGCAGACACGTCAAAAATTACTAAAATAAATTTTTAAACAGTTCGAAAAATTAATTTTACTTTCAACTGTTAATGAGGATTTTCATTCATTCACGGCCCGGTGAACGACGTTCAGATATTGTTCTGATTATGTAATTTCCTGTTAATAGTATTTTTAATGTTCACAACGTTTTTTGATTTTTTTTTTGCGTTATCACTCACTTTCACAAGGAGAAATTTTCCACCGCCCACCTATATAGTAAATATTTAAGAGCATACAAAAAATATTTGATAAAAGTTTGTTACTGGTTCGTAAACTGAATTTATGCTGTAGTAAAAAAATACGAAAAGGAGGTAACAAATAACACTGAATTATGCGGATGTTGCTACTATAATATTAAAGAACAAATGAAAGCAAACTTGACCATTGAAAATTGTATATATAATTTAGTTTTATGGTCAGTATTAGTTTTATGGTTAGGGTCAGCGTTGCAAGTGTTGATAAAAAAATTAAACGATTTTGTTTAAAGTTATAAAATTTTAAAAGAATATACGCTACTAGCAATTAATAAAAATATTTTTGTTGTTTTTGTCTTTCCCTTATATGATTTATATTTTGTTTTTAAAGTTATTTTGTCTGAAGAATTATTTTAAGGTTAATGATCCTTCTCAGAACTATAGAAAATATCAAATTATCCGTTGTTTACGGGATGTTTATATCTTATCTAGGAATGTGACCCAGTTATTCGCAATTAGTTTCATGTTTTTGGGGGGTGGGGGAGTATATAGTTTCTTTGCATTTCTCCTTTGGATATTTTCTTTGAGTATCATATACTGGAATACCTTTTTAATGCACAAAATCATATCTCGACAACCAAAATTCCAATCGATACCATTTTCTGTTCAGTTTAACATCGCCCACCCAACAGTTGAAATCGCCCACCGGTGGGTGCTATCACCCAGGTTGGGAAACCTTAATGTATTTTCATTATAGAGCACCTTGTATTAGCGAACTGGTCTGCATGACAAGATTTGGAAACATACTACAGTAGGTAACTCATTTACTTGACTCAATATCTTTTGTCACAAGGCCTCTGTAATGGAGTTCCTGAAATGTTCTACGAAATGATTCCTTAATCATTACACTAACCTAGACACCTCATTACTCAGTTCAGCTTAGTATAATACAATACTACAGTAGTAGCGAGCCGATTTAGATTCAAACTCCTTGCACTAGCGAATTAGTTTGTTAACCATCGCGCTATGATAGACTCCGCAACTCAAGCGGAATACTGTTTATAGTTCTAAAAAGACTTCAAAATCTTCGACGACCGGAAATAATTCATCACAATTTCTTCTAATGAGCTTCAATAAATAAAATTTTATGTTAAAAAATATAATACAATTTTAACATCACAGAACCAACAGAAATGTTGATGTATTTAAATGTATTTATGAATTCAAGAAATATACTGACTACATAAAAAATAAGCATATACGCATGTTATGTTGCTGAAAATAGTTTCTAAGAAATAGATCATATTTGAATTCGTTTCAAATTGATTCAGTCGTGTGAAATGTTTGAAAAACTTTTTTGCCTCATTCATACATACATATATATATATATATATATATATATATATATATATATATATATATATATATATATATATATATATATATATATATATATATATTAAAATAATAAGAAAGAACAGTGAAATTTATAAACCAGTGTTCTTAACAATTATTTTTATTTAAAAAAAAAATAGTTCTGGATACAAACAGTAGAGCATAATATTATAATTATTTACTTTTTTAAAAACTATGATTCCATCTCGACACAGAAGCTTCTATGTTTCAAAACTGAAACTAAAATTGTATAATTTAATTATAAAAATTAAACTTAAAAAAACTCTGGATCTTATGTTTAATTTTCATAATTAAATTTACAATTTTTCAGCTTTGAAAGAGAAATTTGTGTGGCGATGGAATCATATTTTTTAAAAAAGAAAATAATTGTAATAAAATTATATATATATATATATATATATATATATATTAACTGTAATTTTTAAAAGAAATGCATATGAGAGGAAAGCGTTTAGCATGAGTTTTATTTAAAATTCGATATGGGCACCAGATTTCGCTACCAGTTTCTCGAGTCGCCAAGGAATTGCGTCAACAGATTTTACCAGGAACTCTTGTGGTATGGACGACATAACTTCTTGTATACACCCTTCAAGTTCTTCAAAAGTCTTGGTTTGGTATAGCAGACTTGCTCTTTTAACCAACCCCAAAGAAAAAAAGTAACAGGGTTTCAAGTCAAGACTCCTGGCTGGCCACTGATACATAAAATAACCAGCTACTTTTCAATCACCCTGTATATATATATCACTAAGATAAATCATGTTTCTTCATTTTAGCTTGATACATTACTAATGAAAGATCGATATTAGAGTTTAATCGACCATTCACTCATAAGATCCGGCATTTTGGGGGTTACGTGACTGACTAAGGCAAGATTCGTAAATATTTTAAATAACCTTACCATTTTGTAGTGATAAATATCTTACTATCATAGAAAGTTAATACTAAATTCCTTGAAGGCATCAAGTAAGCAACGAACAGGTTTTAAAGAAAATAGAAACAAAAAGGACAATTATGCATAAAACCAGAAAGAGATAGCTTTCTGGAAACTAAATGAGAAGAAAAGGTTTGGAAAATTAGGTACTCACATGACGCATTAAAGGAGAGAGGGACATAGGAAAGGAGCGAGTATCCTACCTAACGAGTCAATGTAAATGTATGGCAAACCAAGGAGTAGCAGAGATAGTAAAAAATAAACATTGCTAAGATTTTTTTTTTTGACAATGATGTTTATCCTGTACAAGACCCAAGATCCACTCGAGTTAGAGGGTCACAGAATAAGAGGCATAGTTTATCTCGGGAAGATAACATTTCACCCTAGACTTGAACAGGTTAATATTGTAGTGATCAGAGAAGATTCTTCTCGGAAGTCAGTTCCAGAAAGATGCGGTTCCTTGGAAAAAGCAGCTCAAGTGGAACTTAGATCACATCAATGCAACACGAAGGGAATTAGGGTGGTTCGCTGCATGATGGGTCTTAGCCGTGAGGTTTACTACTGGTGAAACTAAGGTACGTAGTTCGTCTGAAGACTTTCCATGGAAATAGCAATAGGGTGCGGCGGATAGGAAGTTGTGGAGAGCTATGATCGCCGATTTCCTGAAGGGACACAGTACATAGAAGAAAAAGTTTCTTTTTTCAGTGGCAGAGCACATTTACAGCATTGTGTCAGACTATTATAAATTTACTAAATATCAAGAAACAGAAGAAAAGCAAAAAAAAAAAAACAATTTATATAAAGAAGGCCGACGCATACAACGGCCGAAACGTCGTGAATATGCCACTAATGATGAGGACAACAGTCCGAATGACGTAAAGAGAAAAAAAATTTTTTTCAAACTCTGTTATATTGAAACCTAAACTGCATATTTTTAGAGTTTTTCGTTTCAAAAAAATAACACTACGTAAAAATTAATATTTATTTTAGCGTTACTTTGCAAATTTTAGCAAGCAATTTACAAGATACAACTTGTTGAAATTACATTTTTTAGGTTTAGACTTCAGTATTTATTATCGTAATCGATCGGAGAATATACAGGATGCGATGGATAAATTGTCGTCTAAATTATGCCAAAATGAAAATAATACTGACGTCTCATTTTAACATATATATATATATATATATATATATATATATATATATATATACCAACATTACACAAAAATATCTTCAAATACTAAAGGGTAAATTTATTTAATAAAATCGCCGTTGGCATCAACTACGGCCTTAAGACGACTTCGGAATCTCCTGAAACTCTTCAGGACGGTCTCCTTGTTTAATTGGTGAATACTGCCATAATCCTTGCCGTCAGTTCATGTTTGATGCTACATGTTTGTTTTATCGGTCTCTCGCTCAACTGCACCCCACGCATAATAACCAAGGAGGTTGCAGTCTGGAGAGTTAAGTGGTCAGATGTAAGGATTGATGTGGTCACAGAAATTGTCTGACAGCCATGCCTGAGTTATCCTGCTTGTGTGGTACGGTGAAGAGTCTTGTTACCTGACATAGGATCTTCCAGCAGCCACCCTTTGACCCAGAGCAGCAGCATCTTCTCAAAGAACAAATTCGGGAGTTCTTTTCTTATCAGAACGATCAAAAGCAAATTTTCCAAGGTGCCGTAGCTTCGTAAACATTATTATTACGCATCTGTAGTGGACCATGCGGTGTGTGAATATGAGAAGAGAAGATGAGTTATCTCTAGGTTAAGGCTTCCGCTAGCCGGTCCAGCTACATAAGAATGTTGGACTTTAATGGAGTCCAAAGAAACAAACAAGACCGATATACATGTATGCGAACAAATATATATTAATAACAAATAGATTAATACACGAATTACAAATACATTGAAGACATGAATAAAATGTTACAGTCTGTATGGAAAGTTGTGTGTGTGTTGAGTTGTATGTCCGTACGGGGTGAATTTTGTTTTAGCGTGTTCCCAGAATATGGGAAACGCTGGTTGTGTATATATGTTCACATATTGGAAATTTTAAGAGAAAGTTTTATATACCTCGCCTCACGTGCGAGGTTGCGGCCCGCGACCGAAGTCGAGATAGTTGCTCGCACGTGCGCGTAAGCAGAGAAAAGAGAGAAGGAGGCGAAAGGTCAGCCAGTATTTATACTCCCGGGAGAGAGAGACCCCTGTTGACGGGTTAAGGAAATGAGGAGGAGCTAACTGCGACACATCCAACTATTTCCGAACCCTCTGCAGTATCTTCAGATTGACACAAAAAAAAAACACCCTGAAATGTTCGTATTGGAGCGACCGGCGCGAATGCCAATCAGTACAGCATGTCGTTTTCAAATTTCTGTCGGAGTGAATTGCGTCATGGGACTCTTTCTGCCCAAATCTTTGCCCAACTGACCGTACTATAGTGTACAATCGACAAAATCGAAAACAAACAACACGCATGCGCGATATTAAAAATACAATATGGCGACAATATACCCATCTGACCCTCTTGTAACTGTTGGATGTACATGCTTTACGTTTTTCCATATGAAAGTAATAATCTATATAGAGAATTTTTTTTCTTTTATCTTTATGTATGTATTCATTGATTGATCTGTTTTTTTACGGTTTGTCAACCTTTCTTTATGTATGTATTCTTACGCTGTGAACTCTTTCGACTTCGCCGCCTTTGTCACAATATTGTAAGCAAACAGATGATACACACACAACGGACTAACACCCATACAGACGTCATTTGTCTTAAAGCATACAAACCCCATGCAATTAAGGATATACAGTGTAACCCGGATATAAGAGAGTTGTCGGGACCGGAGAATAAGTATCTTATATCAGGGTTTCTCTTATATCCGGGTCTCTTATATCCGGGTTACACTGTATAATAAAAGCGTTCATTGCAAGCTGGGTGTGTAGACATTGATAAGAATATCACAAGGACAAGTACAAAAATTTAAATATCTGCGAAATTCTTTAACAGAGGACGGAATGTGTGAAACTGAAATCCAAATGTGCCTTGGAATAATGAAAGGTGCATTCTAAAAGCTAAGCAAAGTATTAAGAAACAGGAAAATTTCGTTAGAAACAAAGAATATCGAAATGTTACATAATATCAGTCCTCCTATATAGCAGTGAATGCTGGAAAATCTCATTACAGATAAAGAATAGACTTAAAGCAACAGAAATGTGGTTCTACAGAAGGGTGCTGAGAATATCATGGACGGACCGAACATAGGAGCAACGAAAAAACTTTTAGGGAAAATGGAAACAAAAATGAATCTTAAACATAACATCAGAAAGAGAGAGTTGAAATTTCTAGGGTACACAATAAAGAAGTAGGGCTTGGAAAATTTGATACTCACGGGATAGATTGAAGGCAAGTGGGACAGAGGAAAACAACGCATAACTTCCCTATCGAACAGAACAGGGCTTAGAAGATACCAAAAAAATAAAATTTATTAAGAGCTCCAAAGGACAGGAAATTGTGGAGAGCCACGATCACCAACGTCCTGAATGAACATGGTACTTAGAAGAAGAAGAAGAAGAAGAATTACAGTTGAACGAAAAGAGAATTTGTTTGAAATCTAGTTCGCAAGATTTCTGTGAAAACAGCAGAAGAATTTCGCTCTAGTTCAAATTTCTAAATGAATAGATTTTTGAACAGCCATGTATGCGACAGAAAGTAACTGCTGGGTGGCATATTGATTTTGGAAGACTTCAAACGAATTAGGGCCTTTTGATTTTGACTTTGTCGAACGTATACTCGTTTTCATCTTTGTACGTGAATATGCGAAACTTTCTTTGTCGTTGTATGTCTTTTGTGTTTGCATTTACCAGAAAATGTAAGAGAAAATGTTATTTATATGAGATTAAGACCTTAGTTACATTTATGTGCTTGTGACAATGAGAGAGGGATAGACAATTTGCGCAGGTTTAAATTAAATAAGTGAAATTGTGTTCGAGTATTTGCTTATGCAGTATTTATTCGGAGATAGCTTTTACGTGTATTATAAAGAAAGAAGTGAAAAGAAGATTTTGTTCTTATATATTTGATAACGCACGTCATGGAGCGTGCAGATAATATCAAGTTCTAGTTTTTTTGTCCAGGAAAGCGTATGCGATTATAAATTGGGTTGGAACAAAAGTTCGTAGCTTTTTAAGGGAATTTCAAAAACAATATTTAAATATTTGTAGAAATATTTATTCAGTTATGTATGTGTCATTTCCTTCCCTTGCTTAACAAAATCTTATCCTCCCAGTACTTGGCATCTTTCTCGGTGATGAACTGATCTAATTTTGTTTTCTTCTAGAGAATTGAAATTCTTTCCATTAAGAGAAATTTGTTCGGTTCGAAATAAATGGTCACCTGAAGATGCAAGGTCAGATGAATATGGTGGATTTAGTACGAGATCCAGCCAAACTGTACCAGATTGAGGACATTTTTCAGATTAGTCAATTCCGGGCGCTTTTCATCGATTGCCGCCTTTAATCAATACAACCATGGACAGTACTTATCTGGACCCGACGTCTGATTATGCGGATGTAACTCCCATACTCATTTGTCCCCCTTGATACCCAAGCATCACTTTCTTTGTCTGAAGAACCGTCTTTCGGATGGTTAACTGGTTATTTATTTCGTTTACCCCAGGATCGTTGTTTTCGCTCCAAATTATTACAACCAATCCATTTTTTTATCTCCTGCGATCATTTCTTCTTCTTCTCTGAATTTCAAACAGTATGCTATCCTGGAGAAGCACAAAACTATGACAGACTGGATTCTATAGCCTTGGTTGGCAACGGGTCTACCGCAGAAAGAAATGGCAGCCTACTACGGGAAAGTTTTCTGCTTCGACAGTCATGACTCGGCAAAGACATGATCGCCCAAGCGTGTATCACGTATGGCACCTAACTGACTAATCACTCTTTAAAAAGGATTCATTTTTTGCCTCGTTTGAGTAGAGAATCTTATATAAAAATGCGGTCCATTCAATCTTTTTTTCCTTAAATTTTGAAGTACTCAGACATCATAGTGATCTATGTATTCAACTGTTTACAAAAGCCTAACAGCGCTTACCGTATTTGCCAGCGTCAACAACGCAGTTTTTTTTCTCCTGACATAAGTCTCCAAAATATGCTGTGCGTCCTTGTGGACAAAGGTTAGGGTTTTCGTAGGCCTATGCTAACCACAGATGAAGGTTAACTATGCCAGATTTCCTGATGTTATGCAAAATTTTCGAAAAAAAACAAACTTGACGGTACATGAAATATATAAGATATCACTGTGTCGTATGATCGGGATTATTTTTAAACCGCATTTCGATTTCGCCATTATCAACAACTGCAGTCCCAGCAGAATTTTCTCGTTTGTCCTGATAAAAATTTCCACTCCTGAACTTAACGAACCACTTACAAACAGTACTCTCAGCTATGGTACCATCTCTATAAACGGCACATATCCTTTTTGCTGTTCGCACGTGCTAATATACTTGGGAAAAGTATGAATTCAATTCCCCTCCCCAGCTATGGGTAAATAGTAGGCCCAACGGGGTTTCATAGCCTGGGGTGGCAAGTGTTCTAGGAGAAGGACAACTCTGAATTCAAAACTGTATGTAGCCCTGGCGAAGCGCATACTATGAGTAGTATGACAGACTGAATTATGTAGCCTTGGTTGGCAACCAGTCTACAATAATAAATAACTGTAATTACTTTCCCGAAAATAAAATAACATCAAATTACGAAAAATAAATCTCATTTTAATCCATTTTCATTTTTAAGCGGAAAAACATTTAAAATTCACAATCCACACACGAATAGTATAGAAAGATGTGTTAAAATGTCACCTTTCAGAATAGGTATATATGTCATAAAGTTCGGTCACGTGTAAAACAAAAACACGTGTTCGAAATCCACCTATTAAAAAACGCTACGATCTTTTGTTCCAATCTTATATATTCAACGTTTTATACGCTTGAGCAATAATAAATAACTGTAGTGTATGGCAACTACTGTGGTGCGATTTTCATCTCACAGACCGAATCGATAATGTAGTGAGTTCGATTATCAAGTAGATATCACTCTTGCTGCCTTGTGATAGATTAGCTAGGCATTACGACAAGAAATAAAGACATAACGTTTATATCTGAATCTATTAAAGACAGAGTACTCGGAGGAAAAGAAGGAGTCTATTTGGAGACATTTTTGAAAATAAAATACAAGGCAAAGTTACTGTAACTCCTTTGAATGATTACTTGGCAAGATGTAATATATAAATAAGAAACAAAATCAATAAAAATGTGTTAGACATGTTTTTGTTCTTGTAAATCTCGACTATAATCAGACATGAACAATACACGAGATGCGATCAGCGTATGAAGGAGCCAATGTATTTGTATAGATGTGTCTATAAACAAAGGCTGTATCGCGATATTAACTAAGAACAAAGAAAAGAATACTGAACTGTTACGTAATATTAGTCCTCTTATATGGCAGTGAATGCTGGGCAATCTCATCAGAGATGAAAAAAAATGAAGCAACAGAAATGTGGTTCTACAGAAGGGTGCTGATTATATCATGGACGGTCCGAAAATATGAGCAACGAAAAAACTTTAGAGAAAATGGAAACAAAAATGAATCCCTACACATAACATCAGAAAGAGAGAGTTGAAATTTATAAGGTACACAATAAAGAAGTAGGGCTTGGAAAATTTGATACTCACGGAACAGCGTGAAAGCAAGGCGGGCAGAGGAAAACAATGCATAACCTACCTAGCGAACTTGTGTAAATGGATTGCAGACACGGTTTAGGGGAGATAACAATAAAAGAGCATTTATTAAGGGCTACAAAGGACATGAAATTGTGGAGAGCTATGATCGCCAACGCCCTGAAAGGACACGGCACATAGAAGAAGAAGAATCTGACACAGAATATAATAATGCTAGATGGCTAATGAGATTGTGTTGCGCCAAACTTCCAAGTGGAGAGCGTCAATCTACTTGATATCTCTGAAAAGAGTGTGCTTTAATTATTGAAACTATACTCCTTTCCTTTGCAATTGGTTACTCATAATTTTCTGTAGTTGTTGGTTGGAAGTCTTATTTTAAATGTTACTGTATGTTTTACTCCCTCCACCTTGTATGTTGACAAAGGATCTCGTTACTAGGATGCCACGATTTTTGTTGGAGAGAATATTGGGTAAACGACCACCTCTGCATAAAACAATCTGCTAATTTCCATATACAAACTGACACAAGCTGAATAAAAGCTATCAACCACATCGTCAGTTATAACAATGTTTGGTCAACAGAGAATTATCACAATTTGTTTTTTAAGGTACATGAAACTGCCTTGCACAATTACCCACAGAATCGGCACATGAAAATGCCTTGCACAATTACCCACAGAACCAGCACATGAACCAAATCGGAATAAATTTAGTGAATGTCTAACTCACCTGGAAACGACTATAGGTATTGATTCGAAAATAACCTGTCACATCACATTTCTTGGTATTTCTCGACAACGCCGTTCAAAGTCAGTAGTTTCTAACAGATGTTAATTTTCTGTTTAGTTTTTAGCGGCTTTTAGCAAACCTACGAAAAAATAAAATTAAAAAAAAGATCCTAGAGACTTCATTGCTTAATACTGGTTTGTGGTCGCCTTACAAAAAATGCACTTTGTCGATATTTATTGGGTTGAGTAGCTTCTTTCTCCATTCAGTCAAATACGGGAGGAGAGATGTTCGTCCAATCTGCTAAAAAGTTAGAGTCGGTCTGTCTTAAAACATCAATATCTGAAAGCCTGGCTTTTACACGACTCGAACCGCAACTACTGACATCGTTGAGAAATACATCACCATATCATCCCTAATGTCTGCCATGTAATCACTTTGTCTTTACCTATTTGAGGATTAGTTAGTCTTGATAAAATTCTCGATTCTTAAGTGATGCTGGGGAGAATAAATATAAACTAATAAATAAAATAATAATAAAAATATAAAGAATTTAATTTTCCCATAATGCAAAAAGGAAACCAAAAAAGATTTCCGGTCACGTGTGAATTTTATGATCCCCATTTCCGGAAAAGAGATGATCGTTCTCTTCTCACTTCCCCACCATTGAGTTTGGATGTGTTTGGTAGCCGTCCCAACGAAAGGGAGACTGAGTCACCCACACTCAACGTCAGGCTGACTTGAGGTCGCCCATTCTCAATATCTCCGTATATGTGCGTCAATGAACATTTGCAATTCATTTTCTAATCAAGTCTTTGTTTTGTTTATTGCGGTCCACTGATATTCATCTTATATTAGCGGTACGAATCAAATACTACCCTCCAAAATACACGCCTCCATTCCGGTCATGCTTTACGAAACTCTCAAAAAGAGAAATAAAAATGCGAAAGGTTCACGCAGTTCAGAACATAATTCAAATTTCGAACTACTACATCACGATACCGAAGTAAATTCGATTCGTTTGTAGTTGTTACAAACCATTTAAAACGCATTTGTCTTCGTGGCGAAGTCTAGAATAAGCCGACTGCCTACCTTGCAGAGAGGTAAAACCCTATCACCGACCCAAACCACATAAATTGGAATAGAATATAATGGTCAATTCTTTCGTTAAAACTGTGAAGTTAGCTAATTTAAATTTCATTGCCATCATAAATATATTCTAAAGAACAAAAGTCACATTAATGTGTGGCGTTTTATTTAAGGTGTTTTATTTTCTGTCAGTGTATAAAATAGCCTTGTATTAAATAGAATATAATGGTCAATTCTTTCGTTAAAACTGTGAAGTTAGCTAATTTAAATTTATTGTCATAAATATATTCTAAAGAACAAAAGGCACATTAATGTGTGGCGTTTTATTGAAGGTGTTTTATCTTCTGTGTGTGTATCTTTTAAAATAGCCTTGCATTAAATAGAATATAATAGTCAATTCTTTCGTTAAAACTGGGTAGTTGGCTGCATTAAATTTCTTTGCCATCATAAATGTATAGAAAAGGAGGCAAAAGCAAATTTGTGATGTTTTATTCATGCTGTTTTATTTTCTGTCTGTGTATTTTTGTAAATGAAGAAAACAAGTTCGCTGCCAGATGTTGAAAAGCACTTTCTACGCAGCGTATATAATGAACAAACATTTTTATTTCTTTTTACAATGACGTTGGCCCTGTACAAGGCTCAAAAGCCACTCGAGGTAGAGTGTTACGGCCTAAGGGGCACACTTTATGGGGTAAGTCTACAGATGAGTATTGTAGTGATCGGGGAAGCATCCTCTTGAGAGTCGGTTTCACAAAGAATTGGCTCTGGCAGAATTTACATTTAGCCAACGTCATATGAAGAGAATGAGCGCGTTTCATTACAATGTGCTTGGCATGGCGTGTCTTAGCCGTGAAAGTTAGAACTGGTGGAACTATGAACTGTAGTTAATCTGAACACTTTCTATGGAAATAGCGATAGAGCAGCGAGAGAGACTTGCGATGTTTCGTCTGTGGGGAAGGGATTGCAGGATAAAAAATTAATTCATTGCCCACTAGGACGCGGAATCACCTATTGTGTTAGCCCTATCAAGACTGGAAAATGAAGGCAGCAGTACCCCATTTTCGTCCTGATATAGTTCTTGTAAAGGTAAAGGATATCGGGGGGGGGGGTCAGATACGTATTGGAGCGGTACAGGGAACGGACTATCTTCCCACTATCTTCAGCGATGGGTTATATGTAGGGGTTTCACTTGAGGTTTGGGTTGAGTTTGTCCCAGTAGGTCTCCCTGGGGGAACGCGCGTTCTGAACGTGTTCTTTTGTTGATAGTGATATTTACTCGTTTCGAAATTTTGTTAATGTTTTTACTAAAATAAATTCATGGAATCATTGATTATTTTAAAAGCTATTTAAATTTTACAACTTTAATAAAATATATTTGTTACTCCTCCCGGGACAAATACGACGCATGATCTGTTTCGTGCGGGGGTTCAAAGATTATTTATCGTTCAGAAATTGCTCGGTGCCATTGGCTATGGCTGGCTGCAATCAGAGAGTTATCCACCTTCATAATATTATAGAAGAGTCTTTTCCCTAGGAGAAGACCCAAGGAAGAAGGCTTCAGATAACTGCTGACAACCATTAATAGTACAATTATACAATGTCCTTGCATTATTATTAATAGTATTTTAAGTTTAATATTTCTAGTGACACGAATGTTTGCCCAATTATTTATCTTTTTAATCTAGGTTAAATTTATTGACATTACAACAATTACGATATATATATATATATATATTTGTATCTTTTGGAGGAAAGCCTCGTGCTTTTTCTCAATACAGAACACACAACTGTCGGATTATGAATCTGTTAACACAGCGCTATTGAAATTCAAACAAACGTGGCTTGGGAAACAAGCGTAGATTTCAAATTAACATTTATTAGCATAAATGATAGCAGTAATGGTAATATTAGCCTTATAAGTAAACATTCGACATTCATTAATTGATCAGTAAGTGTTACTATCGGTTGAAATTTATAAGATCTTTCTCTTGAAACAATATTTCGGGAAAATAGGTTTATCAAGCCCAGTAGCTGTTATTGCTCTTTCAAGTATTGATTTATGATTCCTTCCTTGCATTTTTTGAGGTAGTGTGGAATGATATCCTCTTTATTATGTCCTTATTTTCTCTTCGAGTCAAATGTGCTATCCATTTTAGTCGTTGCTGCTGTTAACAGTCTTCAAGTGATGTGGTTTTTGTTATCTGTTACAGTTCTTTGTGTTCGCCGTGAAGTTTGAATAACCCGACATTTGTATGTTCTGTACATATAGTTGAGAAAAATCCAGCGATAAGACACATTTTTGACCTTTCTATCTTCGTTTACTCAATTCATTTTCTGTCCGTATGCAATCCGTTTGCTCCAAATATAACTTCTGAATTATTCTAATATCTTCCCCAAATAAATAAAGTTTTCCTTTCAATTTAAATAGATCTTTGCATCGTATCTCACCAAATGCTATCGCATAATATATGTTGTGAGGGAGAATATTTTGGACTCGGCCGTCGGACGAAAGACATAAAAATACGCATATATTAAGAGGAGTAGCAGTAGCCTTTGGAGTCGCAACCGCGTCTTTGACCGTTTGCGACATCTGTCGAACTCTCTGCTTTGGACGGAGCTTTGCCGCAGGGCAAAGTTTCGTCCGGGGAGGTAGACAGTCCCTGAACCCGTTTATACGGGTTCTAAATGGGCATATTTTTTGCCCGAGCCTACGGGCTCGGTAAGCCCACATTAAACCGGCCTTGTGCCACATCGACCCATGTGGGGGGCTTGCTAAATATCGAGTAGCAGTAGCCTTTGCTAAAAGCAGTTAGTCATTCACGGCTAAACATTCTCTTCCCTAGTTTTCTATTCTACATTATGTTTCCCTGTACCAAAAGGTAATAAACTTGTTGTTAAACCAATTCCGGTTTTCTACTGTTGTTTTTGATAACTTAGTTACAACAATATATAAAGCAGGTTTACGTCCTTCTGCGTTTGTACTGTTTTTCTTCTTCTTTTATGTGACAATCATGGCCCTTCACATCTTCCTGTCTCTTGTAGCCCTTAATAAGTTTTTTTTTTTTTTGTTATTTCTCCCAAATCCTGTTCTGCCATTCATTTACTCAAGCCAATCAAGTATGTTACGCGCTACTTTCCTGTGTCCCTCTTTACCTCAATCTATCCTGTTGGTACCAGTTTTTCCAAGCCCATCTTCCTCATTACGTTCCCCAGAAAATTCCTCAGAAACTTCCTCTTCCTGGTGTTAAGTATAAGTTTCCTTTTTGTTTCCATTTTCTCTCAAACTTCGTCGTTTCTCACATATTCGATCCATGTTGTCCTCAACATCTTTCTGCAGAACCACATTTCTGTTGCTTCAAGTTTCTTCTCCATTTTTGAGTGGATTGTCCAGCATTCACTGCCATATAAGAGGACAGATATCACGTAGCTGTTCAGTACTCTTTTCTTTGATTCTGATGAAATCTTCCTGTCTCTTATTACTCTGCTTACCTTTTGGAATGCATCTTGGGCCATCCCAATGCGTCTTCGGATCTCAGTGTCGCACTTTCCGACCTCTGTTAGAACATTTCCCAGATATTTAAATTTGTTGTACCTTCTTGAATTTTGGTATCCCCGTTTTGGGCTCATCTGTTTACTGACAACCATGCATTCTGTCTTCTTGTAATTTATACTTAGTCCTTTCCTCTCACTTTCATTGTCTACCTTCTGTAGGACCTTTTATAGCTTACTTTCTGTGTGTTATCAACGGTGTGTCTTCTACATGTTCATTTTTATTAGAAGTTATTGTTCATCACTTATTGTGCGTAATACATAATTAAAACTCTATCATTGGTATGTAATGTCATAAAATAATATATTCGGGATTAGTTATTATCCACGCTTTCGCGTATCAGCTAAGGACTTTGAAAAAAATCTTTCGCGAATAAGGTGGGTAGGCAACTATAGGTATACTTGAATACAGCTCTTGTTTCTTCAGAGATTTTGTTAATTTATATAGTGCATGAAATTATTAATTTGATATAATGACCTGTTTCTCGCCGCGATGAGGTGCAGGGATCAGATCTCGAAATAACCTGACGAAATGATCTCTAAATAATTTGAGGATATAATCTCAAAATAATCTAAGGAAATGATCTCGAAATAATCTTAAGAAATGATCTCGAAATAACCTGAAGAAATGATCTCTAAATAATTTGAGGATATAATCTCGAAATAATCTAAGGAAATGATCTCGAAATAATCTTAAGAAATGATCTCGAAATAGCCTGAAGAAATGATCTAGAAATAACCCGAGGAAAATGATCTCGAAATAACTTGAGGAAAAACACCAGACGCGTCATTCAAAAACACCAGACAAGTAGTTGCATGATAGGTTGTGTCCCACACACAAACCAATTCGGATGTCCCACTGGACAGAAGAGAAGACGTGATCAGACGTAGATTTGGACGCCGTGTTCACTGACCGAAAGGGATGGGCAATGAATCACCCTGGACTGAATGAGAAGCGAAGACGAATTCAGAGGCCAGACTGAAATGCCGGCGAACGATAATACTTAAAGATACACGCCAAAAAGGATAAATACCATTGGAATTGGGGTCAAAACTGATTTTCCTCCCCGTCCAGCTGAAAATGTCTAAAAAATCTGTAGTGACAATCATCGCTCTAGGGAGAAATGAAAATTACTAAAGTTATAAAACAACAGTTGAAGAGACTTTTGTACCACAGACTCATTCCCTTGTATGACTAGGATTTCACCCGAAGAATTCAATATTACTACTCTTGGTGATGATTGCTCAATCTACAGACGTAGATTCTTCTAACGACAAACCAGCGTAAAACCATTGTTAATAATAATAGATAATATAAGATGATGATGATAATAATATTAAAATAATAATAATAATAACAATAATAACGAAGAATATAATATAACAATAATAAAAATAGATGATTATGATGTAACAATAATAATAATAACTAATGGAAAATTTCAAGATGAGCATGTTACTCACGTTTCTTTTAAATTCCATTCACGCTGACCGCGTTTCATTGTATTGTCTTGTTGATAACCAGTACTACCGTTTTTCTCAAGACAAACAACGTTTGTACAAAGACTTGTACTTTTTTAAATATTTTATACTTGTAATTTTTTTAAACGTAAATTCAAGAAGACAGACATACTGTCGAAATAACGTTAAACATTGTTAAACACTTTGTCTTTTCTTTTCTGAAACCACGCTATTCTCTCGGTGCTGTAATAATAATAAGAAGAATAAACGTAAAGTAACAATAAATAATTTCAATATAACAATAACAAAAATAATAATATAATAATATTATAATATAAATATAATATAATAATAATAATAATAATACAAAATATAAATAAAGAGCATAAAAAAGAATAGAAATAACAATAATAATAATAGCAACAACAACAATAATAATAATAATTATAATACAAACAATAATAATAATAACAACAACAAAAATACTAATAATAACAACAGCAATAACAACTGCAACAACAACAAAAATAATAATACGCCATAACAACAACAACAATAATAATTATAATACAAAAATACTAATAACAACAATAAAAACAAAAATAATAATACGCCATAACAACAACAATAATAATAATTATAATACAAACAATAATAACAACAACTAAAATACTAATAATAACAACAACAATAAAAATTGCAACAACAAAATTAATAATACGCCATAACAACAACAACAACAATAATAATAATAGCAACAACAATAATAATAATAAAAAACAGTAACTGAAAGGGTATCCGCTGCTTTTATCAAAATCTGTCACTATATCGCATACATTTGGCTGTGGTACATGTGCCCCGTATACCCTGATCAGACTGAGTGCCACCTCCCCTAACACGGAATGTCCTTGTAACGTTGCAGATACGTTGTACTTTGATGGACAGATGACATTGTGTCGACGTTACTGTAACGTTGCAATAGACTATTTTCCTTAACCGAAACTGACTGCTCATTCCCGACGTTTTCACACCGTCATGGTAACGTCGTGAAGTGACATGAAAGATTACGCACGGGTCAAAATGACATGAGAATGCTTCTCCTTCTCTTAACAATATGTGTAGAATGTGTAAAATTAATTCTCGCATATTTTTAAATGAGAATCACGTGTTTAGTTGATGAATGCACGTTCAAATGTCTTCCTGCAATTTATCATCTATTTTCTGTTAATGAAAGGTTACAAGGTAACGTACAAGATTAAATTGTAAATACGGCATGGAGAAAAAAAAGAACCTCTGAGCGAATTGATAGTTTTACTAGGAATAGTACGAGGTGGCCACAATCTTAACAACATAAGATATGCAGATGACACAGTGCTAATAGCAAACACAGAAAGGAAACTACAATAACTTTTACAGAAGGTAATGAAAGAAAGCTTGAATATCGGACTAAACATTATTTGCAAGAAGTCAGAATGCGCGGTTGTTAGCAAGAGGAACAAAACCATCATCCATATTAGAAAATGGAGATATCAAAATCAAACAAGTACAGTGTAACCCGGATATAAGAGAGTTGTCGGGACCGGAGAAGAACTCTCTCATATCCGGGTTTCTCTTATATCCCGGTTTGGTCTATTATATATACATTAACACAGGCTCTAATTTGGGACCAGAGAAAATATATCTTATATCCGGGTTTCTCTTATATCCGGGTCTCTTATATCCGGGTTACACTGTACAAAAATTTAAATACCTGGTAAGCGTTTTCACAAATGACGGAAAGTGTGACACTGAAATTTGAAGGCACATTGTGAAAGCGAAATATACCTTCCTAAAACTAAGCAAAATATTAAGAAACAGAAGAATTTCGTTAGAAGCAAAGAAAAGAGTACTGAACTCAAATATAACAGTTCAGTACTCCTTCAAAATTTGAACCAATGCTCTTATTTTGGCATCCTTCAATTCTAGATTGGTTGGCTGCAGATCCACCACACCCCAAAAGTGCTATGTGGTATGGCAGTCCGGTGACTGTGGGGTCACTTTAAGACAGTAAATCCATTGCTGTCTTCCATGAACCAATCTGCTACTATTTTTTTATTTGTAACACGGTGTGTTGTCCTGTTGGGGGTGGCCACCAGAGGTTGGGTGCACTCTCGTTATAAATTAGGATTGTAATGAAGGAAAACGAAAAGGAAGGATTAAACATCAACTGCAAGAAGACAGAATGCATAACTGTTAGTAAAAGGATGAACCCAAAATGCAAATTACAAATCAGAGATATCAAAATCAAATACAAAAATTTAAGTATCTGTGAAGTGTTCTAACAAAGGACGGAATGTGCAACACTGAAGTCCGAAGACGTACTGGGATAGCCAAAGATGCATCCCAGAAGCTAAGCAATGTATTAAGAAACATAAAATTTCGTTACAAACAACGAAAAGAGTACTGAACTGTTCTGTGATATCTGTCCTCCTATATGGCCGTAAATGCTAGACAATCGCCTCACACTTGAAGCAACGCAAATGTGGTTCTACAAAAGGATGCTGAAAATACCACGAACCAAACAACAAGATTTTAGAGAAAACGGAAACAAAAAAGGACACTTCTATTTAATATCAGGAAGAGACATTTGAAATTTCTAGGCCACATAATCATGAAAGAGGACTTGGAAAATTTGATACTCACAGGACAGATCGAAGGTGAGATGAACAAAGGAAATCTAATCTTAACCGACCTCGCGAGCTGGAGTAAATTGATAGCGGAACAAGTTTAACAAAAAGACAACATTTATTAAGAGCTACAAAAGACATGAAATTGTGGAGAGCCATGATCGTCAAGGACCGGAAGAGACATAGAAGAAGAAGATGTAACCCCTTTCAGAAATGTATCAACGTCATTTTGTTAGCTGGGATTGTTCAATATACGGATGTCGCTGCTTCGGACAACATCCTAACATGGAAACATCGACAAACCAGGATGCTGTGAATCCATATAAAATCTTGTGCAGACTGAGTTGTTTATCACACAGTTTCTAGACAGTTGAAAAACTTTGGCTTCAAGCCAAATAGTAAAAATTTGCTTTTTACGTCTATACTATAAGATATCTCTATGTTGATACAGAAATGACAGTTTTGCTGATTCTTAATATCACACACACAAACATATATATATATATATATATATATATATATGTGTGTGTGTGTGTTTTCAAATGAGTTTCTGGATCCACACCAAGATAAGATAATGTTTAAGACAGGGATCATAATTTATTTCTAAAATAAGATACAATAGTATCACACCGAATAAAATAATAACTCAAGGTACCTTTCAACCGACTCCTCTTCAGCAATTGATATCGTCGGTATCTCTTTCTCCCCCGCCCTCTCTCTCTCTCTCTCTCTCTCTCTCTCTCTCTCTATATATATATATATATATATATATATATATATATATATATATATATGTATATATATATATATATATACAAACTACATTCTTTAGTGCCATCATTTCTGACCCAGAGTTGAATCGCCCTCAATTTCAACGTACCCCATTGAATGTTCCACTCAGATACTTCCAGAGAACTGCTGCTTTGTGAAACAGACACCACGAGAATGCTTCCCCCACCACTACAAATCAAGTATAAGTTTAACCGTTATTTGTCCTTCATTTCTTTGTAATCTTTACTTCACACTTCCTTACACTTATCCATATCATACATCTCATTCACTAATCTTCTACCTTGAGTGACTCATGGATGTACAGACACACACACACATACACACACACACACACACACACACACACACACACACACATATATATATATATATATATGAAGAAATATAGTCTTAAAGTGTGCTATATTTATGGGATAAAGTGCTCAATATCAGAGATAGAGCGTGTGTAAATATAAAAGTGAACATAGAAGTCAACACTTAGAGGCGACAGTTTGTTTCATGCTAGATGCAATCATCGGGTCACTGTGGCCGATGATTGCATCTAGCATGAAACAGACTGTCGCCTCTACGTGTTGACTTCTATGTTCACTTATATATATATATATATATATATACAGGACGTATGAAGGGAAGCTGAGTTCTTAGGACCAACAGCCAGACTACCCGCACATCTCATATGATTATAGTACTGAAGTCAGAACTAACAACACTTTATGGATGAGCCGAATACAGGAAACTGGTGCACAGTATGCCACAAGGTCCCTAAACGACCCTCTGCTGGTTTTGAATTTAGAATTTTCCTTCTCCTAGACCGTTCGCCATCGAAGGCTACAGGACCGATTTTGTTATTTAACCAAAACTGTAGGGAGAAGAGATGGGTTTATATATTTTATATATTTCCCAAAGGTATTAGTACGTAAGTGAATGTAATGAATTCCCTTGAAACTCAGCTCCACGATTCCTCAAAACCAAGCCGTTATTCACTACTCCTCAGTTCCCATATATATATATATATATATATATATATATATATATATATATATATATATATATATATATATATTATTATTATTATTATTATTATTACTATAAAATTTAAGTAATATTTGTTATTTGTATGAAAATTATATTTAGTGGGTACAAAAGTTTGAGTAAGCATGAAAACGTGTCTCTCGACAGAAAACGTATTTCTCTTTAACCTAAGAAACTACCAAGTCAGTCGTCCTTTACTGATAAGCTACGGTAAGCCATTAGAGCAAAACATGGATCAGTTAGCTTGCTTAAAAAATGTACATGGACCGTTTCAAAGTCCATATTTGCTAATTTTATTTTCGTAACCGAAACAAAATGTTTGGGTTTTTTTAACCCGAAAATAATGTCAGATTACAAAAAAAAAAAAAATGAATTAATTGATTTAAAAAAAAAAACACTGTAAATTGAAAAGGGAAATAATAACTCTGTGGTGTTTATATTCAGTTCTCGGAGTCTTGGCTTCTAAGCACATTAAGTATATTAATATAAACAGTGAAACGGCTGATCTTAATATTTACATGCACTAAATGTTTTATTAATTTTACTCTCATTAATTATTGGCATCACTTGAATGTAATTAACGTCAACAACAATTGGATTTTCAAAATATATCCGGACAGAAAGAAAACGGCCTCTTACCTCGGGCGATGTCAGATTGCATTCACTGTGAGAATCCAGTTATATTTAGGCAATCAGCCGATTGTGCATTGCTAAGTGGTTTTCAGACAGTATTTTCTAGGTTCCACTTATTAGTTGGAGAACACGCGATGGGATAAAATCTTCACAAGTGTAGATGTTTAATCCGCCGAAAGGATATTTACAAGATCAGTCAATTTCCGAGGCAATTTCTCACCTAACTTAGTCATTTCCTTTTTCTCATTAGAATGCGTTGGAGATTTTTTCTTAACTTTTGTCTATATCCCCTAATATAGTTACTAATAGCTGAGTTTTACACATTTAAATATAGACGTATCATCAAGAATACATACAAACGCACATATATAAAAAAACACGTGAGTACACGCACGCACACACACATGTACGTATCTATGTATCTATGGGCACGTAGCCGAGTGGTTAGGACCTTCGCTTTCCGAATCTCATCATGGTAGATTCATCAGGAAGGTGACTTCTTGATTTTTGCGGCAAATTAGGAAAGCGTCTGAAAAACATTCTACGAGTTGATCCAAGCTTTTTGTGTGAAATTGGGAAGACAGAAATATTTGGTTGTTCTAGCACGAAGTCACAAGTCATCGTGACCGAGGGTTTGAGCGTACTGGACTTGTTAGGATTGGTGATCACGCCAGATAATATGCTATGTCCCAGAAACTGTAACTAAGGTCCGCTCAGCATAGTAGTCGTACGAACCACGGGTGGGCTCTGTGTGTGTTGCACAAACAAAAATGTGCCCAACATCCGTCTGTAATATACCGGGGTGCAAAAGTAGGTATACAGCGAGTATTATTATTGATGCTGTTATTGATATAATTGTACAAACAGTACCATACGTTTTGTACGCACGTTTTGTAACTATATTCCTACTTTTGCATCCACCTACACACACACACGCACAATGAAAAGAAATCAACCATACACCAATAAAAGTGCATATATAAAAGAAAAATGAGAAAATAAACAGTCAGTTGCTGATATCCCCTGAGGAGTGGGCGGGGTGATTGTTGGAGGGTCCGTCTACGAACCTCTAGAGTCGGGATGCTGAAGGTAACACGAAAGTGCTGCCTTTTGGAGAGGGAAGTTTCCAGCAGTCAGCTCTGACAGTCGGACCGAATATTCTTGCTGTAACACTCGCGTTTGTATATGTTTGTATTACTGTTTCTGTTAATATATTTGTTTAAATCAATTCCTCTCTTTGTGTCTTTAACAAGGCCACAACAATATATATATATATATATATATATATATATATATATATATATGAGTGTGTGTATGTGTATGCGTCTGTGTGTGTGTGTGTGTGTGTGCATTTCTAATTTTAATGTGTAAAATAACAGGGACGTCTAGCCAAACACGTGTACTCACTAAATATAACGCTTATAGTAATGAGAAACAATTGCATGTGTAAGTCTCTAAATACACTCACAGGCCACTTAATTAAGTACACATTAACAAACGCTCTATTATTCAAATTTCTAGTCACATGACCGCAATTAAATGCGCATTTAAACATGGTCATGTCGACCTCAGGAGCTTCATTTTATGTATTAGTATGGGAAAGAGGGTTAATTTAAGTATCTTTTAACGCGGCATGGTCGTCGTTAGTGCTAGACGGGATGATATGAATATTTCAAAAATTATTACTAGCATTTTCTTGTACAACCATATCTAGGGTTTACAGTGGATGGTAAAAAAAAAATATGAAACAAATTCAATGAGTGGCAAATCTCTTTGCGAAATCCTTTGGTGTAAGGTCAGAGGAAAACGGTCAGATTATAGCAAGAGTAGTTGAAATGAATACTCTTTACAACGCAGATATACAGAAAAGCATATTTTAACACACACCACTGTGAAGTAAATAAGCTGCAACAACAGAAGACCGAGCCGGATACCACTGCTGACTGATAAAAACAAGATACCGAGGCAAGAATTCAATAACGATCAAAGAAATTAGACAATAGAACATTGGAAAAACGTTCGTTGTTCTGATGAGACTTGATTTCTGTTGCGACATTCGGAAGTTAGGATCAAAATTAGTCGTAAACAACACGAAAGGATAGATCCAGCCTGCATTATATCAACGTGTCAGACTGGTGGAGATGGTATAATGGTATAGGGAATATTTTCTTGCCATACATTGGAGACTCATTGGTACAAATAAAATACCGTTTAAATGCCACAACGTATCTAGGTATTGTGGCTGACCACGTGCTTAGATTTATGACTAAAGTGCACCCATCCTTTGGTGGCCACTCCCAGCGGGACAATGCACCGTGTCACAAATCAAAAATAGTGACAGATTGGTTCATAGAACACAGCAATGGATTATCTCTCTTAAAATGGCCTCCACAGTCACCGGATTGCAACACCACATAGCACTTTTGAGATGTGGCGCAAAAGAAGATTTGAATTCTGAATGTGCAGCCAACCAATCTAAAATATTTTTATGCCAAAATAAGAGCACTGGTTCAAATTTCCAAATGGTGCTTCCAGAAGATCGCCGAATACAAGCCAATAAGAATTCAGGCATTTCTAAACGCTAAATGGTACCCAACTTTGTACTGGAAGAGTATATCTAATAAAGTGAGCGGTGAGTGTATATATATGGATACGTATATACATATATAAGCTGGGTATTCATTTAATATGCAGCATATATCGTCAATAAATTTACGTGTAAAACGTTTCGCAAAGATCTTTGTTTCATATATATATATATATATATATATATATATATATATATATATATATATGTGTGTGTGTGTGTGTCTGTATGTGTCTCTGTGTGTGTGGAAACTGCTCTTGAAAATGACCTCCAATTATTTGTTAAATGGAGCAAAGAATATCTTGCAAATTTTAACCCCTACGAATCGAAACTGCTATCACCATAGACAATCTATTTTTGCCTTCAATCAGGTGGGTAATCCATTGTACCTTCTTGGTCTCACGTTTTCCACTGACATGAAGTGGAGTGCCAGACAATTTTCTCTTTCGACTCCATCTTGCACATGTATGAAGCTACTATTAGCCGTGCATTGAATATTGCTGTCATATCTGGTCTAGATCTCTTACAGTATATCTCGTGATTCGTGACAAAATCCAAAGAAGATATTATTGGCCCTGACCTGGCATCTCGACTTCAGTCACCTTCCTAACGCCCCGACGAGGCTCCTATCTGCCATTCCTACAAATATTTTCATGGCCATTGTTCTAACACTCTATCCCCCTTGGTATATCGACCTCATGAATTTTAAGCGTACTACTACAAGGCCTACTAGGTCTGATACTTTTACTGCTAGATGTAACCGTAAGTTCTATTCTAATAATTTCTTTTCTCGCCTGTGGATGTCTCTTACCGTATCTTACTCTCTTGTAAACTACAATCTTCAAATATTGAAATGCAACTTCAAACGCAACTGGCGTTTGTATAAATTCTTATATGATACGTTAGAATTTCCCTTCCTCCTCCATGCGCCGATAGCTTAGGGGTATGATCTCTGTGATGCCAAATCGGTCGGGTTTCGATCTCAGCTCGGATGTCTAGCCACACTGATGGGCTGATACAGCGAAACAGGCTTGTATGTGGATGACCATATATATATATATACAGTGATGTTCGATAAAAGTGACTCACCTGATTTTTTTTGCTTAAAATATTTTTCGCCTATTGTTTTGGGGTCAAACTAATTTTTAATCTTACTAATATAAAGACCACTTCCTGACCACCTAGTAAAAAAGTTTACTCACCCTAAGGTATTCTATTGATAATTATAATTTTGGATTTAAATGAGACTTAGGGAAACACTCTGTTCCAAAAAAGTGACTCACTTATTTCCTGCAACTAGTAATCAATAGAAACATAACCGAACAGCTTTAAATAAAGAATAGTAGAGGTATAATTTATTTATAATAGGTAATAGAGTTCGAAATATTTAATAATCTATGGGTCCTCCTTTATTTTGAATAACCTTTTCAACCTTTTTGGGCATTGACTTGATTAGGTTCCTGGCAAATCTCATCTCCAAGCATTGAATTCCATTCGGATATGAAATTCACAATCAAATGCTTTTTGTTGCTCAACTGCTCTCTCGACAGCCTGTAATTTATAATGCTCCATAAGTTTTCTATGGGGTTGAGGTCAGGAGATTGGGGCGTCCATGTCATAACACTCATCTGCTTCTCATCAAAGTATTCCTTCATCAATTTTGATTTGTGACAGGGAGCATTATCTACGAAGTACTATATAGGACGAAATTAATTAATAATTAATAGGATATATTAAAAAGAAGATAAACCGCAAACGTTTTTGGTTGAAATGTGGATTTTTTTTATTTTAAAATATATATCATGCTCTATTTTCCATAATATACTCTATTTTCGACATTATGGAAAACAGAGTAGAATACATATTTTAAAATTTTTTAAAATCCACATTTCAATTAAAAATGTTTGCGGTTTATCTTTTTAAAATATACATTTTTCTCTCGTTGGAACAACTATAACCTCTTCCATATATATATATATATATATATATATATATATATATATATATATATATATATATTTCATTAAAAACGACTGACAAGGTCCTTTTATTTAGTTTTTTATACAATTTCTCATGCAATCTAATAATGTTTTTCTTTTCGGATGATAAATAATATAAAAACTGTCCGAATGTTCTTTTTATCCGTGCGCTTTCGGCTATATATTTAGCCATTTTCAAGGATTACATTTTAACTGTTAGAATTAGAAATAGTTTGTTATATGTATGTTTTATAAAATGTTTCATTTTTTTGTTTCAAAACACGGTCAAGATTTTATGTCCATGTTCAAAGTTAATATTATTAAGTGTTGGTTTGTTTATTTTTATTAATAAAGCTTCCATTATTTTTAGCCTTTTAGAAGAGGTTATAGTATATATATGTATATATATATATATATATATATATATATATATATATATATATATATATATATATATGTGTGTAGAGAGAGAGAGAGAGAGAGAGAGAGAGAGAAAGAATACGCGCGTCCTCGTGTGAAATGCTACCCAAATGATTTGAAAATACATTAAAAATTTTGCATGAGACGTTGTTCTAAAGTTCTCAGCCTGACACATTTCCCATAATTTCGGTAAACATCATTTTTCCTGCTTGTTCACGTCTCAAACATTTTAGCCCACACGAGTATTTCCGCCGTTTTATTAAAACTAATGCCTTTGGCTATAGAAAGAGAATTTTCAAAACGTAGGACTAACTAAAGCTAGTATCAAATGTGACTTCTGTATAACGTTTTCACTATAGCGGGAGAGTTATATTCAATGTATTCTTTTGCATCAAACACCTTAAATATTCCTTGTGATATAAAGATTGTGAGCGCGAGCCTCAACACGTAGCTAAAACGCTTAGACCGCTTGTTGCAGACTGCGCACCAACATGAGATATTCTCATGTTAATTTTGTGAGTCTAATAACTCTCCCATGCTGGCCCAAGGCATGTTAAAGGTGAGCCTTTTTGAATATTTTCTCGCAGTTAGTTGCTAATTCTTGCAGCGGACTGGTTGACAACACACGCTATAGAACCCAGTCTGTCTTGCTATTCACCCAATGAACTCATCACTTCCCTAAGGGTATTTACCTGTAAATGAATGCAACGAATTTGAACTGGGCTCCCCGATTTCTCATTCAGATTCACCATACACAACGCACATCGTGTATATATATATATATATATATATATATATATATATATATATATATATATATATATTGATATTGCTCTATGTTATTTATATGGATACAAATACTTAAGTAAATGGTATGTTTGTAATAAACAGTATTAGCAAC
>OZ038475.1:51594479-51601979 GCA_964036315.1 Acanthosepion esculentum
TATTCAATTTTAGGGTTGATTGTTATATTTTATTCTAACTATTATTTTGGCGGGAGCAGTTTTTTAATTTGTTTATTACTTCATATATTTATTTGGATTGATTATCTTTATTTGTTTTTTTTTCTAACGGTTAATTTATCGGGATCTGTTTGTTAGTTTATTTATTTATTTATTTATTTATTTGGATGAATTTAGATTAATTTATTTTACTTGTTTTTTATTATTTATTTATTATACTGTATATTTTTATTTACTCTTTTCGGTTTTCGATTTTTAAGTAACGTAGAATTTTTTATCGTTGTATCACAGTTATAGCTATGTTTTTCGTCCGATCTTTGATTTAATTTATATACTCTAACTAATATTTTGGTCATAATGGTTTGTTAATTTGTTTATTATTTACTTTATTTATTTGGGTTCATCGATTTTGTTTTTTATTTGTTTATTCTGTTTCGTCTATTCTCACGAGTGTGATTTGGTAATTTCTTTGGGTTAATTTATTTTACTTATTTTATTGTCATTTTGTTTATTTATTTATTTGTTTATTTTGTTTATTTTTTATTATATTTTTTCAGTTTTCGATTTTTAAGTTACTACGTTACTTAAAAATCGAAAACTTTTTGAGTTACTACGTTACTTAAAAATCGAAAACTGAAAAAAGTATGACTTCAATGTTCACTTTTAATATTTACTCACACTCTATCTCCGATATTGAGCACTTTATCCCATAAATATAGCACACCTTAAGACTATACTTCTTCATATATATATATATATATATATATATATATATATATGTGTGTGTGTGTGTGTGTGTGTGTGTGTGTGTGAGAGAGAGAGAGAGAGAGATCAAGGTGCAATTTTCCTGTATTGTAATTTAATTGTAGCGGTCAATGGAAATTCGCGCGCAGGTAACTCTCATTAATGCTATCCAACTGAGTGAGTTTGCCACTATGTTTTATGCTACCTACTCATATTCCATTATAACGCGAGGTTTTGTGAAATTGACAAATCCTAGTCACGTTCTTACATTCAATCTTTCGTGAAGTTCTGCAAAATCTGCTGCTGAAATCGTCGAACTTCCTCGGAACATTATTTCGTCCAAACATCGGTTTCTTAAGTAGCCTTTCAAGGTCAGTGCGTGTCAGTTTTCGATTATGATATTTCAGGGCGACCCACCTTCATCAAAACATCAGGAAAAGTTTTGTGAGCACTAACATGTAGAATGTCGCCAAAAAATCTGTACCATTTACTGGGGTAATGCTGAAGTTTTCTTCAGCTCACTTCTCAAATATTTCCCAATATAAACTATATGCGTGCCGTCGAGGGACAAAATGACAGATAACGCGCTAAGAGGTCGGAAGATAGAGAAAAGACAGTGTGCTAGTTTTGCAGACACCCTCTACATGTCTCCGTTGCGTGACATGAGGCTGGGTTTGAGTTGCTTTTCGTCTAGTCATTTATTAAAAGAAAAGTAACCAATCAGCAAAAAGACGAAGGCATGTATAACTTATCTGAAGCTATATTCAAATTAAAGTGGAGTGTACCCGAGCTGGACTTAATTAAATACAGTATACGTATAAGATGAAAAGATCTATACCACATTTTCCTCCGCTGGGGTGGACGGGTCCTACTAGCATCTGTCTTGCTTTAGATGGTTTTGTTTTATTCTTTAGTTTCGTTTTTGGGGTTAATTCCCTCCCCCATCATTTTCATTATCATATAAATTTTTATATATTTTTGTAAAATAAGAAAATAGGAAAAAAAAGACTCTGTTGTGATCATTTATTAAATTTACATCATGTGATTGTTTGTATGTCTGCGGTGAATATGTGGTATTTTGGTATATGTAAGATTGAGAGGTGATGGGTAAATTCTTGTGGTGATTGGGTATATTGTAATGAATGAATGTGTCGTGATTAACTAGGACGAGGATAGTTAGTGATGATCAACCTTTCCCAGCGCGGTCTTGTGTCACAATTTCTGTAACAGTCAGAAATAAATATACATTCTCCACCGTTGGTTATTTTTAGGGGACAAAGTCATTCCACAGACCAGCTCTCCTGCGGGTCCTTTGATGGCGTCGTGTGGTTCGCGGTCTACAGTCGACTCTAACATTGATTCGTTTGAGCTTGTTATCCCGGGTTTGTCTCTCGCCCCTCGGCTTTGAAGTATAAACCTTCGACTTGAAGTGTTTACATATTCTTAGATTTGTAAGCCACTCTGCGTCTGAATTTGAAATAGCGGTATCTGTTTCAGAGTGGACATTTTTTAGTGCTAATTCCTCACCAGAACTGAAGTCATGTTTGTCCATTGTTCAGTAGCTGTGGTAGAGTCAGGGTCGACGTCAAACCTTTGTGCTCTCGTGCAATGTTCCATGTTAATTCTAAGTTGAATAAATTGTAGTGAAAAGACGAACGCAGGAATAACTTATTATAATCAATATTCAATGTAGTGTGACCGAGCTGGACGTATTTAAATACGGAATACATGTAAGGGGAGATAATCCATACCACATAAGGATTCTGTAATTTCGAAAGTTCTCTATCTTGACAAGCTATTATCAAGAGAATAAAATACAGTGTAACCCGGATATAAGACAGTTGTCGGGACCGGAGAAGAAGTCTTTTATATCCGGGTTTCTCTTATATCCGGGTTTTGTCTATTATATATACATTAACACAGGCTTTAATTTGGGACCAGAGAAAATATCTCTTATATCCGGTTTTATCTTATACCCGGGTCTCTTATATCCGGGTTACACTGTATAAAACCTATTAAAACAAAATTGCAAGATTAAAATGTGTATATTATTAGTAAATATAACGGATTAAAGTCAGTAGCATAAAATATTTTTCTTACATTTTTTTTCATTAAAGAATTCCACATGGAATACTATGCAGTAGCTTAGGAACTAGTCGCCTATCTAACGTCTGATTTAAGATTTATTAAACAATCACATCAAGACATTCGCTCGTTTTAATTTAGTGAAATATTGGCACCTTGGGATATATTTAAACGTTAGCTGCACTCGGACTTGTTTTATAGACACAATTTTCAGTTTCTTATTGTCGTTCTTCCACTATTCCATTACTTAGCTTCGATTATTTTCTAAATTAATCAATTGTTTTGTGGACGGAAGGACGGGGAGAAAAAACCGATAAAGATTGAATTTTGCAATTTTTGAAAAACCTAGCAATTTTTCCTCGTTCAACCTCTCTGCACTGAAAATAAGAAAGACAAGAAAAATGTAGAAGGGCTACTGATACACCATGTCTGTAATTTAAATGCATTTCTTATATGTTTTACAGTAGTAAAAGCATTTTTACTTATTTTACTAAAGCATATAATTGCAAATGGTTTTCTTATACAAATGCATTAAATATCTAGCAAAAGGGATTTCCGGTTATCACATGCAAGAGCTACTGAAAGAATAGAGCTATTCTTGAATAATAACACTGAAGTCATATTTGAAACACCATGAGAAAAAATAATTTCAATACAAACAGTTTTCGTATAATTTTACTGATGCACGAATATAATAAATATCTCGGCCCCACCCTTTTACTGTCGAAACTGTTAAAGGTAACCGCCTCTTCTACTCCAACAGCTTCTTCTCTCGCACTTCCCGACAGTGGAAATCCCTTCTTCTTACTTGTTTCCCTGATAGCTATAATCTTCAAAAATTTAAATGTAATGTCAATCGACATTTTCTGATGCTTTGATCCCCGTCCTTCTGTCTATCCTTCTCCGTTCTTTTTTTTATCCTTTCCCCAATCCCCCCCCCCTATACCCAGTCTTTTCTCTTACTTACACTCTCTGTAACCCCTTGCTTACTAGTGGCACTCCCGCCTGGATTGGGGTAAAATGCTTAAAAAATAAAATAAAATAAAAAATAACAACATTTAGGCTAGGTAACAATTATTGTAAAAGAACAGCAAGTATTCAGGAGAGAACAAACGAATTTAACTGGGTTATTTTTCGCTTAAGAACAAGAACTAATTTATTATAGAAAGTCAATCAATCGTCAGTGTTGTTTTTATAAACCTCTTTCATATTTGCAGTCGTCTGGGATTCTTCTTTTACGTTCCGTGTCCCTTCAGAACGGAGGCGATCATGGCCCTCTGCGTCTTCCTGTCCCTTGAATCTCTTAATAAATTCTGTCTCTTTGCTATTTCTCCCAAACCCTGTTCCCCCATCCATTTACTCAAACTCATCAAGTATGTTACGCGCTGCTTTCCTCTGTCCCTCTTTCCGTCAATCTGCCCTGTTGGTACCAGATTTTCCAAGCCCACCTTCTTCATTACATGTCCCAGAAACTACCTCTTTCTGATGTTAAGTATAAGTTTCCTTTTTTTTTTCCATTTTCTCTGTCTTGTGAGTATCAGATTTTCCAAACCCTCCTTCCTCATTACGTGCTCCAGATATGTCAACTGCCTCTTCCTGATGTTATGGATGTTTCCTTTTTGTTTTCCACGGCCTTTAAAATACTCATGACTTAGACATTCCTCGAGGTTTAGACTTGTAAAATATTTGGAAATAAAGATTTAACTATCTTTTGTCATGAATTAAATGCTTTCCTATTTTGGAACATTTTCCGATTTGTTAGTTTATATATACAGCAGTTTTTGCTGAATATTGTCTTATTCAGTGTAAAATTTATTTTGCAATGAATGACGCTTAAATCGAACCCTTTGGCTGAGTTTAGAAATTTATTCTTAAGAAATGACAATAGATGTTCATCTAAGCCAAAACTTGGCTGAGAAAACGTTGTAGATTTCTTTTAGAGTTTGCCAGGAGCACTGTAGAAGTTGACATTATCTCGAATCTTTTTTTAACAACTGAGACTTTAATCCTTAGCAATTTTTCTACGAGATGAATTTAACTTTAACAAATGCCTTCGTAATTCTAAAACCTGTCAACTGAAGAAAAAATTAGCATACAGGTATTAAGCTTATGTTTATGTTAAAATATTTGTTTACTTGAGAAATATATATTTAAACGTTCACTTCACAGAAAATACCAGTTCTTTGCATCATTGCAGTAATACATTTTGAAGGGATAAAAAAAAAATCAAAACTCATTCGAGTTTTAGTAACGTCAAAATGACTAAAAAAAATACTTCCAAGCAACATTACGTGCGCCGTAACTTAAAAAAAATAGCTTAAGCCTTTGTCTAAATCCGGTTTTCTCAATCTGGAAAGCCGCTGTGGGCTTTTTCACTTAATATCCTATTCACAGAGGCGCGCTGATCTTGACTTAAATCGGCAAGAAAATCGTATCCCATTTTGACCAATCGATTTTTTTTAACCAGCCTTCATCAATCAGATTTGGAAGCAACAGTCGCAAACACAGAAGGTATGTCTAAACAGTCTTATCGAATTTCAGAGATCTTTTATCACCGTTTTCTTTAAAAGAAATCGTTACAGTTTGCTTTCCCTGGAAATCTTCGGTAAATTGATTGTTTCAAAATTTTTCGTTAGATTTACGATATGCTTATGTTTAATTTCTTGTTTTGTCAATTTTTTATTTTCTTGTTTTCCATAACAAACATATTTTTTATTCCGTTTGCACAGAACGTGTCTAACTTGCAAAACATGACCGCTGAATTATTCAAAACTTTAATGTATGGGCTTCCCGTCCGAGATATGACTTGAAAAAATTGTATTCTTTCGTTATCTTTAATTAGCATTCTTGTCTTTCAATGCATAAAAAAAAGTCTTCATTGCGCTGAAATTTTATTATAATTTAAAGATTTCTATATTTATTTATTAACGTATGACTCATTTACTTTTCCAAGTTTAGAATATTTTTCATTGGATTATTTAAATTCCATAAGGAGGGCTCACTATACTTTCAGAATAAAAGTTAAAAGAATGTACAATCCCGACCTTCAACTGGAATCGTTCATATTCTTCTAATATTAAGCCCAAGCCCTAGAGAGCCTTCTCCCAGGCAGTACCTCTCCCTCGATGGAGGTTAGGTTTATTTCTCGGCGAATGTGGTATCCCAATAAATGGAATTGCCGAGAGGGAATCAGCAATTTTTGTGCGGTATGGCCATTGAACCAACTTCAAAACTGTACCTTGTATCACATCCGGTTGCGACGTGAACGCCCTGGTAAATATCTGATATTTAAAAAAGGAAAAAAAAAGGTTTCTGTTCTGTGAAAATTTAAGGGTTATTTTCAGTTAAATAATTTAGGATGAAAATAAAATGAATTTTACTTTTATATTAATCTTGTTATAATGACTTTCTCGGTTATCATAGTTTATATTTTTCTTAGATATATTTTTATACTTATCTCTTCACCAGGAATTGCATACAAATTAATAACGATTTATCCTCAGAATTAAAGACGAGACTATCAAATTTTGCCATAACTTCCCGCCTCCTGAGAATAATTCATCAGCTTAGACAACGGAAAGAAAATTTACAAAGCTGATATGAATGCTAGCTTGCTGATTTATTATGCTTTGTTTTCAGAAAAGTGAAGTGAATATTTATTTATTTCAAACTAACGTAAAGAACCTCGATAAAGCTCTGGTAATAAATATCTACTATCTAGCTTTCAGTTAAAGATTATGCTGGATTTGTTTTAGGAGTTTATATAACGAAAATGCGCAGAAAAGATTTCACCAACTAAAAGAGATTCGAAAACAAATTATGAAGATTATTTGGTCAGAATTAGTAAAGTGAGTCTTGCTGAGAACTTTCCAATACCTCTTCCATGTATATCTGTGTGTGCGTATATATATATATATAAGAGAGAGAGAGAGAGAGAGAGAGAGGTTTATTAAGCGTCGCTTAGACGTGACACAAAAGCGAAAGTATGGAGCACTACTCAGTTGAAAGTGAACTAGCAAGTCAAGTATGCTAACCCTTACACCTAGTCCCCACCTCTCTCTCTCTGTCTATCTATATATATATATATATATATATATATATATATATACAGTGTAACCCGGATATAAGAGAGTTGTCGGGACCGCAGAACAAGTCTCCTATATCCGGGTTTATCTTATATCCGGTTTTCTCTTATATCCGGGTTTGGTCTACTATATATACATTAACACACGCTCTAATTTGGGACCAGATAAAATCTCTCTTATATCCTGGTTACACTGTATATATATATATATTTCGACAGCATGCTTTCATTAAGACATGCTTTCATTGAATAATTTAAACAAGTTTTGTCTACTTACCTACTAGTTACCTCCCCTGACGTTTACAAAATTAAATTTTAAAATCGTACAGTATATAACCTTAGCATTTTTCACATCACTGTTAAAAATTTAACTTTTAGATGAACATGACAATTTAACAAATTTGTCTTAGAAAAAAAAAACACCCTGATGATGACATTGTACCAATGTCGAAAGTATTCGGAATAAGTGAATATGTATCAACATGGTACTTTTCACTCTTCCTTTAATAAGGATACTAAGAAGCATGTCTGTGAATATGAGAGGATCCTATTGAAAATAAGTAGACAAA
>OZ038475.1:51604479-51624479 GCA_964036315.1 Acanthosepion esculentum
AAACAATATTCCTTTCACCAAAACGCCACATTCATACTTACCTTTCATGCTACATCCACCAAAATACCTCATGGTCTCTATGAAAGTCCTAAATAACCCCATATGTACAATAAAGTCTGTGGGGGGGGCGGGAGTAAAAATTTCAAATAAATATCCCCAATGAATATATACAATATGTCTAAAATTATATACATGAAACTAAACAAAATCATGTTAGTAATAAAACCCCCCCACAATTCCTAAATGTGACAGTAAAATCAATTTCCTGGGCGAAATCGACACGGGACTTTATAAAATAACCATTTATCCATCCCAACCATTCGCACAAACACGCACTGATTCAGCCTCAAACATACGAAAAGTTCACACACTCGAAACGAAAGGCGTCCCGCATCCTCCAGAGAACTAAAATCACTGAGCACCTAAAGCGGGGAGGGATGGGGAGTTAAACAAAAGGAAAAGAAAAAGGGGGGCAGAAAAAAAAGGGGGCCAATGAGCAAACTCACTCTAGCTAAGTTTTACAGAAATTAAAAAACTAAAATACAAATGCAAAAACCCTAAACTATCCTAAATCCAGGGATGGGTTGCCAAGTTCAACCCAGGCAAACAATATCCTGATGCCTAACCAGCATCAAAATGCCACTCAAGGTCAGCCCCTTTCACACGGCACAAACGCGCAAGACTCACCCACCTTTCGCCAAATTCTGATGATGTGAGCCGCCGCCTTTCCGTCCTAATCTTGACTTTAAGCTGATGCCTAAAGAACAAGATCAGTTCGGAAGAAGCAAACTTCTCGCCACCATAGAATTCCTTCTGACGCGTCGTCCAAATCACGACTCTCATAACGCCTAGTAAGCAACAGCACACATAATGCTCAGCCCTCGACATCTGAGGCACCACATTGCTACAGACAGAAACGACATCCAGGACAAAGGACTTTCTCCGCAGTACGCGAACCATGAGGCCTTCAACGAACTTGCACAACGGCACTACCACCGTGCACTGAAAGAAGGCGTGACCAATGGTCTCGACTTCCCCAACGCAGCGGCGGCAGTCTGGAGAATTCTCCAAGCCCGCTGAACAAAGTCCTTTGCCGACCCAGAGGGCTCTACGAATCACCCGCCAGGTGAGTGATGCCTCATCGTTAGTGAGGCATTTCAAGCCTGGCGCCCAAGGCCATATTGAGCGAGCCTGCTGCTTCGTAAGACCGAGCTCGCTAATCAGAGCATCTTGAACGGACCCCCGAACTAACACCTGATACAATGCCCTACGAGACAACGCCTGGACGTTGGAGAGGCCTTCCGACGCCCGTAAGAGGCATTTCAGAGCGCGACGACATTCGTGATAGAAGGAGCTTTCGGCTCGGGGTCTACGGCGGGCCTCCCCCTCGCACGAGTGCACACTTCTTAGGGACGGGAAATTTTTCCGGGCGTCTTCCTTCCAGAAGGCTCCCACCTCGTCCGGTTCGCGACACAATCGGTCTAGGAATGCAATGCGAAGCATATGTTGACGAATCTCAATGCTTGGCATACCCAGACCGCCCTCAGCGGTATGAAGGCAACAGATCTCCCGAGATACCATAGGGGCCTTGCCTCCCCACAAGAAGGAGAACAAGAGCCTTACTAATAAAATTAGTGGGGCAAACGGAAGTGGAAGTACAGAGAGTCGGTACACGAGGATTGGATATATGTGTGAAACACATACTTCCGCCCTTCCCTTCAGGGAAAGCCTCCTCCGAGACCACAGATTAACCGCGCTCTCGGCCTTCTCTCGTACCTCCGACCAATTCATTTCCAACTGGAGATCCGGACCGAACCAGACGCCGAGAATCTTGATCGGCCCATCCGTCCAGAGGAAAGGTCCGGGAAGAGAAACTCCCTTCCACGCACCCAACCGCAAGCCAACAGACTTATCACGGTTGATGTTGGCCCCTGTCACCATCTCATAACCACTGACCTCTTTGCTGACTTCGTCAATCTCGGCTCTGCTCGACACAAGAACCGAAACGTCGTCAGCATAGGCAGAATACCTTGCTGAGGTGGTAGCCCCAGGCAGAGATATTCCACGCAGGACCGGATTCGCCTTTAACTTGCGAAGGAAAGGTTCCAACGCAAGAACGTAAAGCAAAGGCGAGAGCGGACAACCCTGACGAATAGAGCGAGACAATACGAAAGGCTTCGATCTTACTCCATTCACTTCCACCAGCGCACCGGGGGTCGCATACAAGAGTCGGATCCAGGAGCGAAAGTCGGCTCCGAAACCGGCCGACGAAAGGACAGCCTCCAGAAAACGATGATCAACCCTATCGAAGGCCTTGGACTGATCTAAATTGATCAGCGCGGCTTCACCGTCGACTTGTTCTAAGATCAAGCGTACCATATGCAGGTTATCCTGAATAGTCCTGCCCTTCACAGCACAAGTCTGCTCGGGGCCAATCAGACTAGACAGCACAAGCTGCAAACGGTTGGCTAAGATCTTCGCCAAAATCTTCAACTCAGCGTTTAGCATCGTTAAAGGGCGAAAGTTCCCTAACCCATCCCCACCGTTCTTGTCCTTACGCAGCAACTTGATCACACCCCTGGTGAAGCGTTGAGGTATAGACCCCTGCTTCATCCAGTGGTTGAAAATCAGTTCCAGCAAAGGAACAAAAACGGGCGACAGCCTCAAGTACACTTCGTAGGGCAGACCATCGAGTCCCGGAGACTTATCCAGGCCAACCTGCTTCAGCGCTTCCCAGATCTCAGACTCTGTTATGGGACCCTCGCACCCAGCCGCTTCAGCTGCCTCGAGGCAGGGAAAGTCGGCTAAATAGGAGTCGAACTGAGCCGAGCTCAGACCGGGCTCCCTGGTGAAAAGATCCTGAAAATAATCTCGAAAGACCTCACATATGCCCGCGTTTGTAGTCACGGTCCGATTATCCGGTAATGTGACGCACGCGATATGTCGCCGAGACGCACTCCTACTCTCCTCTGCACGCAATTCAGCGGCCATATTCGTCGCCTCAGAGGACATTCTTTTTAACCTAGCCCTAACTACCAGAGCTTGATCCTTCTTGATAAGCAAGGAGGCCAACTCTGCCTTAGCTAAGGCTACATCCCCACTAACACGGGATTTCACGGCCCGATCGACTTTTTCTTCTAAAGCAGTTTGCGCCGCTAATCTATCTCGATTGAGTCGACGACTAAAATCGGCAGCAAACGTTCTAATTTTAGATTTAAGGTTACCCCACCAGGCGTTCCCCAAAACCGCTCCCGACAATTCCCGTTGTATCATTAGTAACAGCTGGTCCCGAAATCCCTGTTCACCAAACAGTGAACAGTTGAATTTCCAGTAACCAGCCAACCTAACCTTAGGCTTATCTAAGTTTACACGGACCCGGACGAGCCTATGATCCGAATAAACTATATAATGGAAACTTGGACACCCTAAGAGCCCTACATCGACTCTCTTAACTAGGACTCGATCGAGGTAGCTCGCAAGCGTCCCAGGATCCGAGTTGCCACTATTAGTCCAAGTCCAAGCTATATCCCGAGGATGCTCATTCCGGTACTTATCGACGAGATCGAACCCGTCGACAAAGTCCCGGAATGGTTTCACATCAGGATTGTTAGTAACCCGTTTTTTTCCTATACGATCTATATCGGGATCAAGGACGGCATTCCAATCACCCGCTAAAACTACCCGACGAGATGTCGTCAAAAACGGCTCGATCTGCCGAAACAGACCAGGTCGCTCAGCATGGATATTAGGCGCATAAACGCCGATGAGACGTAAAGCCTTACCTTTTATGGTAACGTCCAGCACACAAAGCCTGCCCGCCGGATCTGCGAAAACAAGAGTACATACAGCGTCTAAAGACCTGCTCACTAGCCAAGAGACACCCCTCGAACGACCATCAAAACATGCTGAATAAAGGGCGAACCCATTAGACAGCACATCCTCACGATCATGAGAAGAAAACCGGGTCTCTTGCACACAACAGATATTCACCCCGAGGCGCTGAAGGTCGCGAGAGAGCCTCGCCCTGCGAGACTCCAACCTCAGGCCCCGGACATTTAAAGTAGCTAACCAGAGAGCCATAATGAATGCTGACTAGGGTTGCTTATCTGCGTTGAACATGGCTGGGGTTAGGATACCGACAGCCTCTCCCATAGACCCATGGCCCATCTCATTCTTGATGGTACCGTCTTCGGAGATTCCGCCGATATCCCACGGGAAAGTCAATTTTAGTGCTCTATAAAGGGAGGGGTGAACAAAAACCGGGACCCTCCCTGCACAAAACTGCTTCATCTTTTTCAATTTTTCATTTTGGACTATGGCGATTGGCGGGGACAAGCTGAACGATGAAATCGCTTCATCCACCATAGCCCAAACTGATTTCGCTCCCGGCTCTGATCTAATTACAGTTAATACCCTTTGGGCATTAGGGAAGTTTCCGGGATCTTCAATGTCTTTGTCCCCAAATTTTTTTACGGATAAGAGGAATTTTAGGCTCTTTATCCTATTCCCGTAATCCCTCGCTTTTTCAGCTTGTAGGGGAGATATTTTGCATATCTCTATGCCTGGGTTAAATATGTGCTTCGGTCTCTTTTTTTTATCCGCACCATCTTGAGTAGGGCTTCTGGGCCTTTTGGTAACTGTTGTGGGTAATTTTTTTGAGGGTGAAGGACTGGGAGTGTGGCGAGGAGTACTGGGATGTCTAAAAGGACTGGGGTCTCTACTGAGAGGGATTTGGGACTGGGCACGAGAAGTGGAAGGGGTGGCTGGAGAAGGCTTCACTCTGGAGAGAGGGGTTGACGGACATGGAGTGGGAGGAATAGGTTTCGAAGATGTGGAGCGAGTGGCCATCTTTTTAGGGGGAGACTTGACTGGAGAAGAGGGTTGAGGAGACTGCAAGGGGGATTTCTTTTCCGGGGATTTTTTTTGTTTTCTCTGGACGTCTATTAGTTTTTTAAGTTCTTTCAGTTTGACGGTTTTTTCGTAAGACGGTTCATATTTTTTCATATGATCATCAGATGTTAAAGAGGTCGGGGCGTCGCCCATGCTGTTGCTAGAGGGAGTGGGACAGTGTGTGTCTTTAGTCCCCGAGGCTTCAGGGGACTGAGGACCCGCTGGCTGACGCTTCCCTCTGACCCTGCCAACTACCTGCCATTCCCCTTCTTCCCCCTTCTTAGCCGCAGAAGCGGTGGAAGAGGGCTCTTCGGGGGATGGGGGCTTGGATGGTGACCCAACCGGGGGAACAACCTCTCCGGTCCCGGCAGCTGGCATGCCCATTACAGGCGCGGCGGATTTTGCAGACTCGGTCAGAGGGGGAGTTTGGTCTTTAGTGACCTGAGTCCCAGAGGCCTTCTTCTCTGGGCAGGAAGAGGAGAGATGACCAGTCACTCCACACTTCCAGCAGGCTGGTTTACGACCGGTCACGATGACCGGCAGCTTCAAGTCACTAACGTCAATCCAGTTGGGGACGGAGCTGAAGGCCTTACGATCGAGCATCATATCAAAGCTCCATCCCCCAGTCAGGCTATCACAGGAAGCGGCCAATATCTCCCCGTATTGGTCCAGGAACGCCGCGAGGTGTTCCCCGATAACCTGAGGAGGGACCTCGTATACTGCCACCCTGGTCCTTCGCCGACCCTCATACTCGGTTCGGAGGATGAGATCCTTTGTGATCAATTCCCTCCGGGTGGCTCTTACGCAGTCTTCTTTAGTGGGCAGCAGTACGTCCCACATGAAAAAACCCTTTCCCTTGACAATTCTTAGGGGTTTGAACCCCAGGGACTCCAGTGCTTTAAACACTGTGTCTTTAGTCGAACGACAAATTTTGCGCGAACGCTTGTCGACGACAAAAACAGAGACTATTCTTTTCTCGACTCTCTTCAGTTCCACTGGATCCTCCAAGAGCCCGTCTTTCACCACGAGGTGAGCGTAACTCTTGGCACGCTCCAGGAACTCCGCGATGTCGATTATACAATTCGGAGGGGACTTCCAACAAGAGGGCGAATCCCCGACCTCGGTGTTAACTTTTGGCTTTTCTGGGTTTTTATTGGTTTCTTTTTCCAGGATTTCTTTCTCTATCCTGGCTTTGGCGGCCTTTTTAAGGACGTCAACTATTTCCTCATTTGTGGGGGTTCGAGGAAGGGCAGGATATTCCTCGGGATTGTCTTTATCTGGGGGGTCTTTTTTTGGGTTGAATAAATGCTTCCTCACCGATTTTCGGATGGAAGCAAGGGTCGCTGTCTTTTTTTTAGTAATAAGGAAAGAAGGGGCTTTTTTTTCCTTCTTCTCCATGGTGGAGAAAAAAAAAAGGGGGGTCAGGGGTGAAGGAATGGGGAAGGGGTAATCAATAAATTTCGCCTAAAGGCGAAACAAAAAAAACAAACAAATAACGCCAAAAGGCGAGAAAAAAAATAAAAAGGGGAAAATTGGATAATAAAATAAAACGTTCAAGAAAAAGTAGACAGGAACCTAATATAATTGAACTCTAGCCGAAGCTAGTTAAAAAAAATAAAGCTGGCCGACTCTAAGCAGCGAGTCAAACCAGTAATAACAGAAAATTAACGGCTAACTTTAACAGTACAACAATTACAAAAATCAAACAAAAAACACGTAAAACTTAAACACAAATATCGCCTAAAGGCGTAACAATTAACAAAACACGAAAAGGACAATTAAATAATAAAATAAAACGTTCAAACAAAGTAACCAAAGAAAATATTCAACTTCGACAAAAAATCAAAATGGCCGACACTAGACGAAAACAATAACAAAAGAAAATACGGAACTTTGGCAAGAACCAAAGCTAGCAACAAAAATTCAAAATGGCCGACCCAAAACAAACAAGTCGAACCAATAAAGAAAATAAACAAATAAATTAAACAATACAACGATTACAAAACGATTTTAGTACAAACAAATTTATAAAACGAAAAACACGTAAAACGTAGAGTTAGGACAGAAACAAGAAATTAAAATTAATTAACGCAAAACACGGACAAGGGTTACAATATAACTAGAACGAAGATAGAAATTAACGGGAAATGAAAATTCTAAGGAAGACTAAAAATGCGTGGAAATTAAAACGGGGTAGAAACAAAAATTAACGGGGGAAGGGAATTAAAACGAGAAACTAGAATAGGGGATAAAATGAAAAACAAAGAATTAACGGGGGTAAAAAGAAAAACTAAAACAAAAAATTAAAGGGGGAAAAAAAATGAAAATAAAAATGGAATAGAACTAAAAGAGGGGGGTAAAAATAAAAAAATGGATAGAAGAAAAAATCAAAAGGACTTTTTTTTTTTTTTTTTTTTCAAGAAAACAGTTGCAACAGAAAATAATAAAATAACAAACTTTAACCAAAATACAGTTCACTCAGAGATTCAGGCAACAAGGCAGTCGTGCAGCGGTCTGAAAAATGGAACACAAAATGACAAGGCGGACAAACAGGAATCGTCAGGCCACGAGTGCTGTTATTTTTCTCAGCTATTTATATATACGGGTCAGTGGTGCATTGTGGGTAGTCTATTTTGGCGCTTATTTCACCGGAAGTCGTTTATTTATTTATTTATTTGGGTTAAATTATTTTGCTTGTTTTTATTTCTTTTTTTATTTTTATTTCTTTTCTTATTTATTTATTTAATCGGTGTTTTTTATTAACGTAGTAAAAAATTGTTTATATTGCTTATTTAATAGTTTTGGTTTGGGAAGATAATTAAAGCTATTTATTCAATTTTGGGGTTGATTGTTGCAGTTTATTCTAACTATTTATTTTGGCGGGAACAGTTTTTAATTTGTTTATTACTCATGTATTTTTTTGGATTGATTATCGGGGTCGGTTTGTTAGTTTATTTATTTATTTGGATGAATTTAGATCAATTTATTTTACTTGTTATTATTTATTTGTTATACTGTATATTTTCCCCTTTCAGTTTTCGATTTTTAAGTAACGTAGTATTTTTTTTTATCATTATAACAGTTATAGTATTTTTTTCGTCCGACTTTTGGTTTAATTTTTATAGTCTAATATTTTGCTCTTAATGGTTTGCTAATTTGTTTATTATTTACACACGCTCTATCTCTGATATTGAGCACTTATCCCATAAATATAGCACATCCTAAGACTATATTTCTTCATATATATATATATATATATATATATATATATATATATATATTATAAAAATACTATATATATATATTATAAAATACTGATTGCGCACCTAGGCATTCCATACTCCCAGTCTACAGAGAAGACGCAGCGCCATAAAAAACGGAACTGTTTCGAGTTATCAGGCCTAAGTTGCCATGGAAGAATTTGTTTGTATCGTGCAGACCACATCGGCCAGTCATTTCCGGACCTTCACCAAACATATATATTCCCTCCTAAATTTTTATCTGTGAAGTCAAACCATTATTTATTCAGCTTAGATTAATGCGATACAAGTAAGATTGTGTCACGGCGTTAGTTTTTGCCGTCAGTTCATACAAATAACTTCTGATTTATCATACGTCTACCATGCTTGTGTCAGAGCCATGGATTGCTAGAAACACGAAGAAAGAAAAAAACACCCGGGCAGCGCATATCTTCGCCTACACTATTGTCACTTAAAAAAAGACAATACTGTGCAAAATGTATGCAATTCATACAAAAAAGAGAAACAAACTTTGGGGAATACAATCAATATGATTTCCCCAAATTTGTTGCAGCATTTGTAAAGAGGAAGTCTCACTCAAGCCGTTTCTCCAACCGAGAACTTCTACTGAAAAGTGAAAATCTCCCGTGGAGATGCTTCTTTAAATACGATAATTTAAGTCAGCCTATCCTCATTATTTCATAATAGTTACTTCAAGCTCCTCTTAAATTCATATCACGGTAAGCCTCTACCATGCGTGGCTCATGAGTCGTGTAAAACCTTGTTCTAATAACGAGAATCATTTGATATAGGGAAGTGATGAAGGGAGGTAACCGTGTACGTTTCGATTTTTCCAACTATTTATTGTCTTCATATATGAATATCTCTTCATCGAAAAAATGTCTGGATCCGCCCCAAAATTGAATCAATTGTTCCTTGGCCTATAGCCCAGTCTTTCACAAAATATAAGAAATTTACTGAGAATTTTTAGACATATTGTGTGGAAAAAACTGACAGACAGAAAAAGAATGGTAAATATATAACCCCGTTCAACTTCGTTGGCAAAGATAATAACTTGTAAAAATAGACTTAGAAGACAAAATGTCAACTCGGAATAGGTCATGACATTAGTTTACTGAACAAAAAGATCTTTATGCAAGGATAAGGCATTCAATCATACGAGCTAAATAGAACTTCTTTTTTTAAAACTAATATTCACCCTATACAGTGTAACCCGGATATAAGAGACCCTGATATAAGAGAAACCCGGATATAAGAGATATTTTCTCTGGTCCCAAATTAGAGCCTGTGTTAATGTAAACAAAATAGACCAAACCCGGATATAAGAGAAATCCGGATATAAGAGACTTTTCCGGTCCAGACAACTCTCTTATATCCGGGTTACACTGTACAAGGAACAAGAACCACTCAAGATTGAGGGTTACTGAAGAAATCTTTTGTGTGAGCAGTAAGAGGTAAGAGGCCCAGTTTATGAAGATGTATGGGAAAGACAACGGTTAGCCCTAGACTTGAGCGGGTTAAGATTGTAGTGATCGGAAAGCATCTTTTGTGGGGGTTGGTTCCACAAAGTAGCGGTCTGTTGGAAGAAGTTGTTCGAGTGGAACTTACTTCTTACCAATGGAATACAAATGAGGGTGACTCGCCTAAATGTACGCGGGTGGTGGGTCATAGCTGTGAGAGTTAGAATTGGTGGAACTAAAGAATATAGTTCGTCTGAGCACTTTCCATGTAAATAGCGATAGAGGCTTGCGACATTTCGTCTGTGGGTTGTAAGGTGGAAAATCTACAAGACTGCGTAGACGCTTTTGAAATCTATCAAGACTGGAAAGTAGATACAGGGCAGCTCCAACCGAGAGATATGGCAGCAGTACTCCACTTTCAGGAGGCACGGTGGAGTAATGGATAGCGGCACGGAGAGCCGAGTTCGAATTCCAGTCGAATCCATTACTTTCACTTACGTGCTAATACCGTAAGGATGTATTGCCCACCAATCAATAAAGTTCTGTTACATGCCGTTTTAAATGTCGGTGTGAGGCCGACTATGTGGGCAAGACTATCCAGCGGCTGGGGCTTCAGATGGCGCAGCATGTGCCTGGCTTTATACGTCGATATGCTACATTAGCATCCGGGCACTCACAGGCGCATGAGTCTGCTAACGGAGAGCAATTATTGAGTTCTGTCACTTGTAGATCCAATTATTCAGCGGATCTTTTCTCTGTACTGCACAGGGCTCGGACGAAACACCATCTTAACATCTTGGAGGCGGTTGTTATCAACACGTATCGTCCGACGCTGTGTAAGCAGATGGAGCTGAAACTGGCACTTTTCGGCGCGACTTTGTCTGGTTCTGGTCAACATTTATTTTATTTTCCTCCATTGCTTCATGTGTCTCTTAATTCTATTGCAAAGAGGTCAGTTTCCTTTCAGTAATTTTTTTTTCTTAATTCTGACGATTTTTCTTCTAACGAAGCGTCAGACGAAAGGTACCTTAAAATTTCTATTTTTAATCGAGACGATACTTTCGTATCGGGCTTTTTGATTAATAAAATGTTCCTTGTTTTAAGTAATATATATATATATATATATATATATATATATATATATATATATATATATATATATGTATATAATTTGTTTAAACGTTATTTTTAATTGATACTTCTATTTGAGTAGATGCTGCGTTTTTATTTACATATTAAACAGTATATTTATTTTCATGTACCGGCATGAATATTCAAGAACTCTTGTTCGAAGGATATGCACACTCTTTTTGATATTCTTCTAACGCGATTTCTCGAATATTCAGGCCGGTAGTTGGAAATAAATATAAAGTTTGAATGAATAAATAAAAATAGAACATCTATTCAAATATGAGTATCCATTAAAAATAACGTTTAAACAAATAAATTAAAAGGATGTCGGATTAATAAATGAAAAATCCCTTTATATATACAGTGTAACCCGGATATAAGAGATATTGTCTCTGGTCCCAAATTAGAGCGATACTTACCTAAACAAAATAGAAAAAACCCGGATATAAGAGAAACCCTGATATAAGAGACCTATTATCCGGTCCCGACAACTCTCTTATATCCGAGTTACACTGTGTATATATATATATATATATATATATATATATATATATATATATATATGTATACACAGTGTAACCCGGATATAAGAGAGATTTTCTCTGGTCCCAAATTAGAGACTGTGTTAAGAAAACAAAATACACCAAAAACGGATATAAGAGAAACCCGGATATAAGATACTTATTCTCCGATCCCGACAACTCTCTTATATCCGGGTTACACTGTATTAATCATTTCACCCTAAGCAAGGCGATAACACCGTCAGGGCGCTACAGGGTGTGAAAAAGAATGTGAAGACTTTTGTGAGGAAAAGGACAAAAAACAGGTCTCAGTAAGACAGAACATGACGATTGACTTTTTTTTTTGTTTGTTTTGTTTTTGAAGATTGTAGGCGTCAGGGAAGCAATAAATCGGGAGGAGTTCCACAGGCGAAAAGTGCGAGAAAAGTAACTATTAGAATAGAACTGACAGTTATAATGGATTATCGCAAAGCGTGTAGCAAGAGTGACTTACATTTCATGAAAGTCGGATATTTTTATTTGTTGCCGAAGGAAATTTATTGATTTTGGTAGCACTCTTTCTAATCAAGACTCATTTCACTACACTAAAAACAAATTAATCAGAGATTACTTTTTCCCCATTAATTTTTGCACATGTGTACGGAGTGAATGCTTTGATCTCCCACTTATCAAGATTAGATGCGTTGCTTTGGATTAAAAAAACAAAGCTATCACTATCCTACATATAGCAACAGAACTACAACAACAACAACAATAATAATGATAGAGGTAATACCTATACAAACCAGAATAGCAGGCTATAATCATATAATAAAACGGTAATCAGTAATACAGAAAGAACAAGAAACTCTTCATTAGCAGCAGAAGCCGTGATTTTGTGTCGATATGTCAGTAGCAGCGTAATGTTGTTTACTAATATTATTTTAGTCTGGCACAAAGCCGAAGTAATTGGGGAATTTAATGAGGATCGATCTTATATTAGCAAACTTGTGCGTATGACAATCTTAGAAATCATCAAAATACGATAGACAAATGTTAGAAAATGAAAGTAAACTATGGAAATCTCTGGGAGGGACCCGAAAAGAAAGGTGTACACACCAGAAATCAAAGGAAATAAAACAATAATAAAGGATGATGATAATAAGAAGAATTACAATTAAAAGCTCGTCATATTCCAGTAGTATGAAATAAATTCCATTCGGACAGCTTCTTCCCAAGAGCTACTGCTTTGTGGAACAGAGTCCTGGCAGAACGTTTTCCCAGTTTCTTCCACTCACAGTAACCCTCTACCTTGAGTGGCTCTTGGGCCTTGTATTGAGTGACCATTTGTATAAAAAATACGCTAATTGGCAAGTTTCTTTTACTTGGTCAAATATCTCAGCGTTGACAAACTTGTGGGTGAGGAAAAGAAGTTTAACTTTCTATATTTTAGCCATTGATCTGAGAAAATGGTTATAAAAGCTGAGGGTTTATATATTCCTGAACATGTTGGGTACCATGCATGATATCTATATGAAAGTCTCGATCTGATGAAGCTATTTAAGAAAATACGTCGTGTTTTCAGGTTAATGGTTTAGTTTTGTAGCCATTTGTAGTGTTGGACGAAATTATTCCTGCTGATGAGGTCTCTATTAATTTCGCACACATTCTCTTCGGAAAGATACGTATTTACACTATACTCGGAGTTCATGCCTGCTGTTGGTAAAATATCACTCTGCACAACATTTTCTTGCCAAATTCGATAAGGATAAATTGGCAGCTGATCATAAAAATGACCTACAATCTGTAAACTGGAGCAAGAAATGACTTGTTAATCCTTCAAAACGAAACTGCTCGTTTTTTTACTGTTTTAGAGAACCTTTTTTTTACCTTCCATCAGCAGTTATGACAGGTTATAGTAGATCTATTGCCTAAAAGATTAGCTTAAAAGATCGATTGCTTAAAAGATTAGTCTTTGCATCCTTCTTTCGTGAAATCGCATTTTACTTTTTCCTTGAAAAATTCACTTCAGTCTTTCTTACAAGCTGGGCTGTATGGGAGATCAATAACCCAATCGATGTTATTCTGTAACTTATTTCCTTTCAATATATGAAGTAGTAGTCCTAAGTTTAAGGAAGCGTCACGTTACTGCTGCGTGCTGTGCCTAAATCAATTTGACCAATTTGATGGCTTAAGAGACAATGACAAGAAAAATAAAATGATCAGATCATGTTTTAAAAAATAATTCACTATTATTATGCGTAATTAACATTTTAAAGTTTTCCAAGCGTCATCATTCGTATATTTCTTGAGGCTTTTGTTTTCGTAATTTTAAACAGACGACAATTTGATTTTTCGATATGTCATGATTACCAATTTTCCTTTCCTATAGGGGAAACAGTTTCAGAAATTATTTAAAAACAAAAACAAAGACGGGACAAAAGTAGAAGTAATGATGGTAGCAGAAATGATAATTATATATAAGTAGCAGTAGCCATCACAATTTCGCGTTTTTCTATTTGAATACTCTGATAAATTTAATGCTTAAGCATAAACTTCTAGCGAATTCCATGACTATAAAATACCTTGAAGAAATTCTTCTATTACATCGTTAAATATATGATCTTAACAACTATAACAAAATATTGCAATAACAATCAAATTATGAATACAGGTCATTATTTTAAGATACAAATGAAAAAATTCAAAACTGTCAAAGGTTTACCATTTCCCTGAAGTAGACATTAAACGTATTATCGCCTCCTCCATTTTTCATTTCTTTCTTATTAAGGTGGTTTTTCTAAGTTTAATTGATTTTCTAAGCGTAGCTTAGATATGGCACAAGGCCGAGTGTGTTGTTCTTATGTGTGATATCATCTTGATTATCTGATGACTGAAGCAATATTGGATGATGCCAAAATGATTACTTTTTGAGAAAAATTCATCTTATATTATCCGAACATCCAAGTGAGAATCGAACTCGCTACTCGATTGTAATTGAGCTAGCAAGACAAGCTTGTAACATTTTCTTCCGCCTTTCCTTGCAATCAAAACAGAATGGTCCATTATTTATCTGAGGTAAGGAGGTTGAAACACCCACACTAACTTACAGCCTTACGAACGAACGGAGGAACAAGCAGAACTGTAATTGGATAATTCTTTTCTATCAGCAACACTTGCACTAGTTCCGAACGACTGACATCACTTTTTGCCTGATTTTCCCTGTTATAGACATAGTACCAAAACCTGCCGAAATTTACTAAAACAAATTCTAGGACTAAAATTGCAACAATATAGTGATTAATTGTCACATTTTACTTTTCTGCACGAAATATTTTCTTTGTTAATGCAAGAAATAATTGATCAAGCAAGAAGAGGGAGAAGCATTAAAGTCAGTTACAGCTACAGTGTAACCCGGATATAAGAGACCCGGGTATAAGAGAAACCCGGATATAAGATAAATTTTCTCTGGTCCCAAATTAGAGCCTGTGTTAATGTATATATAATAGACCAAACCCGGATATAAGAGAAATCCGGATATAAGAGACTTCTTATCCGGTCCCGACAACTCTCTTATATCCGGGTTACACGTATATATAATAGACCAAACCCGGATATAAGATAAACCCGGATATAAGAGACTTCTTCTCCGGTCCCGACAACTCTCTTATATCCGGATTACCCTGTATAAGAAAAACTGAGCAGAGTAGCCCGCGTATCCAGGATTCAAATGTAATCGACACTAAAATATAACCGTGATTATTTTCGTTTTTTTCACTCTATAGACTAGAGAATATGCAGCGTGTCAGTCAATCATTAAAGTGACAATTTTGACACCTTTGTTTAATAAATCCGAGTTCGCTTGATATTCACTGGTTTACTACTAATAATCGCAATGAAAATGCTATTGTACTTGCAAAAATTGATAGTCTAAAATTTAATCTCGTTAAAACATTCAATGGAATGTCTTTGATTATCTGATGACTGAAGCAATATTGGATGATGCTAAAATGATTACTTTTTGAGAAAAAAATCATCTTATATTATATACGAACATCCAAATAAAAATACTTAGCATTAGCGAAACAGCCAACTTCAAAGTATGCACTTCGACAATGTTTTTACTGTTTCTGTATATTCATCACGCCAGAATACAACTGGAGGTCAAGTTTCCTTTGATCTTTTATAGTCATCTAAATCACACTGTTTTAATAGTAATAAATTTCATATTCTATCATTTTAATTTTTTTTTTTTACTTTATTTCTTTTATTTTTATTTATTTATTTTGTATTTCGACTTGTTCCGCTCTTCTTGGCGTGGCAAATACATACATACATACATTATTCTTATTGTTATATGTGATATCATCTTGCCATATAGTAATTTTAAGTGCATAATTACCAAGTCACCTCCGGAGTCTGAATGAAAAGAGCACCGTAGGAGTTATCTGTGCCCACTTGAGACATTTCGTTTATATGAAGAATTTTGCGGACGATATGTACAGTTCTACACAAAGTATTGATGTCCAGAGCGGGTCTTGTATCTGGATTTCTTGTTCTACATATGTTGTAAGTTTCTCTTTGACAGATTATATTTGGGTCTAAATTTGCAAAATAATGGTCATGTGTAAATAAATTTATGTGGGTTGGTTTAGATAGCTGAAGAAGCACATCAGATTTGGAAACATCCTGGTTTGATTTGCAGCAGGTTCTTGGGGAGGTTGGGAGTGGTTTGTTGACTTTTCGAGCTTGGTGCCTGCTCCTGTCGTTTTAACCGGAAAACGCATTCTATGGACAATAGTTTTGTGTCTGAGATCGAGTATTCATGATTGGCGTCCTGGGACGCCTTCTTCTTTTTGAGTGGTTCGCACCAGAAGTAATATGTAGTTTACACTGTAGATTAAGTGACAAGTTTCCTTAATACTCCAGAATTTTTATTATTATTCTAAATGTTTTTAGCAATGTTATTGTATGGATATTCCCTGATCTTCCCATGATTTCAAATCCCTATTTTTTTCCTTTTTTATTTGCTAAATGTTCACCCAATACACGGCTCAAGATCCACTCAAAGTAGAGAGCTACAGAATGAGGCTGTTGTTTGAACGTAGGATTGTAAAAGTAGGAAGTTATGACTATATGGCGGATAGATAGCGGATGACTCTATGCGTGAAAAGTTTAAAATTCTAGTGCATTTGCAGCCGATATATAACGTCTTTATTTTGTTTTTTTTATCAGTGCTCACCGACTTTATCGCTACTCCACTACACCTCCGCTTTACTCGTTTTTTCTGTATTAACGGAGAAGCTATTTTTTTTTGTACAAGAGAAAACCAAATCGTTGGATTCACACCAAATTTTGCAGTGCTTTACCTAAAATTTTAATACGTTTTTTTAGCAATCAGACTGTATTTTTCACTAGGGGCTTTTTTTTATTTATTGATTCATTTTCTACAGCTTATCAATCTTTTGCAGATTATTTAAAGTTAAAAAATGTGTTTAGATTGTAAGAATTTTGGGGAAGATAATGATTTAGTGATACACGTCCTACTAATTAACCCATAGCTGGGGGAAGAGGTGGATTCATACCTTTCCCAAGGATATTTGCGCTTATGTGAATACAACAAACCGAACTGGGTTTCGAATTTAACAATACCGAGCTGGACCGTGAATGGGTCGTAAATCTGATTAGCTAGGTATTCAAGTCGGTAATATATTGTAGACAAGCAACGTTTGTACAAAGACAAATTTTGTGTGTGTGTGTGTGTGTATATATATATATATATATATATATATATATATATATATATATATATATACTTGGAAAAATTGTTTAAATATAACTTGAAAAAGACAGACATTCTGTTGAGATATTGTTTAACATTGTCAAACACAGCGTTTTTTCTTTTCTTTATATTTTCTTAAATTGCGCTCTTCTCTTTATTATTATTATTATTATTATTATTATTATTATTATTTCTTCTTCTTCCTTTGATTACTTTTATATACACAATTTCTTCCGGGTCCCAACAAGGTCAAAAATAGCTTCATAACATTTTCCACTGATCAAAAAAAAAATGATATCACACATTTTACATAAAGCACTTCGTAATGTGTGAGCACGACCTATGAGTACAATTTTAAGGCATGGGTTACCAGGAAACACTTCACTGAGTCTATTGAAACCCTTTTCAGTCCGAGTGATCCAACCACAACTGGAATTATCGCCACATTATGTGCCACATTCTTGAGATTTCAACTTCAAGATCCTTGCATTTTGATGGGGTTTTGAAGATCTTCAAAGATACATTACAATCTGCAGGGAGTGCCATGTCGGTAAGAAAGCACAATCTGTTTTTGTGGTCTTTGATCATGATGTCTGGGCGATTAGCTTTGATTGTTTTGTCTATGTGCATTTTAAAGTCCCATAAAATTGTTACAGATCCTATCTCAGTAACCGGGTTTAGGTGATGTCCATACCAGTTTCTTTCAGTTTCCTTCTCATAAAAGTTGTATATTTTCCAATGCAGATATTGACCCATCTATCATGCCGTGTTCTGTATTCAGTGGGTGCTAAAACCGTGAAACCTCATAATGTTTCTGGATATTTATCACATTTGGTGTTAACACGATTTTTTAGTATGTGTGCTTAATAATTTCTAGTTAGCAAGCATTGGTCATGTGCAACAAGAATTCTTAATAAGAATTATTATTATTATTATTATTATTATTATTATTATTATTATAAGACCTTCATTCTTATATTTATTATTGTTATCGATCTTAAATAAATTCTTGATTTTATTATCACCGTCTCAATAATCCTCATTTGTGTTACTGCTGCCGGTTTTGTTTTGTTTCGGATCAATTTGTCAACTGATGAATGTATGGAAGTTGCAAGTTGTTCTATTCCATTTATTTAAGAAAACAAAGTTAAATCTATGGCTTCCCTCCGTCTGTAACTGACGTCAGCTTTCCGAGTTAAATTTAAAGAAGCTATCTTAAGAATGGTTTCCAAATAGATATATTTTTCTTTATAATTCATTACGAGCAACAAGAATGTAATATAAATTTGGTCTCGGGTGACAAAGATGAAAATCAGCTTCTAGCCTGGTTGAATTTAAGTCTTCTGAAGTGATTCCGCTTTCGTTATTCGTAAATCTTTTTAAGTGCTTAAGTCACATTAATTCCGGGGTTTAACTCAGTAGCCGAACAGATGGATGACAAAAATATTAATATAATTCTTAGAAGTAGAGATAGGCGACTTGGTTTATTTCTTCTTTAACGAGTCATTTTATCATAAATTTCGCCGATTAAAAGTATATTAACCTGTGTAGAAGCCTTGACGCTTTTACACTTGATAATATATTTTCCATATTAACAAATGCACAATACCTAACAGTAAAATTTAACTCGATAGTTTAACCATTGAACGACTAGTCAATAAGTTTAAATTTTCATTTCGACTTCCAAATATAGGGTGATCCAAAAAAACGGGAATTTTTGAAGTGCGTATTGCCAGACATGAGCAAGTGGCAACACTGCGAGACAGTGACCTTGAGCAAGTAAACATTTCGCCATTTTAGTAACGAAAATGAAATTCACAGTATCCCAGCTGAGATGTTGCAGCAGTCAATGAGGAATCTCAACAGCAGATTTCAAGAATGCATTCGTACAGGAGGACGCCATCTAGAGGAGGTAATTTTTTTTAAATGAAAATTCCATCGTTGTTTCTTAAATGGCATGTTTTAAGGTTTCAATTACTATGAATTAAATATTTTTCTTCCATCACTCTTGGTTTTATTGGATTGTTAAAAAGTTCCCGTTTTTTGGGGTCATCCTGATTTCATTTTAGAACAAAGCAATGCATCCTTTCGTCATTGGTTAGTCAGTAATTTCTTTAAAAATCTGCAGTTGATTTCTGCATTGCACATTACAGTAAAGCAAGATCACAAATATTTGATATTTTGAAATTGTTTTTCTATAACATTGTGTGGTTCATTCAGTTAAGTATAAAGTATATCAGTTGCTGCGGAAATCCTTTTCTCATCCTTCATACTGGCACTTGCTGGGTAGCAATTCATTTTTTGCTGAAATGATTATCGTAAATAAAATAATAGATGAGATCAGTGACGAATTGCGAGATAAATAGTGATTTTTTCCAAGCTACGCTTAGATGTGGCACAAGGCCGAAAGTAAGGGGCACCAAGTGAGGATCGAACTCACTACTCAGACGTAGTTGTTGTAGCGAGACAAGCTTGCTAACCATTACACCACCTCGAGGTGCCCAATTGCGGAATAAATAGGGTCGAGTAATGTGTAATCTAGATGCACGATGGTGCAATGGATAGCGACTCGCAATAGGAAATCAGAGAGCCGAGTTCGGACTCCAGTTGAGTTCGTTACATTCATTTACGTACAAATACCCTTGGAAAAAGTATGAATCCATCTCTTCTCTCCCCCCCCCCCCCAAACCAGATATGGGTAAATAGTAAAGCAGAAAGGACCCTATAGTCTTGTTTGGCAACTAATCTAGGGGAAAGAAGACACAAAGAGGATTGATCTTCGTCAGGCTATTTTGCCCAAGACACACCACTGCACTCACGCCTGCAGTACATATGGTGCCACGACGACCCTCAGGGGTTACGAGACTCGTTATCGTGATTGATGTAATTTAAATACATTCTAGATGTTTATGTAACAGGTGATATCACAGGTAGGATTAATTAAAAAATCCGTGGCAAGTTTCATTGACTCTAATGA
>OZ038475.1:51626979-51634479 GCA_964036315.1 Acanthosepion esculentum
GCAGCGGTGGTGAACCAAACTTGGAGAGTTGAGTTAAAGGGAAATAACAGAGACATCCGAAAGAGGCATGGCACGTGTAACTAGAACAATCTACCCCGGTGGACGAAATAAAGTGTTCAGTTCGAAATTCCAGTCACCTGGGGAAGGCCGGAGGAACAATGGCCGAAACGTTGTGAATATAGCAATGAAGATGAGACAGTTCGAATAATGTAAATAATGTAAGTAACGCTCGCTGTTCGATCAATAAATGCTGAACGTTTAAGTTAAGCAACGTCGAACCAGGTCAGTACCTAGATGGGTGGCAGCTTGGGAATGTCAGGTGCTGTATGTTTGGATGTGCTTGTCGTGTAAATGATATTGGCTCGGAAGTGGGAGAGCCGAGTTCCAATTCCAGCCAGATTCGTTATATTTATTTACGCGCAAATAAACTTGAGAAAGGTATGCATCCATCTCTTACCCACCTCCCTCAGCTCTGGTTTAATTACGACTTGTATCAGATAAAATCATTATTGCCTCTAAATAAATTACATTCTGAAAATATTTTCTGACTTTAAATAACCTGAAAAAGACTGATAAACCGTTCAAAAACAAATCAATGGTTTCATTGTTAAAAAAGGTGTTTTTAAAAATGTGCCAAATTATGACTACGAACAGCGATTACAATATTAACAAGGATTTCAAGCAGCCAGGCTGTCACATGGAACTCTACAATAAACAACGGAACTGAAATACCAATATATGACTCATAGAAGGAAGTATTGAATAACCCAATATGCTTCAACTGAGATCCGCAATCCTTGAAATCGATGTCTGCGTAACACGTCTGCATTTGTCGACCTCTTTCCAGTACATTCCCGAAGTGAGAAATTTGGTTTCAAGACTTAAAAGATTGATCTTCGAGACAGAATATGAATCGGGTTAGATTGTATAGGCGGAGAAAAAGAAGACGAATAAATGAAATACATTTACTTGAAGTGGATACGTCGCTTTGGACCGCTGACAAAGAATTACTTGGCATTGGTGGAATATTTATATTTGCTTGTTGTTCTTCTTTCGTTGTTGAAGACGAGGAAGATAGGAAATAATCTCCTTACAGTTCAACCTTTGGTGGAGGTTGTTCTCCAATTCAGTAGCATGTTCTAAAGCAGTTCAACTAAAATTGTCTCCCTAATACTTGATTAGATCAACGATATATATCCGTAAATTATAAAAAAGTTTCAATGACCATATTCTAAATCAATCCGATTCAGTTTATTAAATGTAATCAAAATAGTTCTTTGGTAATAATAAATTTCTAATAATAATATAATTTTCAAGAATTAGCAGTTTGATAAAACGATTAATTCCTTTTGTTTCTTACTGGAGATTGTTAAAACAAGTTATTTATAAGATAGAGGTCGTAAATTTTATTTTGAAGGAAACTATTTTTGCAGATAAATGCCATTGTAGTGAGACATATATTTTCTCTACCCCATAAATGTCTTTGTGTCTAACTGTTTAGCACTGAAATTATCTATAAGATGCTAATTAACGAGTATCAAATTTTAATATCAGTTTCAATGAATAATTTACTCCATGTTATACTAAAAGTCACTTGCATACCCACCTCTCTCTCTCTCTCTCTCCATCTATATTTCTGTCAAACACAAGTTAACAACAACAATCTATATAACCGGAAGCCAATTGGTAACGATTGAAAGAAAAGAGGTAAAAGAGAAAAAGAAAGAAATGGTTAACGAGTCTGTGTAAAGTGAAGAAAAAAAAGGCAATCACGACACTACACGAAGACATACATACATAGTGATTTTTCCAAGCGTAGCTCAAATGCGGCACAAGGCCGAAAGTATGGGGCACCCAGTGCGGAACGAACTCGTTACTCAGTTCTAATAGTTTTAGCGAGACAAGATTGCTAGCCATTACACCTCCTCGAGGTGCCCCCATACACAACCTCTAATAAACAATAACCTGAGAGATGACATTGTGCTATGACGAAAGTACTCGGAAAAAAAGCGAAATATGTATCAACACGGCGATTTTCTCTCGTATTTCAACAATGACACCGAAAAGCTTATCCGTAAATACGAAAAGAAAATATCGAAAATAAGTAGACGGAACATCTCTAAATTATTCAACGAAACATGTCATATATATATATATATATATATATATATATATATATATATATATATATATATATGAATGAAAAGAAATTGAAAATGTAACTGGAGCCTTTAAGAGCGTTTATTTTGAGTAACTTTACTGGTTAAAGTCAGATTGTAATGAAGAGACGTACAGAGTTATGTACAGCAAAGTCCTTCAAATTCCAAGTCTTCCCAATTTATCTTTGGGCAGATAATACCACGGACTAAACACGAACAAATAAATAAAATATTTTTATTCAAATACAATCCACATATGAACAATCTCTTACAAGGCGCATTTAACAAGGACTATTCAAGCACACACGTTCATCCCTGTCCGTTTTACTAATGGAACCATTATTATCATTATTACTAAGCCGATCAGCCACTATCCTTATATATACGCTCACTCAAATGAAAATCATGATGCACCTGGTTACTTACTGAATCCTAACACATTTATAGTCACTCGTGTACAATTCTTGTTTATTTTACTATTATCTTTTTACTTGATGTCACATTATCCTGCGTATGCATAGTAGGAAACACTAAAACTATTTACACACACATACACAATTTAATCCTTGTACATTGAAGTTTTGGGGATTGCCACTAAAAAAAACATATACCAATAAAAAGTGCATATAAAAATGAAAAATCCAGAAGTATAAGCAGGCAATTTCTGATGCCCCCATATGGAGTGGATGGTGCTATTCTCGGAGTTTCCGTCTACGAAACTCTGGAGTCAGGATGCTGAAGATAACATCAATCAGCTAAGTGACAACCCTATTACTAAATAGAAATATTATAGAAATACGGGATACGGCGTAAATACAGTTACAAAAGAAAAATCTTCTGACATCTGAAATATTCATTATATCAGTATACAATTTTAACACAAAGTATTAATCTGTTAACTAATCCCAGAAAATTTCATTCCATATAGAAATCTTTAGCCTTGAACATATTTCGAAGTCTTTCGTGGAAAGTCATTGATGGCGGCACGCACAGATACCATGCGTATTTTGTCCCATACTCTATTGAATTTTGCCTTCAGAATTTCAATATTGTGGAACGGAGTAGAACATGCCTCACTCTTAAGAACTGCCCACAAACAACAGTCAAGAGCGTTGATATCTGGTGATGAGGGAGGCCATTCGTCCTTGGTGAGGAAGCCAAGACAATTATCCCTGCACCACTGCTGTGTTATACTATCAGTATGGCTCGTCGCTCCATCTTGTTGAAGTGTCCAATGTTCATCATCATAAATGGCATTGCACCACGGCTAAATACTAAAACACTTTGAAAAAAAAAACAAATAGTATACGTTGTTGGACAATTATCAAACCATAAACAAAAAAGTAATGACCAACAATTTAGAAGTACAATTCATTTGAAATTTGTAACAGAATTTATGCCGCGCTTTATAAATATTTTCTGAACTGTACTAGTTTTGGCACAAGAACACATTCTTAAGAGATCCCAGAAAGGAGCGAACTCTCTGTAGTTAACTAACAATATTGGAGAGTCGTGATTCTGCAAGGATTGATTGATTTGTTTTTTTATGACACATCAACATTTTCGGTTACTTAAATTCAAATCGTATTTCGGTTTGTGAGAATTTTTTTTTTTTCGAATAAATATTACATAACAATAATTTTTTCCAGATACAAATCCTACTATTTAACCCATAGCTGATGGAGGAGACGGATTCCTACCTTTCCCAAGCTTATTTGCGCGTAAATGAACTCCGACTGAAATTCGAACTCGGCTCTCTAGTTTCTCATTTCGGGCCGTTCTGCAAGGATATGGCACATAAAAGAATATTTACATATGAGCGACAGAAAAAAAATTATTGTTATATAGCCCTCGTGTATAACAGCATCCTGAAAACTTAAAATGTTTTATCTGAAAATATTCAATATGGACACGTATACATATTTTTTTTTATCTTAACTTTTTATATTTATTTATTAGTTTCTTGATATCACTGGCAAGATATCTAATTCATATTCCCAATTATGTGCCGTCCTATCTCTTTACGCCTATTGACTTTATTGATCTATTTTCCCGCCTTTCATTTATATTTAGATTTTATGAGCTTAGTAAAATCTTTACTAATCAAATTTCATCTAACAAATTCATAGATTTTTCAAATTATATTTTAAAATTTTATTAATCTTCTTTAAAATAAATATTGAATATAAATTTTTCGATGTCTAATTACATAACAGCTCCCCTGAATTATATGTTTGCTTCATCAGATCAAGACTTTCCTATTGACGTCAGGCATGGTGCCAAACTCGTTCAGTAATATCTAATCTGTCGGTCGTATACAACCGCCTTCTTAATGGTGAAAAAAGGCTTTGAGCGAGTAAAGCCATAGTCATAGCAGAGATCAACTTTTTTTTTCAATATTGTGGGCTGGCGCTACAGAATCACAAACAAATAACTGTAACAGACCCATTTGAAGACTCCCAACAACTAAAATGGATAGTACATCTAACACGAAGAGAAAACAATGACATAATCAAGATGTTAACAATCCACACTACTACAAATAAAAGGATTCAAGAACACCAGAAAGCTGTAACACAAGTGGAAGTGGAAAAATCAGGTGTGGCTGTCCGTATATTGAGAGAAACTGGAGATCATCGCCCTCTGTGGGATCAGGTTGAGATCATAGACAAAGAACACCATTGGAAAATTCGTAAACTTAAGGAATCATCACATATGCTAGGCGACAAAAATCTCCTGAGCCGACCAAGCATAGAAATGGATACAATATGAGAACCAGTAATAAGGAGTACCAGAGAAAAGCGATAACAACAAATATTGCAATATGAGCTCTGGTAAAAACATGTATTGATAACAGTAAAAATTGCAATATGAGCACTGATAAAAAAAATGATTGCTGAAGACATTAGGTTTATAATACCCAGAAATTCATACACAGATGACCTCAAGGACACATGGCACAGTGGATAAAGGCGTTAGTTAGATCCCGTGACAGGACCCAAAGAGTGTGAGTTCAATACCCGGAAAACTTGGAGAGGGGAATTAACAGGAGATAACTGATAACTGACACGTTGAACTAGAACAGTCTACCCCAGTGAGCGAAATAAAGTGTTCAGTTCGACATTCCAACCTAAAGAAGGCCGGAGCGTACAACGGCCAAAACGTTGTAATAAATATGGCGATAAAGATTCGGATAGTCCGAATAATGTAATGTGTACATAATACCTCATCTCAAAAATATAGACAGATACAAATGAAAGGTTAAGAAGGAAGCCGTCATCAATACGGGAAAGAGCGATAACCTGTTTTCATGAAAAAAAAAAACTTGCTAAAAGAGAAAGATTTGATGAATTTAAACCGAAAACAGTACAGACTGTTTGGTCAATCAATGCTAAATATTTCCTTGTTGGGAAGCAGCTAATATTACCATTACTTGCCAAAAAAGTTAAACGCAATGAAAACAGCGTAGTTATATTTTAAATAAAAGGCATTCGTTAATGGATTAGGCATTAATGTTAATGGATGTCTTCAATCCCGTAATATATAGTGATTTTCCAAGCGTAGCTAAGAAGTAACACAAGGCCGAAAATAAAGGGGCACCCAGTAAGGATCGAACTCACTACTCAGTCAATTGTTCTAGCGAGACAAGCCTGCTAACCTCTACACCGCCTCGAGGTGCCCGATGTAGCGGGCACAGAGTGAGGATCGAATTCACTACTCAGTCGTAACTAACCTAGCGAAACAAGCTTATTAACCATTATGCCGCGTCGAAGTGCTCAAATTCTCCAATATATAAACTAAACATTTGTTTTAAGCAATGGCCAATACCGATTATTTCCACTTTTTGCCCTCGTTCCAAAGTATATAAAAATCGACTCTCTGTCAGACACCTTCTTTATGGGCGTCGATTAAATGAAATAATTTAATTTCGTATAGCCAGTATTGACGATATCTTATTTGATACAGCAGAGTTACTAAATATAGATTTCGACAAATTAAATTTATTGCATAAATTTTAAACGATAAAACATGCTTCTAAGTAAATATTTAATTAGCAAAATATATTTGTGGCAAATGTTGCTGATATTTCGATCGATATTCACACCATCATCAATTTATGAAAAAAATTAATACTTATGAAAAATGCACATTATTGCTTTTTTCCATTACAAAGCTCTGTGTTCTCTGTTATATTAAATATGTCTTTTAAATGTGTAGGTAAATGTGTATGTACTGAATATAGAAAAATCAAATCTTTATATAAAACCTCTGAAAATCGAATATATTTGACCTACTTGACTCACGCCACTTAGGTATGACGTGCCAACAGGTGTCATGATAGGCCCGACTCCGCCCAATACTTCCTCAGCCTGGCTGAGCGACCTAAGCCCGCCAGATATCGGTTGCTGTCAAGCGCTCGTATTGGGTCGCACGAGGCAACCAGGCTCCTCCAATACGTAATACACGCTTAAGCGATCATGTATCTTTCGATACATGACTGCCGTGGCAGATTTTTTCCTACAGTAGGTTGCCATTTCTTTCTACGGTAGACCAGTTGCCATCCAAGGCTATAGAACACGGTCTGGACTGCTATTTACTCATAGCTGGTGGGAGAAGAAGAACATCCATACCTTTCCCAAGTGAATGTAATGGATTCGACTGGAATTCGAACTCGACTCTCCGATAATATTTGTAGTCTTTTTTTTATCCCTCGTGGTGTGAGCATTCATACGTTGGAAAACCGAAAGACAACAGGCCCCAAGGATTTCGGATATGGGATTGTGTGTGTGTGTGTGTGTGTGTGTGTGTGTATATATATATATATATATATATATATATATATATATATATATATATATATATATATATAAAAAACATACACATAACAAACTATTTCTAATTCTAAGAGTTGAAATATAATCCTTGATAATGGCTAAATGTATAGCCGAAAGCGCTCGGAAAAAAAGAACATTCGGACAATTTTTATATAATTTATCCTCTGAAAAGAAAAACTTTATTAGATCGCACGAGAAATTATATAAAAAACTAAATAAAAGCACCTTGTCAGTCGTTTTTAATGAAATGTGCTTGAAAGAAGGATTGCTGCCTAAATACACAATATATATATATATATATATATATATATATATATATATATGTATATATATATATTAACGATGTTTGCATTGATAGTTTCGCTGTTAAATGAAACCACCACTGCTCTTAAAGGAAATATTATTATTGTACAATGTTCAAATAATCTGTAACATCTTCATTTCTTATATTTTTCTAAATTTTCTTCAATTTTTATATTTATCTGTTAGTTTCGTCTCATTGAGAT
>OZ038475.1:51641979-51676979 GCA_964036315.1 Acanthosepion esculentum
TTTGCTCCAATATTATTTGTGTTGGGCTTACTAAATCCGCGGTCAGTTTCCATTTCTTCTGGTTCATTACTCGCGGTATTTGGTTTATGTTCTACGTTGGGTGATAAGGGATTATAATCCGTGTCAATCACCATTGAGAATTCACCGGGTTGCTGCGGCCGGACCCCAGGACCCGTAGAGGTATTATACGGTTCTGGCCTATATTTTGTTAATCTATTTTCCGTGTTGCTATCTTGAATCGGCTGTAAATCGGGGTGCCATGAGGTCGAAGGTGCCGCTTCCTGGGTAGAATGATGTGGGATGTCAATAACTCGATGGATCTTACGGAGGAAGCAACGGTTGCGTAAAGTTACCCAATTGCTTCTATCCACCCGCACATGGTACTACCGGTTACCGAGTATCTCCGCGTTTCTCCCTGTTTTCGTCCACCGACTAGGGTAAGGGTTATCTTGATTCTGGATCTGAACAGAATCGCCAACTTGTAATTCCCGAAATGAGCGACAACGTTCATTGTAAAAGTGTTCGTTTCGCATGTGCCTTTTAGCCATTGTTGCCTCTCTCATTTCACCAATTTCTCTCCGTTGTTTACGTATCTCGTATTTGTCCCCTAGGACAGGGAGGTGGTCTTTAATAACACTACTGTATAACATCATAGCAGGAGACATGCCAAAACCCTAGGCGGGTGTGTTGCGTTGTGTCAGCAAAACATGGGCTGCACGACCATGACAGCTGTCCGTGTTGTCTGTGAATATAAGCTTAGCCTTTTTTGATCGCCAGTTCTGCTCGGCCATTGCTTTGTGGGTAGTAAACCGACGAAGTATGTTACCGTATTCTCCAGTTCTTTAGGAACGAGTCAAATTCTTGGGAATCAAAAAGTGGTTCCCCGTTGGAGGAAAGTCTGTCAGATTCACCATATGTGCAGAACCAAGTTCTCAGGGTGTCGCATACTGCCCTGCCCTTCCCAGATTATATTAGGGCCACTTCAACTCAACCAATGTACCGATCTACGTATATAACATAATTTCTACCGTGTAAGTCGAAAAAGTCAATCAAAGCATTTATAACTAAAATGGATGTTATCGATCTGTGAATGAAATTGGTTAGAAGCGCCCGTCCGGAAACCGGCGACGGCTGTGCTAGTAGGAGTTCACAAGTCATCCTGGCCGAGTGTTTGTGCATATTGGCGAAAAAATTATATAATGAAGATGTTGAGATTTAAGAGTACGTTACGCAAAAGGTTAGGAAGGAAATTGCCATCAGTACGAGAAAGAGAGACAACGGCTAATGGCTATTGTCCAATTTTCTGAAAAACGTTTTAAAATTTTATACATTTCAGCCGACGTTAACTCTAATGGTTCGGGAATGAATGTCTAATGTTCCCTGGATGGAAACGGCCAATGTCACCATTAGCAATGGAACTGTCATCGCCTCACATTGGACTGGGAATTCAGGGTTAGACGGTAACATTAAGGTCTCCTTAAACATTGACGGGGCGCAGAGTTACATATCTGGCATCGGGCTCTGGTCTGTTGGAATAGGTCAGAATAGGCGTTGTCTCGCATATGCTTGCATGCAATTTATACTCTGGTGTGCAGAATGTAGATATTCAAGTACTTCCGCGCGAGGTTGTCGAGGTATAAGTATTTTATTCTCAATATTCCTTCGGCGCAGTACAATTCCTCGCGCATGGACCAAAACCGAAAGATCACGGGAGGTCATGGTCTGATATGAGGAAACCAGTCCGTATTTATTCCGGCAGAGTCCGACATTCTTCATCAATGGCTGCCGCTGCAACGATCCGATCTCATGTGATAGCCCTCCATCTACGGTCATGCTCGTATGTACACATGAATGAAGCCTTGACTGCACTGTCGATTGGTTCGACTACATCAGTTGTAGTCGCCTCGTAGAATGACCGTCTACGCTTCTGTAGTATATTTGCAGATGCTATTTGGAGACGTTCTGTCGAGTCCTCCAATAGAATCCATGCTGGGTACCGGCAGGCGCAGACTAGTGCAGCATTAATTTTTTCATGGAGATGTTTAATGCTGAATTTGTCCGTTAGAGTGCAGGAGTTCTTTATGTTCAAGAGGGCCCGATCTGTAAAAAAATCTTATGAGTGGTTGATGGTCAACAGTCACTAGCAAATCCTAGGCATCCTAATATAAACATCCGACATTATTCTAGTCCAAAGACAAGAGCCAAGGCTTCACCTTCGACCAGTGCATTTTGCGGGATTTTGCGTCGTTGGCCTTAACGGTCAACTCGCTTAATTTTGGCGCCAAATAACGAACACGAATACCCGGATGAAAGACCTCCTCTTGTAAGGTCATCCGATCATATCAAATAACTCTGAACTCGGAGAAGTTTAGTTCCTGAAAATAGATTCTCTTAACAAAATATTTTTTTTTTAAAAATGGTACAGAACTACAAAATTACCAGTGTCTGTGAGTGAAGCCTTCCACCTTCTCAAAGCAGCTAATTGTTGAGATGATTCAGCTATGCAAGTGAACTGTTGCCGAGTTTGTCAATCTGTTCAGAGCACAAGTGAATTCCTCAACTCTTTAAAGCTAGTCGCTAGTCCTTCCCGCAAGCTTTAACTAAATATTAGGACATCCATCACGCTTCTCAGAAATTTTCTTTCTTCTATGTGTGAAGACCCTTCAGGACGTTGGCGATCATGGCTCTCGACAGTTTCAGATTCTTTTTACTTCTGAGTAATTTTCTTTTTTGTTATCTCTTCGAAAAGCCGTTCTGTCAACCATTTATACAAGCTCGTTAAGTAGGTTATGCACTGTTTTCCTCTGTCCCTCTTCCGTTCAGTATCCTCTGTGAGTGTCAAATTTTCCAAGCTCTCTTTCTTCATTATGTGCCCTAGAAATTTCAACTCACTCTTTCTGATGTTAAGTATTAGTGTACTTTTTGTTTCCATTTTCTCTAAAACTTCGTCATTGATCACATGTTAAGTTCATAGTATCCTTGTTGCATAGTACCCTGGTTCTGGGAGGTCTTGGTCACTGCGCTAATTAATGCAGTGTTTTATAGCCCCTTGATGGGGTGGTCTTGGGCGAAGCGTTGATTCACTCATATGTCCATCTACCCAGGTCAGCCGGTACCACCTCTGCAATCTAATACTCCTGGAGAGAACAAAATTTATTGCTTCTACATTTGAGACTACACGAAATGTATATCCGATTCACTGAAAAAAATACTGGTCCAAAAATCATACAATACATGCCAAAAACCCCACCCCACAGCCTCAACCAATTCCATAACTGAGCCACATCCTTGCCACCTAAAACTTACATTTTAAATATACCGTGGTCCACAATTATTTTCTACTCACATTGACACAGCACAGTCCATTATCACACTATTTATTCAAACACAACCGATTAATTATTTTGCATTTGCGTATTATCAAATTTATTTAAACAAATCTTCTCAAATTTACCACCATTAATTTTCTATAATCACTATTATTAACCATCCACCTCTGTGCCAAAACTCAATTTTTTTCTGCCTCGGACTGCCCCCATGGGGAAAACAACCACACCCGCTCTGCACCTTCTAACCAATTCATTACTGGCTTTACCGCGGTTACAAGGGTTTTCTTCTCTTACACGCCTACCGCTATCTGTCATTCCACAAGCTACCTGACCAATTCCTTTTGGTCGTCAGAACCCTTTCTTGATCCCGAGGGTATCTTAGGGATATAGTCATTCGATATTAAATACTTCATAGCGTAAAGCTCCCATTCTACCCAACATGGTTTTTCTATCTACATAGCCAGGTGTGACATTCCCCCACCCCGCCCCAGAATACGGACCCGAAACTATGCATCCCGAATCTACTTATTCCCACAAAAAAATTAATTTTTTCCACAAGAAATTAATTCACAAAAAAGCAGAAGGCAAAAAGACACACATACGGCTCTTAAGATAAAAAAAAAGAATTCCACTCTCTGTTACAAAAATGAACAAAACAATCATTTATCAGTTAATTACAATTAACAAAATAATTCTAAATTTAAAACATTTGAATGCACGCAAAACCTTTAACAAAAATTATCAACTCATTAACAGTACACAGAAATCAGAAAATGCCGTCAGTCTTTTTTTTTCAAAACAAGTTTCCATTGCGTTCACGTACGCATATTCAGGTCTTCACGTGGTACATCATCTAACTTCCTCAAAGGTCAACATCAGGAAAATTTATTTACTGGTGAAATTTCCTTTTCCAGAAATTTTTCTTTTAAAAGCGAAACTTTCGGGACCAGATTTAATAACAAAATTAAAAAAAAACGGGCTGTCAGACATACAACATGAAAGCGTGCTAATCAAAATTAACAATAGATTTTTGCACATGGTTCTAAACTTTTGGAAAAAGACAAAACAACAAAAATGAGTCTCTCACTAAAATATTTCATCAAAATTGACATTGTTGCACCAGTGTGTATGCATGAGTGTTGGTGTTCATGGTTTCCATTCTTTCTTTCATCTTTCGTCCGTTTCACTGTGTCATTTCTTTCTTTTTTTTTTACTCTATGCGTCCCTCTCTTTCTGTCCACCAAAACCTCTTCGTTTACTTTTTTCCATCATTACTTCTTTGGGTTTAACTGCTTAGATGTGTGTGTGTGTGTGTGTGTGTGTGTGTGTGTGCGTGTGTGTGTGGTAACTTACACTTCTATTGTTTTCAGTCCTTATATCATGATTAGTTTTTCTTCTTTTTTTTCATATTCCCTCTGAAAATTTTCTTCGAACATTACACCGTGTGTTGTAACCTTCATTCTGCGACCCCCCCCCATGCTAAGAGGTCCTGGTCAATGGCGCCAAATAATTATATGTTACATAGCCACCTCATGCTGGGAGGTTTTGGTCACTGCGCTAATTGATACAATGTTGTATAGCCCCTTGGTTGGGGTGATCTCTGGTGGCGGCGTCGAATCACTCATATGTTGTAACTTCTCTCGCGGCCGCTAATTGCTAGTTGTTTTGGTTCAAGATGGAAAGAACTTCAACACAGAGAATTTTAACTTAACTAGTTTAATAACGTCGCCGTATACATCTTCTAACTAGTCAGTGGGGTCGGTCGCTCGCTCTCTCTCTCTCTCTCCCTCTCTCTCCAATGGGGAGCAGTTTTCAGACACGAAAGTCAACACGTCTACATTGCTTGACGTGTAAGAACCAACTCACCAAAAAACCTTTCTCTATCTATCATTCCTACGCTAGTTCAGTCAATAAAAATGGACTTACTTCATTTTGTCTTGTATCTAATCCCTAAGGTCAAATTCTGGAAGTCGGAGCAACGATACACTTCCTCTAAAGAATAATAGTCTGTTAAACTATTAACATCCTCAGCATCCTTCTGTAGAACTCCATTTATGCTGCCTCAAGTTTTTTTTATTTGTGATTAGATTGTCCAGAAGTCAGTGCCATATAGGAGGAATGATATTATGTAATAGTTCCGTACTCTTTTCGTTTCTAACGAAATTTTCCTCTTTCTTAATACTTTGCTTAGTTTTTGTAAGGCGTCGCACATTACATCCTCTGTCAACATAAGTCCAATACATTTAAATTGTTGTAGTTGCTTGATTTGAGTATATCCAATTTGTAATTTACATGTTGGGCGGTTCCTTTTGCTGACAACCATGCATACTGTCTTCTTGCAATTGATGTTTAGTCCTTTCTTCTCGCTTTTCTTCACTACCTTCTGTAAGAGTTATTGTAGTTTTATTTCTGTGCTTGCTATCAACACTGTGTCATATGCATATCTTATGTTATTAAGATTGTGACCGCTAACAATGAATCCTAATTACTTCGGAATCGCCTTACTCTATAGGTGGAATAAGTCTGGTGAGCCGATACATCCTTGTCGTACATCCCTTTCTATTTTTGCATATTTACTGAATTCATTTTTTATCCGTATGCAGGCGGTTTGCATCCAGTATAAATTCTGGATTATTTAAGAAACCCATACCCTATCCCCTCAAAAAACAAAAACAAAACATTGTGTAATAAAATTTTTTATCAGTCAATCATTTTCCCTCTTGATATAAAAGCAACTATCCTAATTGAAGTAGGGGAAAAGGTAGCTGTCTTAATTTCCATGATCCCGGTGATACTAATAGTTCGCTTTTTGAATTTAAAGGTAATTGTTCTGATGAAATTTTCACTATGGTACCTAGACTTTATGAATTTAAACTCGGTACTAGATTGGCGGAAAATGCCCCATCAATTTACATTTGAATCGGTTAGATGTAACCGTAAGTTCTGTGCTAACAGTTTCTTCTCTCACACTTCTCGTTTGTAGAACTCTCTTCCGGATTCATGCTTTACACCCAACTTTGATCTTCAAAAAATTAAATGTAATGTCTATTGTTATGTACATTATTTACATTATTTGGACTATTGTCCTCATCTTTGTCGCCATATTTATTACAACGTTTCGGCCGTTGTACGCTCCGGCCTTCTTCAGGTGGTTGGAATGTCGAACAGAACTCTTGATGTCGCTCACTGGGGTAGACTGTTCTAGTTCCACGTGCCATGTTTAATGGATGTCAGTTATCTACTGTTAATCTCCCTCTGAAAGCTCTCCACTGCCTTAACCGGGTATTGAACTCACACTCTTTTGGTCCTGTCACGGGATCTTGGGTGTTAGTAAAAGAAAAAACAAAACCTTATGTTTTATAAACATTTAATAAAACAGTAGGAATAAAAATAATTTTGAAGACGTGGTCCTCTGCAGACTTATGAGAATCCGTTTCACAGTCCATTGATATAACTTTGAGTTTAGCAGCGTCCTGTTGTTGCAGTTTCTCATAGTTTTCTGCGCATGCTGTGGTACATGCAAAAAAAAAAGACAAAAAAAAGACCGTTACTTCATGTTTCGCGCCTTTTATCTAGGCCAACATGACGTCACCATTAGAAGCTGAATTTTGGACAGTGAGTCGGCTTCTTATCTTTACTGCGTACAACACTAAGCTATCAGTTATATACAAGTTTTTCCAGGTCAATGATCAAAAGTGGCTTTAAGCGAATAAATCTTTTAGGTCTTAAATAAAGACAACCCTTCCTCAAATCTTATGGTCAGTCGCTAGAAAATCACAAACAACTTACGCATCACTCGATGCATTCCAATACCGGAAACAGCTAAAATAGAAAACGTGAAACTCGAATGGAAATGATAATAAAGGCATTCTATAGAAAAGTCCCATCAATATCAGAGAGAGCGACAATAGTGGATTTGAGAAGCCAGTTTTCCTGGAGACACTTTAAGAAAAAAATATTATAGATTTTAACCGACCGTAACGTTAACTGCTTGGTTAATGAATGTCGAATGTTTTCTTATAAGGAAACGGCCAATCACGCCATTACTATTTTTATTACACCCTCAAAATAGGAGATATAGGCTCTGTTTTTCCTATGGTTCCCTCGTTTTTAAATGTAATTCATTTTAATTCCAATAGTATAGGTTGTTCTTGGGTTGGATACACTAACACATTTTTCATACTGTTAGCAGTGGGAGAAACACTAGAGTTGTGTATCCAGAAGCCCCCTCAAACTAATGAATTACACCACTTAGCTTATTTTGGTCATCAGAATTTTTTCAATGACAACCCACTTTTCATGTGTAAATATTTTCTTGCATTTTTTTGTGTACAAAGAAATATATTTCCCGTTCGTTGCTATTTTTCTTATCTCCTGGGTAATGCTGGGCATTCCTGCTACTTAATGTATAATTTAGTTTGTTAATCTTGAAACAGACAATCTCGGTATTTCTTTTTTTATGAACTTGTGATTCTCTTTTGCCATCTTCATTCTAGTCTGTTTATTTTATTTAATTGGATTTATTTTGTTCACGGGTTTTTCGCCGGGAATGCAAACACACAGTATTAAAAAAAAATCTACTGCAAACAACGGACTGATAATACAGTTGCTAAAAGCACATCCATTTTCTTTTTTTTTATTTATTTACTATACAAAGATTTTTGTTTTATTTTACTGCCTCTTCATCGCAAAGTCTCTGTATCGACATTTCCTAAAAGGGTTCTTCGTACTTCCGTGTTACAACCTTAGTTCAAGCAAGTTTTGCTTTCTTTCCAGAAATGCTGATCTTCAATGGCGCCTGGTAGTGTCAGACGTTCTTGTTCAAATATCACTGATGCAAAGAGATAGGTCATCGGTAAATGGAGTCGAATAGCTTCAAAGCTCTGTTGCCAACTGTTGGAGTCATTTCGTACTAATGGGCCGAGAAAAGACACAAAGCAGGAAATATCAACTACTGCAACGGCGCATGCGTATGCCCGTACATGAAAAAGCATAAGTGTATAGACATAAAAATACCCATAAGCTTTCGAGTTTGGAACAAAATTCCTTCAAGTATGCCGATAACTAATTACTAACCCGTTACTAATACTCGAGTATTGTGCGGGGATTTATTATCAGTAATTTACGTAATAATAAGGGTTCATACTATATGCAGGTATCTTATTTTTAAAAGGTTAAAAATATACATTTTCAGGGACCGGTTGCACTATACACAGGTATTTATTTCTGTAGAGGTTAAAATTCATGCAGAAAAATCCTAGGGCGGCACTATACATGGAATCGGCTTATACACGTGTATATAGTGTACTTAAAGAACAGAATTATTATGATTCTAGTATTATACTTGCTGTTGTTACAATTACAATAACGCTTTTTTAAAAAATTTCCTTCTTCTCCCATTCCCTCTTGTCTTTACTTTCTTTTTTCTTCGTTATCATTTAGACGACGAAAAACATGACACAGAAAGTATAATGGAATAGCTAGAATAGCGGAAACATCAGAAGTATAAAAGTTGAATAGAATTTAGAAGAAAACGGCAACCCATTCCTAAACAGGAAACAAGAGATAAAAATCTACTCCTGTTCAAAAGACCAGGGAGAGGTGTGAACCGGACGATAGTCGAATTCTATAGGAAGTAGGAAGTGCGGGTAGCGTATGGGGTTATCGGCGCGGAGAGTGGAATTAGCGAACCGAGTTAAAATTTTTACCGTGTCCGTTCCATTCACTTATCATTGATGCCTTTAGGAAAGTCATTTATCCATCTCTTATACTCCCATCTCTGAACAAAATAGTATGGTTATCTGGCCTTATTTGGCAACTAGTCTAGGAGAAAAACTACCATGCATTCAAAATCGTGAAGTCGGCAACTGGAAATTACTCCACTATCTTTTCCAAGAAGTAATAGCAGTTCAGATAATTCTATTGCTGCTAGTGCTAAGTTGATGATAATATTTTTCCAGCTTGCACTAGCGACACTATATGACAGAGTTTTATTAGAATAATTGTTCGCAGGAATAATACAAATAAAGGATTATCAGCGTGAGATTTAGAGAAAATTGGAAAACAAGGGATCTGGGGTTATTGGTATATGGACGGGTAAAGGGGTAAACTATAACTGGAAAATACGTTTAAAGATTTATATATGAAAACCACGTAACAATCGTAAGAACTTAACAAAATACACCGTCATTTTTGATGGCATAGGTAAATTATTTTGTAAAAGGTAAAGCCTTACAATTTCTACATGAAGTTCGGTAGAAAGGTTACTTTTATCGTATATTTTTGTCAGTTATCAAAATTGATCAAAATATTTTAAATTTGAAAGATTCGTGCTAAAAACTAGTATGAGACGAAAAACTGTTTATTACTAAATTTACCCGGTTCAGAATCAAAGTAATCGATAAAAGATTTTTTTAAACGATGAAAGAGAACGAATCGTTAATCATTCTGATATCGATGCGTGTATGCAGTCAAGGTTACAAGCGAGTGTCAGATCAGAAGTTTTTTTCTATCGAGCATTTTAATTAAAGAACAAAAATTAAATATCAAACGAATAAAATTGATGCCAGGTTTTTCGAGATTTCCTTTAATTTTTATGATTTAAAAAAAAAAACCTGTTTGAAAACTTCTTGATTAGGTACACTCACTTTTGAAAAAAATTCAAGGCGATTTTTAACTTGAAGCACATTTTAAATATCCTAAGAACCAGGAAAACAAAAGTTGTATCATAAGAGACAGAATCTGTGACATTTCAAACTGCTTGAGCGAAGTCTTCGGAAAAATCTGCGAAATGATTCAAATTTAAAATAATATCTAAAATATATACGTATATAAAGTATGTATACATACATATTGGGTCACTCACTTATTTCTTTATAAAGGGTGTTTCATTAAAACGCATTATATATAAGGGTGTTTCATTAAGACTGATCAAAGTCAGCAGAAAATAAATTAGTATTATTGGTGAAAATTTATTTTCTATTAGATTATTATTTAAGTCATGGCAATTATGTGTGAAAAATAATATCGCCCAAATGTCTGCCAAATCTGAAAGAAAAAGAAAAATCATTAGACGCTTATACTTGATTCACATTTAAAATCGGTTCAAGTTATCGGAACACCCTTTATTTTCCTAGAAAAACGATAAAATAGGTACCTCAATTTATTGAAACTTATGCAAACATTAATGTAAATACAGTACTTTTTTACAATTCAATCAGTCTTAAAAGTCAATATTTGGTAGGACCATCTTTATTTTTCAACACGGTCTGAACTCTCTTATACAAGCTTTCTTTCATTGCCTTAAATAACCTTCAAGAAAGATTCTCTAGTATTCTTGAAGGGCATCCTCCAAAGCTCTTCTTTGAATGTTGGCTACCTTTTTTCCGTTTTCTGTCAAGATGATCCCATATTCCTTCTATAACAGTAAAGTCCGGATTCTGGCAGAGACCAATCCATGACTGATAGTGTTACATCATATGCTGTTTTTCTCTTCAAATAATCTTTACTGCATTGACTGTGTGTTTGAGATCATTCCCATACAGCCGTTGTCAATCACATGCGTTCCAGATGGTATTGCTTGATGGATCAAAATCTGACGGTATTTTTTGGAGTTCATAATTCCATCAATTTTGACAAAAACCCCAAACTAAAAGGCAGCCCTAAACAGTGGTAGTAGCTCTACCATGTTTTAACGATGACTCTAGACACTCATTGTTTTACCTCTTTCCTGACCTCCTCCGTACATGAATTCAAATTTGAATTCATCGCACTATAAGATCTATTACCACAGATTTTCAGTCTAGTTCTTGTGTAATGTCGCATATCTGAACTATTTCTCTGTTTCAGGATTTTATCATATATATTTCTATAAAGAACTACATAACTCGGAAAAGAACTCTCGACAATTTATCGTTCGTCTTTTTCGCACAAGCAAACTAAATATTACTAGAGATAAGGAAAATAAATTAATGAAACAACCGCAACTTTGATAATCCTGCCTTAAGATATACTTATTTCAACTGATAATGAAGTTAATTCTTGGGATTATGAAATAGTAGAAGTTATTTCATAGAAGTCCTTAAATTGTTCTTGAAGCCCTACAAATCGAGCGTCCAATATTATCTGAATATATGTATACGGGATTATATATAAAGCTTAATTCGTGTCTGCTATAGAGCGACATTAGCGAAGCCCTAAATATGGTCTGAATTCACTAACAATACTTTGCAAGACAAAAAAAATTTGAGCTTGTAAGTTAGAAATAAAAAAAGAAAAGTGGATAAAGAAACTGGTATAGAATACACGCAAACAAGTGTGTAAACCGCTCCCTTGTGTGGTATGTAACACATTATTTATCATCTCTCAGTTGCGTCTCTGTCTTTGGGCAGGGTGCACTCAGGGGCGGCTCCGTCAAAGGACAGAATCGTAACTCATGAAAATTATACTGAGAAGTGCCCAACCCTGGGGAACCGCTGACCGAGGTCGCGCCCTCTTATTGCACCGAGGTTGCAGAGTCTGCGGGCAATTTTTGTTCCTAGCCCGTGTGTATGCTCTCGGGTCACACCTTAAAAACTGATCTTGTGTCACAACTCGTCTTAGTGGGGAAACAGAGTAAATACCTAGAATAGACGCAAATAAATAATTATATATTTGGAAACCTTAAGGCACATATATTTATTTACATATAGTAAGCGTATTTAAATAAACGTATACAGTTATAATCTGACTCATTAATAAATATAAATATACGTAAATATACGTACCCACATAATTCAGACAGATGGAAGATAAGAAGAAACGAGCAAATGACGATATACATTACATAATGTACGAATTATTTGTCGCATCTTGCCAGATTCAGAACAGCAGAGAATTAATATACTGCTCATGAGAATGAACTTCATAATAAACGCTTACGAAACTTGTACGTTTATCTCTCTACGGCAACATTATAGATAGGTAGAAATGGGCAGGTGGTGTAATGGTTAGCAAGCTTGTCTCGCTAGAACAATTACGACTGAGTAGTGAGTTCAATCCTCACTGGGTGCCCCTTACTTTCAGCCTTGTGCCACATCCAAGCTACTCTTGGAAAATAACTATAGACAGGTAGATAGATAGAAACAGGTATAAAATGCAAACATAAAGAAACTTAGAGAAAGAAAGAAATATACAGTCTATTATAAACAGAGAAAGAAATAGTCATAACAGGTAGACATAAAGATACATAGACAAAGAACGAAAGAATGAATGAGAAAAACAGGAATAATAGATAGATATGAAATGAACAGAGATAGATAGATGTAAAATGAACAGACTTAGATGGAGAAATACGATGTAGCTGTTCTAGATCACTCGCATATATACGCTATAATACATATATATATATATATATATATATATATATATATAGTATATTTATAAATATGCATGTGCATGAATTACTCACGATGCTTCTTTAAAGAGGATTATTATAACAAATCCCCGATGCAAACAAAGTCAAAAACTACTCGACTTGTAAAAATAACTCTGTGCATTTTCATCAGCACGCATGTAGACACGAATGCAACTGCTGCCTGAAGCAAACGCATCTAAAATCCATATGCTCACATCGACAGCTACATCAGGTATCGTACATTTGGCCGATAATGGAGTGTTGCAAAAAGCAAATATCAAACGACAAGTCAATGCAGTCAGGCGACTGAGTGTTCGTCAGTAAAGTGCATTAATTCTTACAAATACCGAGTATGCTGTGCTTATAAGAAAAGAAAGAAAACGTGTCATTACCAAATAAATTTCCGGTTTCCAGTGGATAAACCTTTTATTCGTTTACGATTCAATAAGAGATTTACTGATTGGATTTGTGAAGAAATTCATACTGACGTTTCCTGAAGGAGGTGGAGAAAAAATCTTATATAGAATAAAAAGCCAAAACATTTTAAAGCAAACAAGGTTTGTATTGTTATCAATGCTACACCTCTCTCGTTACACACACACGCGCACACACACATATACATATATATATATATATATATATATATATATATAGAGAGAGAGAGAGAGAGAGGGATATAGAGATAGATATATTGTGTGTTTTGTTAAATAACACGGACAAATTCTCTCTATCAATTGTTTAATTAAATCTTTCAAATTTCCGAATAAGTTGTTTTGTCTTATTGGTAAATTTGCCAAAATTCATATTAACATTTATTTTATATTATTTTGCCCCGAGTACTTCCGAATGTTGTAACATTCGTTTTCAAATATTTTCTGTGTGTAGTTACGCAACTGTTTTTTTAATAAAAAAAAAAAACAAAAAAAACACACACATAAATTCAGTCTGACCGTTTACATGACGTTAACTTGAATGACTTAAAATTGGTTCCATCAAACATGAGAACGCCGGAAGTCTAAATATGCAATTTAGTCTGCAGTTTTTGCAACCTTGGATTGTTGGACTTGGCTACTTGAAAGGAAATCTGGTTCCAACAAGAGAGTTATTAATTGAAACAACGGAAAAGATGATAAAACTCTTTCAAGAAAGGAAGCCAACACGATGCACAGCAAATGATGCTTACCCCAATCAGCTCTGTCCAGCATTTGGTACAAATATAACCAAGATGAAGAAGAATAACAGAAATCAAATATTTAAGATAAAACACTCAGAATGTTACATCTTAAAAACGGAAGCTTACGGCGATATCAGGTTGAAACTCTGATTGTCACACGATCACCTAAGTTAAGCAACGTCGAGCATGGTTAGTACCTAGATGGGTGACCGCTTGACAATACCAGCTTGGATGTGCGTGTTGTGTAATAGATAACGGTTCGGACTTAAGAGATCGGAGGGCATGGCCAACAAATAGTCAGAATAAAAATCTAAACATTATCATGGAAATTAAACAAATAGTCCATGACAAAGCTTCGTCATACAACGATTTTCTGCCAACCCATATTGGAGAATGTTGAAACCAGGTCGAAGAATAATATTTCTTTTCATTAGCGAATTCTATGTCTCAAAGAATTCAAGCCTTCATAAAAGCCTGAGAAAAGTCACAAAGTATTGTGATTTCTTTGGTTATGATTCCAGTAAATGTTTCGTCGATAAGTTTTCGCCAGAACGGAGTTTATAATCCCATAACTCATTTGAGCAAGATCCTGAATTTTTTCTTGAAAATAGACAACTGGGAAGATGGGAACGTACCAACACTGGCCATCACCCTCATGACAAAGATGTTGGATCTTACTACCGTTTTACGGTGTCGTTTTATCAAAGCCTGCTCTTCTAGATCCTTTTGTACTCATGCAATTGTCCTCCACAGCTCTATCTTTAGTCCTACTTCGTTCTTAATTTTCATTGGTGGCCTTCCTAATGACCTCTGTTCTCGACTTGGTACCTATGCTGATGACACAACCATTTACAGTCTCGATAGTTACTTTGATCAGTTCGATGAGGTCAAATCGACGGACGATCTCAAAAACGACCGACAGTCTGTTGTTAACTGGGGCAAAGAATGGCTTGTTAATTTTAACGCCTCTAAAACAAAACTGCTCTCTATGAATCATATGAGATTCCCCTTTCTGCCTTCCATCAGCGTGGCAGATGCTAACCTCCAGGAGAGTGACTCGTTTCGCTTTCTTGGGTTAACGTTCTTGGATGACATTGAATCGATTGCTAGGTCAGCTGCTAAGAAAGTTGATTCACTGTATCATGCTTGAGAATTTTCTCTCCAGAATCTATCTTACATAATAAAGTCTTCCATTCGCCCATGCTTACAATATTGCTGCTACCTATGGTTCAGTGCAAATGCTATATATTTAGAGAATCTTGATAGAATACAGAGAAGAATCAGCAATATTATTGGTGCTGACTTAGCATGTGACACCAAGCCGTCGGCCCGTGGTCAACTCTCAGTCGCGGCGCGAAGCTATAAGGTTTCTTCTACCGGCGTTTTGGGGTTGACTCTTTGTCGCTGCCACCAGCCTGTGTCCCGGTCGTTCGGTGGTCGTCGCTACTCGGTGAAATCTCCTGGTCAGGATACCAATATGTGACACCCAGCCGTCCAGGGTCGAATCCAGTGGTTACGGCACCAGGGTCGAGTTATGGTCGTCGATGTTAACGGCTTCACCAGTTGTACTGGTTCAATGCCAACTCTATCGTTCACAGCACACTTGCAACGTTTGGTTACTGGAGTAACTGCCTTGATCTCAAGTCTAACCTACCTACGTTGTGAATTTGATCTTAGGTAGACGAGATCAATCAGGCGTCGGGCCGTAGTGTCAGCTGAGTCCAAATTAAAGGTGGCATTGCGCAAGCGCAAAGAAAAAATAAATGAAAGAAAACCCAAGAGGTCCAAGTATGTTAAGAAATAACAATTCAACTTTATCCTTCCGTTGTATACAGAAGCGTGTTTTTCTCCCAGCCCGTTTCCTACGAAATGTGACACCTCTATGTTTCAAGCAAGTTGATATCGTAAGTCAACTAATTTAGTTTTTAAGTGCTGGCTTAACTTCGTTCGTCAGTATAACTTGCTATTGGCGGGTTAGGCGAAGTCGGAGGTCATGGAATCTCTCGGTCAGCTTCTGCGAGGCAACACCCTGGTTCAAAACCAGCTCAACTGTGTCTCCAGCTCGAACTATCTGGAACTCACTGACTAACTACAACTGCTTAACGACTCATCGACGGTCGTTTATATGGGTACCGACAAAAACCCGGTGTGTGGGCCCGACGCGGCCTGGGGTTCTCGGTAATCTCTATTTCTAACAAGAAATCTCTTTGTTGTCAGGACAGGAAAATTGATTATTTCCGATTTTTGGAAATTTAACCACTTCCCATTTCGGGGGGGTCCGTTGTTCATGAGGGAAGGTCGGGGGAGAGCTATCCTCCTAGACACTTTCTTTCTCATATTGATATCTCATACCAATCCCTTCAGTGAACGTTAACATCTTCGCCGTCTTTCCCATCCCTTCACCTCCGCCCATCACCATGTTACCATACGACCAATGATCTCTCGGCAGTGCGGGTGTGGCTAAGCTGGCCTCCTTAAAATTATAATCTAGAATTTTTGTTTATAAAATTCTCCTTACCAATTAAATTTTATCACATGTTCTCTTTTTTCTGGGCCACCCAAAAATCACTTATCCCGCACTCTTACCGTCTCATTAATCCCTGTCAAAGTTTGCCATCTGGTCCCTTGCGCCAGCTAGCTTTATCACGGAATCCCTGACTTGTTAAGAAACCAAATTCTTTTACCTCGTCAAATTTCAATTCTCCACTATTTTCTGGGGACTGACAAAAGTTTACGATTGCCACATTGCCATTCGACTTCTTAGCGTCTGTTGGCAAAGTAAATGATAACAATCCTCTCACCTATATCGAGACAATGCCAAAATATTATAATTGCCACATTGCTTCTCTTCGCCTGTATCCAAGAAAGAAAAAAAAGATAAACGATATCTTGGAAAGATAATTAACATTGATTCTCACTGCCTGTATCGGCATTCGTCTCCAACCGAAATTTTTATAACCAGCACCTGTTTTGGCCGATAATTCCATATTTGCCTTTCTTTCTATCTCCCTCGGCGATAACTCGACTGGACCTCACACAGGGCTTTCTCCGCTGTTTGTTTTTTTTGTAAACAAATTAAAATCTTTATTTTAACGTCGATCAGTCTATTATTAGTTATAGCTCTTTTTTTTTGTTTTAAGAATGTCTATTTTCTGTTTCATTTTCTATAATTAATTAGTCAATTACCATAGCTAAATAGTGTCACAGCATCTCGGCTTCAGTCATTTTTCCACCGTCGTAATATAGCTTCCCTGTGCCTTTACTATAAATACTTTCATGCTAATTGTTGGGAGGAGCTCTTCACGATGGAACCTAGACTTTATGAATTTAAGCGCAGTATGAGATTGTCAACATGGTCTCATCAATTTACAGTTGAATTGGCTAGATGTAATCATAAGTTCTATGCTAAAAATTTATTTTCTCGCGCTTCTTCCAGTTTCATGCTTTCCAGCTAACTTTGATTATCAAAAATGTAAATGCAATGTCGATCCTTAACTTGGCTTCCTGTTTACTCTTCTACTGTTCTCGTTCCTTAATAATGTTTCTGTTTTCGAATTCTTTCACGCCCAGTAACCCCTTGTGTCTTAGTGTTTTTTCTGCCTTGCTTGGAGTAAATTCGATTAAAAAACCGATAAAACTTATGAGAGTGATTACGCATTCTCTAGTTTGAGAAGGGGAATAACTTCACGTCAATGCTATAATAACCATTCAGAATTTTGTATACGTCACACAGATCGGTGAACTGGCGTCTTGTTTGAAGAGACGGTATGTTGATTTCGCCTGTGGCTAGGCTGAAACACCTGTCCTGCACTGACTGCAGTGTATCGATATATTTCTTGTAATTTGGATTCCAGATAACTACCAACCTTTCGTGAAATGAGACAGCGCCACGAGGATGAAACCCCTGTAACTAATTTTCCTTAATTTAGAGTCGAGAACAGATACAACAAGGTCAGTTGCAAGAAGTTATCAACATTCTTTCTGCAACACGTTTCTGCCCGGACGTAAGCCTGCTTTTTAAAGAATTCTACTTTGAAGGATAGTGTATATGCATTATCGGCGTGGAAAGTGGATTCGGTGATCCGAGTTTATATTCCTACCGAACCGGTTGCGTTCACTTCGTAATAATGCCCGTTGAATAAATCAATCTGTTCTTCCTCTCAGCATCTCTGGCCGTTCGCATCCGTGTACGCCTGTCTACTTGAGTGGCTAGATAATGCCTGTTGCAGAAGCCTGCTCAGGAACATTTGTCTTTTTCAACACACAGAGAACCAACCTGTAGCTTACACTGCAACTATGGTCAGCAGACCTTAGTTACAGTTTCTGGGAGAGAACGCATAACCTGTCATGATCAAACATTTGAACAAGGCCAGTACACCTAATCCCTCCGTCACGATGACTTGTCATTTCGTGATAGCATAACCATCGACGGCTTTCGAACAGTTCCATCTACCTAATTTAACTCAGAAGTCTTGTGGTATGGTTTTCAGACACTACTCATCGCTTCCTCCAGATATGGATCAAATAACAGAACAGAGTTGGCTCTTTAGCCTTGGATGAAAGTCAGTTGAGAACAAGGGAAAACTCTGAATACAACTGGCTATACTGGGTTTGGATGTAGAATGACGACATTTCGACTATGAGTTATTTTTTTGCTACTCATGATGTACCTATGACACTCTGTGCTTTTTTAAAGATGGGGAACGTGATTAAAATATAATGCTCTTAAAAAAGAACGTCAAATTTTATTTCTTGTGTTTAACTCCGGTAATCGCTTTTGACTCGGGAATTATTGTTGTTATCACGTCACCTCGTTAAAGTTAATTCTGTAAATGTTCACTAGATATTTGATGTCAGCCAATCAATAACCTTACTTGTAATTTTATTTCGAATCAAAGCCAAAGCATTGTAATTTGCATATAAAGGGAAAAAAAAAGAAAATCAGCCTTTTTGCCCTATTCCAAGATTTATAGTCTTGGCATATCTTTGTCCCCCAAAATTTACAAGTTAAATCTCATTCTGAGTTATATACTTGCATTCTGATGCAATATGACTAGTAGAATCATCTCTTTCTCTCTCCACATAATAATAATATTCTTCTACTCCTCCTCCGCCTTCTCCTTACCACCACCACCACCACCGACGACGGTTTTCGCTTCCAACCGGAAATCTTGCACTATGCGTGTTTACAAGTCAGATCTCCGATTCCATCTATTATAATCATTTAAAATTAGGTTTACCCATAAGTAATTTCCGTTTTAGGGAATCAGTTGTAATGACAAATGTATTCTCTTAAATTACCGCTCGTTAAATATATCTTAAAACGTGATGAGAAATGGATTACATACGGCAGTGTTCAACCGAAAATGCAGTGGATTGATAAGGATAAACACCCACAATCGGCCTTAAAAGTTGAGCTCCATAGAAGGAAGTTAGTTGTGCATGTGGTAAATAAATTTTTTTTTTTATATAATTTTTTATTTAGCAAGAATAGCTCAAGCAAAACAAGGTAGAATTCGGTTGAACTGTTCTACCCGATTCACCATATTCACCTGACCTGGTATCAACCGATTATTATATGTTTCGATCGCTGCAAAACGCTTTCATCGGGAATTTTTTCGTTCATCAAAAACTTTTCCACATCAAAGCCTGTGGAATTTCATGAATCGAAATGTTACCAGATAAGGAATTTCATGAATCGAAATGTTACCAGATAAGGAATTTCAGGAATCGAAATGTTACCAGATAAGGAATTTCATGAATCGAAATGTTACCAGATAAGGAATTTCAGATATAGAAATGTTACCTGATAAGGAATTTCAGGAATCGAAATGTTACCAGATAAGGAATTTCAGGAATCGAAATGTTACCAGATAAGGAATTTCAGGAATCGAAATGTTACCAGATAAGGAATTTCAGATATAGAAATGTTACCTGATAAGGAATTTCAGGAATCGAAATGTTACCAGATAAGGAATTTCAGGAATCGAAATGTTACCAGATAAGGAATTTCATGAATCGAAATGTTACCAGATAAGGAATTTCAGATATAGAAATGTTACCTGATAAGGAATTTCAGGCAGACGAGTATTGGCTGACAAGGAATTTCAGGCAGACAAGTGTTGGCTGACAAGGAATCTCAGATATAAAAATGTTAGCTGATAATGAATTTCAGGCAGATAAATGTTGCCTGATCAGGAACTTCAGGTAGAGAAGAGCTACCTGTTAAGTGACAAAATGCCATTGCAAATAATGGTGAGTATATAATTGAATGAAATATAACAGCATTTTTTTTTCTTTTTTTGAGTAATGTTTGATGAACAAAAATGGAAATGATTTATGACTCAATATTTTTTCTAATGCAGTTTTAAAAAAGTGCATTTTAACTAAAATGTACCTTAAGAACATAAATAAGCTTTGGTATTATTTTTGCCATCGTCATATTTTACCTTCCTTGTTGTTGACCGATTTTATTCATAATATTTACGAAATATATGTTTCCTATTTGCTACTGAATTTTGCTCTGCATCCCTGTGTTTCACAACCTGCCCAAGTTTGAATTATTTTAACGTCTTAAACTGCCTGTTTCTGAAGATAATGCTATGTTTAGTTAGGTCGTCTGAAATTACCCATTAAACTTTTGCGAGGTCAACGTGACAGAAATTCCATAATCACGATGCTAACTTAATATGGATATATATTTGAGGAAAGGAAACAGAAATCTATAAAATTAAAGACGAAGATAGACGTGCTTTTCTGACTTTAGATAGCACTTACCTGAATCTTGCAACCGCCACCATTTAGCGAAAGCCAGCATGGGTGTTAAATCATGAGAGTATCTACGAATATCTGATCTTGTACAGCGTTAACACGGCGTCATCATTAATCAAAGATCAAAAAGAGAAGATACTGAATGATATATAAAACAAAGCTCAAGCTAATGACCACCTTTCGCCTGATTCTTCCATTTACTTTGATTTGGTCTTCTGGGTATATTTCTTCTTCCTCTGTACGAGGCTCAGTCAAAAAGTAATGCCTGTTCTTCATTAATGGCAGCAGATGTAATACTTGAAGTAAACAAGCCATGCCAAATGTGGCGTCTTAGATTTTTGTTTGACATTAAGGACACCGGGATATATAGAGATGGCGGTGTAATTCTCCTCCGGAAAACTAACCCGCGCAATAGACCGATTGAGAAAAGAACTTTTTTACGGATCATGATCTAAACGTTATCACCACCACAAATACAAAAGTAATTAATGATGCAACATTACACCTGGATAATGGTTACCATAGACCATACAAAAAAGAAGTACATAACCATAAATACGTTAGTAAAAATTCAAACCACCATCACAAAAATTTAGATAATTTGCATAAATCGGTACAAATTAGATTATTCACCAACTCCAGCAACAAAGAAATATTTAATAATGTCAAAGATAATATATTAACGCTTTGGAACTTAGCAATCATAAGGTAAACTTTGAGTATTTGGAAAAAAAAACAACAACAAAAACAAAGATAAAACATAATGAAAACCTCGTAAACGCAACATCATATGGTTCAACCCAACTTTTAACTCTAGTGTCCAAACAACAACATTATATTAAATAAACACTTTTCCAACAAAGACAAAAATGCAATTGCCGAAAAAATACGATCTGTCCATTAAACGGCTAATGTATGACCGACAGTTAAGCGTGCATTCGTTCCGGTAACGATGTTAAATTTTATTTTGGTTCTACTGAGAATCCTTGGAAGGTTCTCTTCTACCATCACTGTATGTTTTTGGCTAACATTAAATACAGACACAGCACTGCTGTCTCTAATTATTTCTGGCAAATGAAAGATTCCGGTAACTCACCTTGAATTAAATGGAGTATAAATATATATATAAAGGTCAGTTGTCTGTATGTGTGTGTGTCCGGCTAAAACTAAAATCTACAATAGTTATTACCAAGTAAATATGTATACAGACTCATTATCACCCAAGCCAGCTTTTTGTTAAAAAAAAAATATGATTTGTATGATTTGTATTTACGAAGATATTTTAAAATTAAAATGCATTCAAAATTATCAGACTTAAAAATTAAAAAATTGTTTTTTGGTTTGTAACTAACATAAAAAGTAAATAATTTTCAATTAAGTTTTATTAAAGCAAAAACTATAGCAATTCTTATTTTTTCGAAAATTAATTTAAATAAGATATAGCTAAATTTGTAAAACCAATATTCAACACGACTAATGTTCGCCGTAAGACATGTCTGTCTCCTCTAATTTTTATTTAAAGTTTTTCTTTTCTTTTCAAATACAAATATAACTTGAAATTTAAACAATCGCTTTTCAAAACTAAATTATCAATGTATTTTGCTTGCGTCTACTCTCTTTCAAAATAGTAATTAAATTCATTTACAGATAAATGTTTTCTAATGTAATGTTTAAAAGTAAAACTTTATTTACTTAAATAAAATCTAAATTCCCCTCCTAAATAAATAGTAAATAATTATTTTTCGAAGAAGTAAGTCTCGCTAGAGTTTTTTCTTGAAAAAATGATTATATTAAATGTTTAAATATATCTTAATATAAGTTTATTTATTTTTTTATTAATAATAATTTGGAAAAAGGTTAATGAACTGTTATCTAAGTTTGATTTGTTTGAAAACCATATTGAGTGTTTATGTTAATATTTAAATCGAAAAATAAAATGTCTTATGAATAAAAATGTGGGGATGCTCAGCGTCCTAAGACCCCCCCCCCCCACATCGTGGTATTGGTATTGTGGCATTTTCATAACTTTAGTTATTTTGTAACAAACCAAAAAAAAAAAAATGAGCCATAAGATGGCTGAAAAATATCAATAAATTGTCAATAATAAACTATTATTCAGAGAACTTCCGAGCAACGCCGGGTATTCCCGCTAGTAGAATATTATATACTTTTATTATGGTAAGGGCTTGATGGAATAGTCCATACCTACCTTTCACCCCTCCGGGATAATGCACTTTACACCAATAATCACCTATTAACCAATCAGCATCTTAGTTTCAGCAAACTAGACTTTTCATAGGCTCAGACTTCTAAAACTGTAGCAAGTTTAAGCGAAAATATCTTTTCGCGCCTAACGTTTTGAGCCGATTTTTTAGACCCAAAACTCAATAAATAGAAGCGTCCGAATCGATACGAACCAGTCTGATTCTTTGAGCATCAGCTCAAGATGAAGATTAGAACTGATAGAAAACGCCTGCATTCGACAGTCTTCAGCGAAAGGTGGGTGACTGAGGCGAGCTTGGTTCGTTTGAACGGGGATAGCCTTGATTTTATCTTCTAGGTCAACATATGTCACATCGGGCTGGTTTCCTGTGGAGCCCTCCCCTTGGTTAGGTTAGACAAGCTTTTGTATACCTAGTTAATGTGAGTAAATGTTGTTCCTGGCCTGTTCCCGGCTTCATCCTTGGTTATGATCCAAGTTGAGATTCCCAACCTCCACAGTTTGTTTTTGGTCTCCTTTTTATCTCGACTGGGTCAGCTTTTATACTTTCCCACGGTCGTATGATTTTTTTATCCTTTTCCCAATCCCTTAGTGAGAGAGCTTCTTGATTTTGTCTCACGGGCAGAATGCAGCGGTCTCTCTGTTTTGAGGGTTGGACGGGCCCTACTAACATCTGTCATGTTTAATTTGAATTATGTTAATATTTTAGTTTATTATTCGGTTCATCTCCCTCCCCTCTCATGCTTCATGATTAAATTTTTATGTATTATTTATTAAATTTTTATGGTATGGGGCGCGTTTTGTAGGTCCCCCTTGTGAGGATGCGGTATTATGGTGTATGGAGGATTGAATGGTGACGGACGAGTTCTTTTGGTGAATGTGGAAATTGTAATGTATGAATGGGTCGTGAATCGGATTAGCTAGGTATAAGATAGTTAGTGATGACCAGCCTCTACCCCTCCCCTTTTTGGGCCTTGTGCCGCAATTGTGTATTTTGCACAATAAATAGTCAGAAATTCACCAGTCGAGAGATGCTAATCCACGCTAGTCAAAACTTTGACCAACTACACTTTTCCCGCGCAAACTTCTCTGACTCAACAAACAGCATTTCGCTCTCCCAGGAACAATTGCTTACGATACTAAAAAAAAGTGAAATATCACACTACTAAATAAGTATTCGTAAACATTCAATCAAACACCAAAACAACTAAAGGTACACAACTCTTACCAACTTTGGACATTAATTTGAACAAACATACGCATACACACTATTGATTGAACTCTCACAAAAGACATTTTTGTACACGACCAAACACTTTGTTTAATTTCACACACACTGAAACTTGGCATAAATACACTACATAATTCAATTCAACCATTCACACTTGTCCAACAATATCTGACTTAATTGTGTATGTTAATTTTATATAAATCAATGTTATTGTTAAAATTTTAATTATGTTGTTTTCACTTTGATTTCTCTTGAATGATTTGCCTTCAATATTCCTGTTCCTTAATTTGTTGTGGATGAATGTCTAAGAACACCAACATCACTAACCCTTCTGATAACCTAACCTTCTGATATCTTAAAATACATTCGCCAGTCTGCAACAGGCTAAACCGTTTAATGGCAAAGGGAATAAATGCAAACTGTTTTTAATTGAAAAAAATAATTATCTCACAACATTTAAATAACTCGGTCTTAAATAAAAGATGACTGATGGTCAGGCAAAAAAATAAACATCTACTTAGCGCGTAGACCCAGATTAATTTGTCTATACTGTCGCGGTTTAGTTTTTAGTGTAGGTTAATGCTTTGTAATTACTTATTTATCTATTTTATTTTTCTTATTAACTAATTTATTTACTATTTATAACGTACTATGGGTTATTACGTATTGTTTTTTTTAATATGAATTTTTTATTATATATATTTTTGTTTTGTTATTTTCCTATTTTTTATAGATTTGTTATAGGTTTTTAAAAGGTTTTATAAGTTATGATTTTTTATATTTATTATATTCATTTATTTATTTTATATATTTTTTGTTAATGCTACTAATTTTATATTAAATTAAATTAGGTTAGCACCCTTCCATTATATTGTTGGGGACGAGTAGAATGTATTAAGTTTCTTTAACTAGAGTGTTGGAAATTATCAGAAGGATTTGGTTGTTAGGCTGGTGTGTTCTTGACATTCATCCTCAACAATAAAAATGTTTAAAATATGAAACACAAGACAATAATTCAATTCAAATAATAATACGCACATTTATATACAATTAAACAATATTTACAATGATGTTTTGTGTTGTCAAAAAGTTGGTGTGTTTAATGTTGTTTTGTATTATAATATCCGGATTGTTCTAGTGTTTCAATATATTCGTGTAATATTACAAAGTTATGTTAGATTGAGTTTTCGGTAAATTAAATGTTCATTTAAGGTTCAACGTGAATGTGTATGCAATTATTTACAATCTGTTTTTTGGTTAAGTCAACTGAAGTTGCGTACCCTTAACTGTAGTTAAGGTTTTAGTTCGATCATAATTTTTTTACTTAAATAATAGTGAATATTTTCTTGTTCACTTTAGGTAAGCAAAGTTTGTTTAAAGTTCGAAAATCTTTCTTGGTCACAGAGGTTTATTCGGGCCAGTTGTCGTTGAGTCAGTGATGTTCTTTTTGCGCGGGAAAGTTATTGTTTCGAGTAGCATAGTTTTGTCTGACATCTCTCTGTGTTCGATCCGCTGACTGAGTTGGTCAGTGAAAAATCTTCCTTTTATAATTTCTCGGGTATCAAAATCGGCTCAGAGAATTTTGGCGCAATTTACTTCTTTTCGCGTGAGCTTTCGAATTTTCGAGCTGTAAGCCAATAGAATTCTCTGATCGGAAATATGAAGTTTTCATTGGATTAGCTTAATTTTACGTGGGTGTAAAGAATAGATTGTTCCCACAGCAGGGGTGTTAAAATAACATGGACGATTCCATAATATAAATAATTATTAATTAATAGTTGACAACCAACTGCTCTTAAATAAAATAAGTAATTCATAATAAATACTTACCTTTTATGTTTATATGTTAATAAAGGTTACCTTAGTTGCTAGATTTAATGTCATCAGAAATAGATTTTCTTGAAGTTTAAAAAACAAACAAACTATATCCCAATATAGATAATGATTAACTACGCCAGCATTATGTTAAACTGATATATGTTGAAATTATATATAACTTATAAGTAACAGTCAGTACACACTCAGTACCTGAAGATTGCGTTTGACATGAAACTATGAGTCGTATGAATGATGTGGAATAATCTGTATATTTACATTTTATAGCTCTATTATATAACATTGAACATGGTTTCAATAACACCAGCACTCTGAGTATATATATATATATATATATATATATATATATATATATATATATATATATATATATATATATAATATATCCCAAAGTAATTCATCGAGTCTAGAAGAATCCTCAGCAGAATGCAGAAAGCACTGGACGCCCGTTTCGAACCCGCAACACATACCAAATGTACCAACGGACCTCGGTGACGAAGAGGTAAATATCTAGACTCGATATAGAGCTGCTGTCACTTTCCGTGGTGTAACTCATTCAAGTATACTTTTCCCATAAGATTGTGCCACAACTCACGACCAACGTCTTCTTTCCCCAAGCCGCTCACTCCAGAGCATTAGAAGCTGGTTCAAGCAAGGATATACAAACGATATATATATATATATATATATATATATATATATATATATATATATATATATTAATGTCTGAGTTTAATGATTTTCTTAATCTCGTGTGTGTTACCTCTTCCACTTGATCATCACTGAAGATCCGCTTGCCTCTAACTGCTAATTTAATTAAAACAGATAAAAGTCGGGGTTAGGGACCAGGCAAAGACTGTGTGTTGGATGTATTTTGTACAGCTCTGAAGTAATTAATAATTGTTTGGTCGTTAAGCTAGTGTGAGACCTTGCCTTATCATACTGCAAATGCACGTCTGCCAGCTTCAAATGTGGCTTTGCTCGAATAATTTTGACGATGTGCATACATTGGAGTCAGAATTGATGGTGATACTACTGGGCAAGAATTCTAATAGCATAACTACTTCAATGCAGCGCCTGTCACTGAGGTTAATTTCTATATGATTCCCATTAACTCTACTGATTTATCTTTTTACTGCACTTACTTCAACTGCAGCCTTTCCATATACCTTCATTAACTTCCATTTAATGTTTGCAACAATTTCTTCTTCCAAACGCAAATTCTGTGACAGGCCTATTACGTGTGACCAGAAGGGCAGCTATTTTAAAGAGGATTATGGGGAGGAAAAAAGAAGGTAACTCTGATATTATAATATTTCCTACTGGATTCTGATACCTTTCTTTGCCCATTCAGGACGTAGCTGATCTTGACTCCCCACAGATAGTTATCTTCAGTTTTTTCTCCTAGATTGGTTGTCATCCAAAGCTAGAATGTCCAGTCTACCCTGCTATTTAACTAAAGAGATGAGTTGGATAAAGAGATGGATTCGTGCGTTTTCCAAAGGCATCTGTGCTAAAGAGAACGCAGGAGACTATCCTGGAATTTGAACCCATTCCATTTTCTGTGCCAAAATCTGTTATACTTGCCGCATATCTGTTTATCGTTAACAGATTAAAATAAAATAAAGGAATTCTGACTTTTAATATTATATTAGAACAGGCATTACTTTTTAACCTAATCTAATATCGTAGTGATTCTAATTTTTTGCTTCAGTCAGATAATCAATAAATATTCCTGACATGATACAATGTGATGATCAAGTTGATAACCATGTTGAGAGGAAAAATCAATAGTTAATATGAGAAAATGGCGAAGACGACAATGACTAGCTATTTAGTCGTCTTCCAACGAGGAGGAGATGTGACGTGGTGTTCCATGCATATTTGCACAAGTGTAGTGATAAAAAACAACGGAGCAGTGCCTTTGCTGTTGCTGCAGACGTCACTGTATGCCAACTGACCACGCATCGGTAATTAAGCTCCTAACATCATACGAACATTATATGGTGACACCGAGTGTGATAATATACGGGAAATCTTGATTGAATTTGTCTTTTTCTATATTTCACATATAATCTACAGAAAGATATTTTTCAAGGTTTGAATTAAATCTTAGAAGTAAGTCGAGTTCTCAGATGAGGAGAAACTTTCTGAGATGCTGTATATTATTATATTTTCAACAGAAAATTCTACTCACAACTAATTTAATATTTTTTTCGTAATTTTATTATGGATGGCAAAAAGAATTAAAGAGAGACAGGTTGATATGCGAATTTGACAGCAACCAGACACTTCGATTCTATTAGAAGATGACTTTTAGAGGCTACCATTCTTTTACAAGAATTTAACCATTATCCCAAATAAATTAAATATAAGTAAACTTTATATATATATATATATATATATATATATATATATATATATATGTATATGTATATATATATATATATATGTATATGTATATATATATATATATATATATATGTATATATATATATATATATGTATATATATATATATATATGTATATATGTATATATATATATATATATATGTATATGTATATATATATATATATATATATATGTATATATATATATATATATATATATATATATATATGTATATATATATATATATATGTATATATATATATATATATGTATATATATATATATATATGTATATATATATATATATATATATATATATATATATATGTATATATATATATATATGTGTATATATATATATATATGTATATATATATATATATGTATATATATATATATATATGTATATATATATATATATATGTATATATATATATATATATGTATATATATATGTGACAGAAGATTTGGAGCGAGAGCAGATAGGAATGAAAGGTGAAAGGATGTGGAGAATGGAAGTGGATAGATCAAGGCAACTGGAGATGTCGATTGACGTTACACTTAAACAGTTGGAGATTGTATTTGTCAGGGAAACGGGAATAGGGAAAGGAGTTCCACGGGCGAGATGTGCGAGACATGAAGCTATTGGAGTAGAAGAGACGTCTACATCTAACAATTTCAACGGTGAAGGGGTGGGAACGGGATGCCAGCCTCGTAGGACGTTTAAATTCATGAGGCCTAGGGACCAGCGAAAGCAGCTCCTCGTAGAAATTACCATGAAAGTATTTGTAAAGACAGAGCGAGGCAACGTCGCGTCTGTGAGAGAGCGACTGCAGACGAGATGACAGATCAGTGCCAATTACATTGCATATCCGTCTCTGGATCTTATCAAGAACCCTGAGGCAAACAGCAGGGGCTCCAGACCATATATGGCAGCAATACTCGATGCAAGGGCGAATGGTCGATTTTTAGATTTGGAGGATCGATTCCGGGGAGAAAAATTTCCTGGCTCAGCACAGGGAACCAACTTTCCTTGCGGTGGATGATGCAACTGACTCGATGGAGTTTCCTATTCCTCACTTTCCAACCTTGACAGAGATCAAAATCGTTATGCGGTCTTGTGGGGAATTATTTTCTACTCTACATCTCCTTTCCAACCGTCGAAACGTCGGAAACGTATTATTTCCATAGCTAGTGTTCAGACGAGCTCCATTCTTTAGTGCTACCAGTTTTATAGCCAAAACCCACCTCGGTACATCGACAGTGTTGATTCACCCACATTCCCTATGTATTCCCTTGGTAAAGAGGAAGTTCCATTCAGATAACTTCTTCCCAAGAACTAGTGGAATAGGCTCCCGCGGGGATATTTCCCTGACCGCTAAAAACTTAATTTCTTCCAATGCTAAAGTGTCCTCTATATGCTCGTAATTTTCGCTTCCTATTTCCTCTTCTTACGTTCATATCCCACACCTCATTCAGCAACACTCTTCACTGTGGGGCTCTTATACTTTGAACTGAGTGAATATTAAAAATGATGGCATGTGTTTCTTAACAATATATAATGATTTTTTTAAACATTTTTTTGTTAACGTTTTCCTTTTTTTCGTCTTTTTCTTTTTTGTTGTTGCAAGAAAGCGTATGTTTGAACTGAATACGTGTAGATATTGTTCCAGTGTTTATGACCGACAACTTTCAACCATGCTTTTGTTCATTTTCAAGATCTGGTGTAAAGTGACACGTTGTCTTTCCTATATTCAAATATCGTGTTTTACTGAGCGTAGCTTTGATGTGGCACAAAGCCGCGAATATGGAGCAACCAACTTATTACCCAGTCGTAATTGATCTAGCGAGACGAGCTTAGAAACTATTACACCACGTCAAAGCGCCTTGATTTACTCAGCGTAGTTGGGATGTGACGCAAAACCACAAGTATAGATAAACCGGTGTGAACCAAACGCACTACTCAGTCGTAATTTATCTAATGAGAGAAACTTGCTTGCCAGTACACCATGACGAAGTGCCCCTGTATTCAAATATTTTAAAAACTATTTTATCTGTTATATTCTATTGGGAATTCACGCTTCATTGGCTAAATCTATCGCTAATTTTGAATACAATTAAAACTGCGGTTCCATCTTTTAAAAATTTTCTCGTTTCAGAATATTTTATTTTATGGTTAGAGCTAATAGTTGGAATCTTTTTTTGCAATTAATATTAAGGCATTCGATACATGAGGAAAATTTTCATAAGATATTATTTCTGAAATGATTGATCAGTATGAAATTTAATTCCCACCTGTAACTAAAATAGCGAGAGAAAATTTGTTACTTTCAAATAGTTTCACAATAGAAGAGAAAATTCGTCATGATTTTTTTTTAAATAATAAAATGACGCCTCTCTCAAGCGACGCAAGGAGATTCAAAATATTTGATGTCTCTTGAGTGATGCCTCCAAATTAAATAAAATTATTTTAAATAATTTTGATTCATAATGATTGGATCCTTTTTGGTTAAAATACAGTCACGCATGAACGCATGCATTCATAAACATGATTGCATATGTAACTCGTCTTAAGTCCGGAATAGAAGTGTAGGTTGGAATAAAAGGGCAAGTGGAAAATTAATTAAAAATTAATTTGTTTCGGAACAAGAAATGAGAGAGATGAGGTTAAAATAAACGACAGGTTGAGATAAATAAGCAGTTTGGAAGAAAAAGAAGAAAATAAAATACCCGGGGATCTGGAATAATAACGTTATTTACTCCCCCCACCCCACGGGGGAAAGATGTGGCACAAGGCCGAGTTTTACGTGTGTACGTAGGCTCGACCAAAAAATACCCGTAGAAACTGTAAAAACAGAATCGGGTTGATCAACCTCCCCGAACGAGACTCTGCCCTTCGGCGGAGCCTCGTCCGGGTTCCTCTCTGCTCAGAGGCAGAGAGTTCGACAGTCTTGCTGGAACAGGTCGCAGTAAGTCGATCTGGAATAAGTCGGTAAGTTGGAAATAAGATCAAAATTAAATAACCAGTCAGGCCTGTCTATTCCGGATGCAAAAGTAGTCTCAAACCCACCCATTCAAAACAAGTAAAACAAGGCTACCTACATTTTTTGTTTGTTTTTTTTTTTATAAAAGAATAGTTAAAAAATATTAGGTTGTGTCGTAAATAATTTACGTCTTTTGCTAATCAAATCTCCACGCTGTTCTTTTGGTTAAGATCATGCTAATTCCTGAGTACTTTGCCATGGACTGCTTTCTAATAATGTCTTTAGATAGGTACTAATAACAGGCTTCCTAAAATAACGGAAAACGCATTTTAAATAATATAAATGTCTCCAGTTTTAAGTTAAATTTTCGTATTATTTTAAAGATAATAGCCTAAAAGCTAAATCTTAATAAAAAAAAATAACAATTATTTTATTTATATTAATAAAGTTTTTAGGAATTAAAATATTGTCACGGTCATTTATCACTTGTTGACTCATCGAACCTTCGTTTTAGACCAAAAATTGAAAATAATGTTTAAAAAATCCAATATTTGTCATAGAGGTTGGTTTCAAAGTAAATTAGTAAATTTAAGGATTAATTAACTGGATTTTGTAATGATTACTTTTTGCTTAAAACAAATTTCCGCTCATTACGCTTAGATTTACGATCATTACTGTCATTAAGGTCATAGGTCAAGCAGTAGCTTTCTACTGGTATCTCAAAGCGCGCGTAAAATTTATAAAACTACGAAGGTTCAAAAGGACTACAATCTAGAAATTGTTATTGTTTATGGCTAAAAAATAAATTATCTTTAACCTTATATAACCAACGGTTTAAGAATTTTTTATTCTATACGCTTTTATGTAACTTTGTCGGAGTTAGCTCCTCCTCAGTCCCTTAATCGTTCAACAGGGGTCTCTCTCCCCTGGTTATAAATACTGGCTGACCCTTCGCCTTGATTTCTCTTTTTCTACTTAGGCCTTGGACCGCCACCTCGCGTGGAGGTGAGGTCAATCTCTCTTTTCAACCAACACCAATATGTGACCTCTCATAGATACAGCGTTTCCCAAATTCTGGGAACACGCTAAGAACAATACACGTACGTACGAACACTCACAACACACACACACATAATTTCTCCACTCAAACTCTATGTAACTGTCCATGTCTTTGTTTAACTCGTTATTAATATATATTTGTTTACATGTATATATCGGTCTTGTTTGTTTTTCTTTGGACTTAATTAAAGTCCAACCTTCTCATGTCGCTGGACCGGCTAGCAGGAAATTTTAACCTTCTGATATCTCTTCACATCTTCACCCCACGGTCCACTACAACTTAATAGAATAAATTGTATTTATAAAGTACTGTGTAAAAAATAATTAAAAATTAACTAAATGATACTTTTGAGTTTACTTCAATACTTTTGGCTATTTTCTTACTTCTTTGATGTCATAAAATATTTAATTGCCCGAAATAAAGTATTTTTTATAAATTATTCTGATTTTAAAATTCATTAAACCAACTGAAGTGTTGCAAAACATTGATAAAGACTTATTGAATTGATACTGTTGATTCATGTCAAAGAATTACTTCCTCTTTGAACTTCCGTATAAAAATAATCTAACATTTATAAAGATAAAATTCTTTTAAAAAAGGTTCACATTTGAAAATGGCATTAAACTTTACATTTTGTGATTCTTCAAACATATCTTTATTTCATAATAAAAACTCTTGTTACGAACGTCAACGAGATAAATTGCAAAATCGCACTGAAAAATTAAAAGCAACTTTTTAAAAAAATAAATACGTAAATAAATACTTAATATTTTTAAAATAAATAAATACTTAAATAAATACTTATTATTGGTTAAAATAAATACTTAAATAAATACTTAATTTTAAAAAAATACTTAAATAGATACTTAATGCAGATTGGTTTCCTAACTAATCTTAAATAAAATGTGTTTTATTAAATTATGCAAGCACCAACTCGCAACAATAATTATTTTTTTTTAATTTTATTGAATTATTTTCGTTAAGATTCGGGACGAATTTTCAGAATGGTCTCACTTGATATTGCGTAATTTATTTTACTGAAACAACATCTTCAGGATTTTTCTTTATATAGATGCAAAATAATCCAAATTAAGTACTCGATATATTAAAAAGTCGGAGGTGAAGCTGACCCATAATATATTTCCACAAAGATTTCTAATAAAATAACCCATTCACAATACAATTCATTAATTAATAAATGCTAAAACTTTCATTTCAATCGGATAATTGACTGATTTTTGGTAGATATTTATAAATGGGGGGAGGTAGCGGTTTTTTTTGTTGTTTTTGCTTTCATTTCGGAGAAGAAAAATATCATTCAGTTTGGTGGTACCTAAATTTAGAGTTTCATTATCAAAGTCCGATGAACGCCTGTCTCGGTTCATATCTTCCAACAATCTTTCTCCAGAACGAAACTTTGCAAACCAATTTCAATCTTGCCGGTCAGTCATGACTCCTTGACCATAAACACAACATATTTTTCGAGATGTCTCCATAAAGTTCTTTCCTTTGTGTGGACTTGTTGTGGACCCGATAGCGGTGCAGATCTGGCCTACGAAAATAAGGCCTTGTGCCAGACACTACACACTACTACCGAATCCACAAACAAAGTAAAAAAAAGAAGAATATAAAGACGTGCTCTTTCCACCGTACAAACGTACAAAGTGAAAAGAAGTAGACAGGCAAAACAACGAAAGGTTAAGAACTAACATAAATTTTATTAGTGTTTAACAAGTAGTTTGTCTTCAATGAAGACCTTCAGTAAATGTACTGGAAATATAGTTAAAGAAGAGACCAAGTAGATTAGCAAATTGTCTTCAGTGAGATTACTGGAAATGTTGTAGAGAATGAAATTTAATTGTCTTGATTGAAGACCTTCAGTAAGACACTGGAAATGTGGTAGTTGACTAGATAAAATTCCGCGCCAAAATTCAAATCCAAGATGGCTATGGCGGGAAGGAGTTCTTCGAGAAGAAAGGTTCAAAACGGTCAATTATTAATGAATTATAAAGATACGGCAAGGAACAATACTCACTGTGAGAGTTTATAATTGTGAGTGTATGTAATTCTTTTTAAAGTAACAGGTTCAGAAAGTACAGTTCGAAGAATATGAAAAATGCTTTGTTCATCAGGTTGGAAGTTTTTGAAAGTTCCTGGAAGTTGGCGACTCGATAAAGATGTTCGCTTCTGTCATGAAGGTGACGACCGTGTCGTATGTGTTAAGATATAGCGACGAGCCATGAGGTCTAGGCAAGGTTTGCCGAATAAAATGTCTCTGTTTGTATATATGGGGTTACCGGCGAGAGATAAGTGAGCCAGCCCAGCCGATGGTCAGACGACCACGGGGGCGACTAATTTTGAAAAGCCAAATTTGCCGTGACGTCAGCGCAAAAGCGCGCGAAAAATAAATTCTTCCTCATCTTCGGCTAAGAACTACGGTTTACTACTATAACCGGCCGAATGTGAGAGGAAGGGGTCGAGTCGAGTTCGTTACATATTTACGGGCACTTGGGAAAGGTATGAACCCATCTCTTCAAGCTATGGGTAAATAACAGAACAGATTGAACCTTCGTTGGAAAACTGTGAAATAAAAACCAACCTGTCAGG
>OZ038475.1:51684479-51776979 GCA_964036315.1 Acanthosepion esculentum
ATAGACTTGACGCCGAGAATCGTCAGTAGATGGAGTAAAAAACAAGTAGAGAGTTAGAGATCTAGCTGATCTGCTTCCTACCTTTTTTTAGCAAGACTACGTCTACTCCAAGCGACATACTACGTGTTTATTGTGTTGTCTTCGTCCAATGCAACGCAGACATAACAAGCTCTTATGACGTCGTGGTGTAGGTTGAACGAAGCGGTGATGCAGAAGTTATGCATTTCAGCTGAGAAGAGATCAAGGGCTTTGGCGAAAGCAAAGGGTGGCCATTTTGAATTGCAACTATATGTAGGATATTGTCAATGAAGATAACAATCAGCTTGTAAACTTTCAATAACCAAAACCTAAAACATTTTATGATAGAATGGGTAAATATATGTATAGCAATCGGTACATACTCTCATGGATATGGTGATTTCTTAAGCGTTGCTTAGCCGTGGCACAAGGCCGAAAGTATGGGGCACCCAATGAAGATCGAACTCACTATTCAGTCGTAATTAATCTAGTGAGACAAGCTTGCTCACCATTACACCACGCCGAAGTGTCCTACCCATGTATCTATGGTATTGTAAGGAAACAAAATGTGACATCTCAACAATTTAACATTTGTTTGTATTTACTGCTTTTATTTGTTTGTTATTTATAAAAGTATTAACAGAGATACACAGTGGAACTTTGAGGCTTTTGTACTTTAAAATTCTGGACGTTGACTTTTGGTGGAAACTAGCAAAAAAGCTCCCATCAATTTTTCAAAAATGTATATCAAAGTTTGATAACATATTTATCAGATTAACTTTAACCAAATGCAAAAGGGCAGAAAAAAAGGAATAAACAAACTTAATGATCGACGAATTTACTTATAAAAATGCCATTCTCTCGTGAGTAAACCTACAAATCCTTTCTTTTAAATAATCTTCGGTAAAGTTCAATTTTAATTTTTGAAAGCAGAAAAAATCCTATTTTCTTTCAATAAAATGACTTAAAGATAATACAAGTAAACTTTAATAATTAAAAACGTTTTTTATTTTGCATTTTAAGAGTGATTAGTGTAACAGAATTCAAGTTGCTAAACAAATTAGTCGTAAGGAAATATATCCATTTTAAATCAGTTGCTTCAATATTTCCTCATAAATATGACCAAGAACATAAATCAATTCTTGGGGCCCAAATAATGCTTCCGCTGAGTAGATTATACAAAGATCGGTGTGAGAATCGCAAAATCATTTCGGAGCCATAATTCCCTATTAACCGTCGTTTGATGTCATCGAATATTGATGTAGAGTGAAAAGGTGCCAGTACGATTGATCGTTTCTTATATTTACAGTTTATCGAGTTTCGTGCCTCGAGTAAGAGAAGAGAACATTTTAGCCGGTCAGAAAATATGCAGTATATGCAGGTTATACTGACGCAGAGTTTTGCACAGCAAAAGAATACAAAATAGAACTTATTGTTTTGGGCGGGTGTAGAATCGTATTTTTCTGTAGTATTTGCTTAGTCCCAAACGATGTTCTGTGCCCAATGAACAGAGGTTGGGGATCGAATAGAATTAACTACAATCTAGAAAAAAACACGCATTTGTAATTCAATATCAGCACGGAACCTCATTATTTTTATTGTCATTATTATTATTTGTGTATATTATTTTTCTTGTTTTGTATCCTGGGTCCAAACTATGATCCCTAGGCCTTATAGGAGAATTGTCATTTAATTGACAGCACTTTTCTTAGTATATGGGATGATCCTAGTAGGGCGATCTTCTGGGCAACTTGTATGTTGATGTTACCAGGGACACTGTTAGTAAAATTGTCCATTCCTTTTTTCACGAGGCCCAGAACTATTGTTACAGTCTCAGTCTTCATTCCCCACATCCCGTTAATTTCGATCTCCAGATTATTATTATTATTATTATTGTTATTATTTATAATAATAACAGTAGTAGCATTATTAGATCTTCATTCCATAAAACCCATATTTATCTGAAATAAAAAAAAAATTGTGTTAATGTGTAGTGGTCGCATACTTAAAAAAAAGAAAACTTTAATCCAATATGCTCAATAAACCTTTAGATAAAAACATTATTTACTTTGGGTGTCAGGTGAAAGACTTGGTAAATGAAAACAAACATCAGCAGGAGTAACAATAATCATAATAACAATAATAAAGAACAAATTCCATCAAGTACTCTATTAATAGAACAGCTGATTGACCCTTAGGCATGCTGTGTAGGAAAGCTACTGAAAGTGTGCAACACCTTGTCAGTGGCTGCACTTGGCTGGCACAAAAAGAGTACATGGGATGTCGTTACAAATTAACCCTCGGAATTCATTGGGAAGTCTGCAAGGAATATGGCCTCGAGTGGGCAGAGAAATGGTACGAACATTCACCATCGTGAGTAGTTGAGAAGGAGCAAATGAAGCTTATGTGGGATACGAAAATCTTGACTGACAAGCGCTAGGAGAGAAATCGTCCTGGTATGCAGAAGCATTAACAAATGCTGATCACTCTTTAAAAAATTAAATCCAATATTCTCAATAACATATTAAGAAAATTTTTATTTACCTTAGATCTCTTAGCTAAAAGACATGACAGGTTATTTTATGGAACTGCAAATAAAAAAAGATGTATTTTTAACTTGACCCCCACCTTCAAGGTTATGTATTTTGGTTGATGCATGGATCTCGTATATCCTTATCAGACTGGATGCCATGATAGGTACATTGGGCGTCGTGTATTTGTATGCTAATGTTACTCTCCTCCTTCAAGAACAATAATAATAATGGTAGTCTTTCGTCGTCCACCGAGAAAAAAACAATATACTGTGGTGTCGATATCTGTGGACGCGCATATCTGACTTCTGAAGCTGACGACAGGTGAGCAAATGAGATTGCAAGTGGAGCACAGCTCATAAATAGTAGTAATAGCAAATGATATTTTGAGGGAGAAAAAGACGCGTAGCAATTGACTTGAAAACGGAATTCAGTTCTTGCGAAATGCTTCAGGTTATCAGCGATTTCAAATCTAGGAAATTTCCTTAAAGTAATGCGTCCTTTATGCTCCAAGGATTTTCGTTTATGCAGCCGGAAAATACTGAGTTGGCTGATGAAGAAAGAAATATAGCTAAGTTTACAGGTGTCCCGTTTCGTAAAAAGAAACTTTCAGAGAATAAGCAAGTTTGCTATGAAGAGATTTGTGAAAGAACGAAAGTTAAACGATCGAGAAAGACAGAAAGTTAATCGATTGAAAAAGAAAGAAAGACAAAAGGAAGAAAGACTGTAAATATGAAAAAGGAGTGAAAAGGAAATGATAGAAAAAGAATTCTGCAATAAAAAAAAGCCAAAGAAACTATTTAATAAAGGAATGAAATAATCAAATATAAAGAGAAATAAAAAGCAGAGAAGAAAACATTTGAACGAATGAGAAAGAAAGATTTGATCCATTAAGAAAAAAAGAGATTTGATCCATTGAGAAAGAAAGATATATGAACGATTGGGAAAGAAAGAGATATGAACGGTTGAAATAGAAAGAAAGAACGAGATTTGAATGATTGAGAAATAAGGAAATTTGAACGATTGAGAAAGCAGGAAAGAAAGGAAGAAAGAGATTTGAACGATTGAGAAAAAATAAATTTATACAATTCAGATTGAAAGAAAGTACAAATTTTCTGCCAAATTCTTGTCACCAGGCGATTTTTAACTTGCACTCTTTTCCAAAGATTAACATTTTACCAGTGAAAATCAGAACGCCCCCACGCCATCAACTGTTTCATTATTGGATAAGTAAGGCAATGTATCCATTTATTTAAAAAATGGTCAAACTCAAGAAACTCTTCATAACAAACTTCTCAGGAAGCTATTTTACTGCATGAAAAGACACCTGTCACTTTAGTTACAGCTGCTTCTTAATATCAACCAATCAAATACCAGAAAACTTAAGTATTTCCAGCTGCCAGTATAAACGTCCTTGTGGAAAAAAAAAACAAAAAAAACGCGTGTTACTTGCGGGAAAGATTTTCCTGATAACCTGAAGCATTCAGCAAGAACTTTATTCCATTTTCACGCTAATTTCTTTGTTTCCCTTCTACCTAAGATTATATGCTACTATTATGGCTTTCTTGGAGCGCTTCCTCCATCTTGTTCCATTTTGTTACTGATTTCTATTATTATTTATTCAAGATGTGAAGGCTCGTTAGCAAGGTAGTTGAATCTATTGCTGTAAAAGATACTTCTGAAGTATGTAGTTTCTATATTTCAAATAGATAGGTATATATAGATAGAAGCGTTAGAATCTGTAGAATACGCGCACATAAGTAATTGTATACATAAAAACCTTAAAGCACATATTTATTTACATATTCAAATATAAGACCTATATATGTATAATGTAAGTAATTAACTATGCACTCACAAACACGCGTACAAAAATAAATCGGATAGATGCAGTGGCGTGCAGAGGTCTGGTAGCGCACTGGGCGAGGATAGTAACTGGGGCCCCTACCCACAAAACAAAATCGCAACTGTATACTTAGTTTATTTTCTTTTGGACAGATCCATTGTTCACAAAGGTTTACCACAATCATTTAGAGGGAATGTTTAAATAAGAAACATTAACACATTATACAAATTCGACAAATTTTATTTATTTATAGATTATAGATAAGGTTGACAAAGGGCTTACAGTTTATTTTCTTTTGGACAGATCCATTGTTCACAAAGGTTTACCACAATCATTTAGAGGGAATGTTTAAATAAGAAACATTAACACATTATACAAATTCGACAAATTTTATTTATTTATAGATTATAGATAAGGTTGACAAAGGGCTTACAGTTTATTTTCTTTTGGACAGATCCATTGTTCACAAAGGTTTACCACAATCATTTAGAGGGAATGTTTAAATAAGAAACATTAACACATTATACAAATTCGACAAATTTTATTTATTTATAGATTATAGATAAGGTTGACAAAGGGCTTACAGTTTATTTTCTTTTGGACAGATCCATTGTTCACAAAGGTTTACCACAATCATTTAGAGGGAATGTTTAAATAAGAAACATTAACACATTATACAAATTCGACAAATTTTATTTATTTATAGATTATAGACAAGGTTGACAAAGGGCTTACAGTTTATTTTCTTTTGGACAGATCCATTGTTCACAAAGGTTTACCACAATCATTTAGAGGGAATGTTTAAATAAGAAACATTAACACATTATACAAATTCGACAAATTTTATTTATTTATAGATTATAGACAAGGTTGACAAAGGGCTTACAGTTTATTTTCTTTTGGACAGATCCATTGTTCACAAAGGTTTACCACAATCATTTAGAGGGAATGTTTAAATAAGAAACATTAACACATTATACAAATTCGACAAATTTTATTTATTTATAGATTATAGATAAGGTTGACAAAGGGCTTACAGTTTATTTTCTTTTGGACAGATCCATTGTTCACAAAGGTTTACCACAATCATTTAGAGGGAATGTTTAAATAAGAAACATTAACACATTATACAAATTCGACAAATTTTATTTATTTATAGATTATAGACAAGGTTGACAAAGGGCTTACAGTTTATTTTCTTTTGGACAGATCCATTGTTCACAAAGGTTTACCACAATCATTTAGAGGGAATGTTTAAATAAGAAACATTAACACATTATACAAATTCGACAAATTTTATTTATTTATAGATTATAGACAAGGTTGACAAAGGGCTTACAGTTTATTTTCTTTTGGACAGATCCATTGTTCACAAAGGTTTACCACAATCATTTAGAGAGAATGTTTAAATAAGAAACATTAACACATTATACAAATTCGACAAATTTTATTTATTTATAGATTATAGATAAGGTTGACAAAGGGCTTACAGTTTATTTTCTTTTGGACAGATCCATTGTTCACAAAGGTTTACCACAATCATTTAGAGGGAATGTTTAAATAAGAAACATTAACACATTATACAAATTCGACAAATTTTATTTATTTATAGATTATAGACAAGGTTGACAAAGGGCTTCGTTTGTGGAACATTTCTTAACCGAATTTTATTGTTTTAATACTAAAACTACAGAAAGTTGAATATACCGATTAAAAAATCTAATTACTGATAGTTGGTAAAAATTTTCATAAATGTAAAACAATTTCAACTCAGTAGTAGTTAGATTAAATTTTGCGTAAATATTTCTTGTCGAATATTTGTTTTGCAAAATCTTTTGAGAATGTTTTTTGTGAAATATGGCAACAAAAAGAGAAGCTATATTATTGTGCTCTCAAAACAAAATAAGCTGAAAGATTCATTTTTAAAAGATATTTCATTTCAGTTTTTAATTAAAATTAAGTTTGTTTTGAAATTCTTGAATTTTTCGCTCTGTACCCTGTGACATTGTTGGTTATTAATAATTAACTAAAATAAGTTTTAAAATGTATAAATCTTACATAGAATGCGCGGAAAATTAATAACCAAAAATCAAATATTTTCTATTAAAACTTTCGTACTTACATTAATGTATATAAACAAATAAATAATTTTTAGTGGTGGATAATGCCTTACAGTTATTCTCAGGTCTTGTTTACTGTTTTGCTTTGTATGAGTACACCTAAATTTTTGGGAAGTTAGAACAACAATGATTTAAAAACAAGTCTCTATCTTTTTTGCATGAAATGGCCACCATATTAAGATCCCAAATTTACATGACGACTGCATAATTATGCATACTATGAAAGAAATTTCACGTTTTTAGTCGAATAAGGATTTGACTATTTATTGGTATATTGGTGGTACTGTAAATAAAACATAGTACAGTGTAACCCGGATATAAGAGACCCGGATATAATAGAAACCCGGATATAAGATCGTTTTTCTCTGGTCCCAAATTAGAGCCCGTGTTAATGTACAGTGTAACCCGGATATAAGAGAGTTGTCGGGACCGGAGAAGAAGTATCTTATATCCGGGTTTGGTCTATTATATATACATTAACACAGGCTCTAATTTTGGACCAGATAAAATCTATCTTATATCCGGGTTTCTCTTATATCCGGGTTACACTGTATATAAAATAGATCAAACCTGGATATAAGAGACTTATTCTCCGGTCCCAACAACTCTCTTATATCCGCGTTACACTGTAGTTTATATTTTTACTGTACAAAGAAAAACAAGAATAACGATAATAATAATAATAATAATATTTAGCTCAACTTTAATGAGATATTTAATGCTGTATCTTATTTACAATTTGGTTTAGAAGCTCATGAATATAAATTTAATCAAAAAGATTCAATTGTACTATAGGGACAGTTGAATTTACTCGCCTATTTCGCTCCGTATCCACCCAAAAGTTGAATAAAATCGATTCTTCGTGTGAAATGGTATTTTTGTCCTGAAAAAATATTTTAATTTATTTTTAACATATATAAAATTGAACGTTTTATGCCAAATTTTTACCTGTCATCGAAAATAAATTGGCGGCATTTTGTTTGGTTATTCTTAAATTCTCGACTAATATGTCTAGTCTACCTGTTCATGTAATATGTATGTTATTGTTATGTAATACCTGTTCAAAACCTTTACTTTTAAATTCGTTAAATTCCATTGAAACTTGTATTTTTGTGTAAAAAGAATGTTCAAAGTTTAATTTTGTGTCAAAAAGTTTGTTTTTTGGCGGTGTAGTAAAATTTTAAAACAATAGAAATTTTTTCGGTGCAAGAAGAAAAAAAGGCAAAAAGCAATGTCCACCAGCGAATTAAACTTTTAACACTTTAGTAAATTAGAAGTGAATTAAATTCTTAACACTTTAGTAAATTAGAAGTGAATTAAATTCTTAACACTTTAGTAAATTAGAAGTGAATTATATTCTTAACACTTTAGTAAATTAGAAGTGAATTAAATTCTTAACACTTTAGTAAATTAGAAGTGAATTAAATTCTTAACACTTTAGTAAATTAGAAGTGAATTAAATTCTTAACACTTTAGTAAATTAGAAGTGAATTAAATTCTTAACACTTTAGTAAATTAGAAGTGAATTAAATTCTTAACACTTTAGTAAATTAGAAGTGAATTATATTCTTAACACTTTAGTAAATTAGAAGTGAATTAAATTCTTAACACTTTAGTAAATTAGAAGTGAATTATATTCTTAACACTTTAGTAAATTAGAAGTGAATTAAATTCTTAACACTTTAGTAAATTAGAAGTGAATTAAATTCTTAACACTTTAGTAAATTAGAAGTGAATTAAATTCTTAACACTTTAGTAAATTAGAAGTGAATTAAATTCTTAACACTTTAGTAAATTAGAAGTGAATTAAATTCTTAACACTTTAGTAAATTAGAAGTGAATTAAATTCTTAACACTTTAGTAAATTAGAAGTGAATTAAATTCTTAACACTTTAGTAAATTAGAAGTGAATTAAATTCTTAACACTTTAGTAAATTAGAAGTGAATTAAATTCTTAACACTTTAGTAAATTAGAAGTGAATTATATTCTTAACACTTTAGTAAATTAGAAGTGAATTAAATTCTTAACACTTTAGTAAATTAGAAGTGAATTATATTCTTAACACTTTAGTAAATTAGAAGTGAATTAAATTAAATTCTTAACACTTTAAAAAATAAATTAGAATTTTTATTCCAGGACAAGAAATACAATTAAGACTAACAATCAATTTTATCCAAAATTTGGGCGAATATCGAGCGAAATGGGTGAGAAAATCCAACATACCCTTATAGTACAATTTGAAAGAAAGATCTACTTACAAAGAAAACAATTTCAAATTTCACATTACAAAATATAATTATAATAAAACAAAGATTAAGAAAAAAAATGCTAGCAACTGATTTTTCATTTTTTTCTTCAAACACGTTTTAAATTTCTTTAAAATAGAGTTAACAAAAAGAAAAGAAAAATACACTTACATTTATGTTGATGTCAAATTTCCTTTGGTTTTAGTTTTTAGTCTGAAAGAAGTTGACTCTACGTGAATAAAAATATAAGTGTTTCAATAATAACCAAGAATCTTTTTTAAGTAGTCTTTGATTTTTTGGCAATTTGTCTCCGCACCCACCCTTTTATATCTTTTGAGCGTTCTTTTCACTACCAGTTCAAAGACATGAAAAATCAAAATGAAAGGACTGACGTCAAAGTCTTGAACTTCTCACATAGGTGTGAAAAAACATTGGATTCAAGTAGTTAGGGGTAACTCGTGGTATACTTAATGACCAGCCCAAATTGATCACCGTGTGTAAGTGGGGTCCATCCCCACCGCCAGACAGACATTTTTAAAACATGTTGGCGTCATTTGAACCCTATCTAAAATTTTCTGCACAGGTTTGGCCAAATTATCATCACTACCAGCAGCCAAATATAGACCTTTTTAAACTAAAATTAAAAGCTATCTTATTTATTTTGAATATCTAAATTTAGGTGTATTTGTAAAATAAAAGCAAAACGTTATGTTTCTTCTTGATTATCCCTGCTTCAGTTGCAGCAAAAATAATATACTCCATCGGAAGTGCCACTCGCCCCCAGAGAGTGGTGACCGGAGCCACCGCCACACCTTCCCCTGCATGCCGCAAAATGATAGATAGAAAGATAGAAAATGAAAAGAGTGAAAAAGAAAGGAAGAAAAAGACAGGGCATATAAAAAAGAAAGAAAGAAAAAAGAAAGATGTATAATAGATAAAATATGTCAATGAAGTGCTTCACTTGTAACTTTTTCTCGTGTGGAAAGCTATATAAGAATGTCGGACTTTAATTACGTCCAAAGAAGACAAAGAAAACAAACAAGACCGATATACATGGGTAAACAAATATATATTAATAACGAGTTACACAAAGACATGAACAGTTACGTAGTTTGTATGGAGAAATTATGTGCGTGTGTTGTAAGTGTTCGTACGTACGTGTATTGTTCTTAGCGCGTTCCCAGAATTTGGGAAACGCTGTATCTGTGAGAGGTCACATATTGGCCTAAGTGAAAAAGAGAGAGATTTTACCTCACCTCCGCGCGAGGTAGCGGCCCAAGGCCTGAGTCGAAAAAAAGAGAGAGAGAAGGGTCAGCCAGTATTTATACTCAGGGGAGAGAGACCCCTGTTGAAGGATTAAGGAACTGAGGAGGAGCTAACTCCGATATGCCCTTCATATGTTGTAAAACTATTTTACTAGTCTGGCTACATCTAATTCTCTAAAATCTTTTTTTACCTAATAATTTTACCTCAATCGGTCAAAAAATCACACAGTGGGAAGCAAACTCACTTGAATAGTATTGTCTTCAACATTAATTTGCAATATGTATCCATCTTTAAGGAACTGAGATAATAGATTTTATTATTAAGTTTAGCTTTGTTGGGTCCAAGGCCACAAATTTAAAAGATCAGAGATGACCGATCTAATTTCAGTGATAATAGTCTGCGAGACGAGCCCGCTCTATTTACGACGTTTTGTTTATTTTCTTTAACTCTGAGAAGAGCCATTAATCATTTCAAGATTTCTTTGGAGAATTGAACTCGTTTCTTTGAAGAATATATTAACCTAAAGGTCGGGGAAACAACATTTACAACACAAAGGTTAAATTTCCCTATGCATGGCACCAAGTCTTGGTAGTAAATTGGTCTGAGAAGCAAGCCTATTAACTATTGCGATATGTTAACTGTTTCCGCTTCGTCTGTTGATGTATGTTATGAACGGTGGTTCAAGTGACTACAGCAATTCAAATCGAGAATAAAGCCGAGACAACTTGAAACTTGAAATTACTAGAAATATCAGAGTGATGTCTGTTCTTGTAGATTTCTATTTTTGCGATATTCATAATTATTCTTCACTTCTTCTATGTGGTATATCTGTGGGGGTTATTTGTCCTCACTAATTTATATAAGACGCAATGCCACAAAATAATAACAACAAGAAAATTCAAACAAGAGAAATTGTACAAATAGATTTTTATATAACAAATGTACAAAACAATAGTTATGAATGTGGTTTAAAATGGTGAAATAAACTTGTTCTTTTAGATTTTTGTGTGCAGTAATGTTCCAGTTTGATAGACTATAAGTTGCAGAGTAATTTGTGTGAATTTTGAAAAATTCAGTTCATTATAATATTGTTTGTATTTAAAATAAACAGTTCAAATTTTGTGGAAACAGCGCGTGTGGTTGTGACTTAGGTTGTTTTTAACGTTTTAGTGTCTGTCGCTTTGTTGTTTGCTGACGTGAGTTTAGTTTTCATTGAATGAAGGAAATAGAGTGTGGTTATATTAAAAAGGATTTTCAATTTATATAGTCTGAACTTCAGTTGAAAGTTATTTTATGAGTGTCGTCACGTAGCGTGTAGCTTTTTCATCTGATTTTCCCCGCTCTCTGTTTTTTAAATAATCTTTTGTTGTTTATATAAGCAATATAAATCACATGATAGATTCCATAAATGTTTAAAAATTTTAGCGCAACTGTACCTTTGATTAGGTCAAATTAAGATCAGATGTGCGGACGTAGTCGACGACATGCCATGTGATATTTTTAATCCAATCAAATTACGTTAGTTGTGTAATTTAATTTTGAGCCTATGTTTGTTTAATTTTTGAAGTTTTGAGAACAATATAGAATCTGGATCCTATATATCCCTTGCAGATTTATAAAATTTTGAAAAAATATTTTTCAATATGTAATATATGTTCTGAAATGTGTAGGCAAATGTACCTTTCTGCCTGATTTTGTGGCTGTGTTTGCAGGTGTTGAAATAAGTTCTATCTCTGTTTGTGGTGAGGTCATGACGCTTTCTCTAGTGAAAGTCTGTTTAGTAAACCCATATATGCTGGTTTCAATCTGTCTACTGAGAATGTGTTTGGTTTATTATGTATGAATACTAAAGTACTTAGGTTTTTGTCTATGATCTGATAAGGGCCCATGTAAGTCGGGCAAAGAGTTTTTTTTAACTGCGTCATTACGAATAAAAACGTAATCACAACTGTGCAAATCTTTGGGAGTATAAATGTCTCGAAAATGAGTTTTAGTGGGCGTGAACACTAAGTTGTTCATCCGCTGTTTAGAAGATTGGACAAAATGCGTAGTCGGTCTTAAATAGTTGTTTCTGTCGCAAAATTGACCTGGAAGTGTTAAAGTTGTTCTAAAAACCATTTCTGAGGTTGTGCAACCCAAATCTTCCTTAATTACGTTTCTTATTGATAATAGCACAAGCGCTAAATTGCCCAACTATGTTCTAGAATCATTATTGGGTGTTAATGCTGTTTCAGCTGTCTGTGGAAACGCTCAACAAGGCCATTCGCACAAGGATGATACGCTGTGGTTAATATGTGTTTGACTCTCAATAAATTGGTAAATTCGGTGAAAAGTGTGGATTGAAACTGTGATCCTCTATCTGTAGTTATCATCGACGGGCAACCAAAAGTAGATATCCATTCCTGTAGGATACTTTTCGAAAATGTTTCTGCTGATATGTCTTTTAAATGGACAACGACATGGGAACGCCTAAATCGATCAATTATGGTGTGGAGGTAGTGATATCTTTCTACTTCCGGTACGGTTTGGCAAACTGCCCAACAGGGGATTTTGTGTGTCTGTTCACTTTGCTTTCTGGCAATTTAAACAGGTCTGAGTTCAATGTTTAATGTCAGCACACATTTTTGACCAGAGAAAACGGTCGCTAATTAATTTAGCTGTAGCTCTGCGTCCTGGGTGTGAAAATTTGTGAAAATATCCCAATACCCTCCTGCGCATGGAGGATGGCACATAAGGTTTTTAATAACCAGTGCTTACGTCACATAATAACGTCTTTGTACCGAATAGTACAGGGTGTTCTTTTAGCCGTAAAGAAGTATTTTGTTTCACCGTGTCTTGTGTGGTATCTTTCTGCTCTTCTTCGGCTATTAGATCGAAATTGAGTGGTTCAAACTCAACAGACTGCATCGTGGAACGGGTGAGTGTGTCAGCCTCGATATTATTCGATCCTTTAATCTATCGGATATCCGAGGTAAATTGGGATATGTGATCCAGTTGTTGGGTATTTCTGGGTGTATACTTGTCTGTTTTTGCATGTAAAGCATAAGCGAGTGGTTTATTGTCGGTGAAAACCGTGAAAATTCGTCCTTCCATTAGATGTCGAAAATGTCGTATAGATAGGTAAATCACTCAAGAAGGTACTGTATTTTCTCTGTGCAGTATTACGTTTCACAGAAAAAAATGATATTGGCTTCAAAGAGTTATGTTGATTCTGATGAAGTACTGCTCCAATAGAATCGCCAGAAGCATCAGTTGTTAAGGTGAGTGTCGAATCAGCATCGTCGGTGATGTAGGATAGATTAATAAAGTCTGCAAGTGCTTTTTTAGCTTCATGAGTATTTTAGCATTCTTATTCCTTTGATTTTGTAGCAGATTAGAGAGTGGTGCTAATATTCCGGAACAACCCGGGATAAATCTACGATAGTAATTTATTAGGCCGAGAAATCGCCGATGTCGTCGTCGTGATGTTCGCCGTGGAAAATCCTCAGTCGCTGATACCTTCTCTGGGACAGGTGTGATCCCATGTTCATCTATAACATGTCCTAGGAAATTTAGTTTTGAAACGGCAAAATTCAGCGATGAATTTTAAGCCGAAATGTTCCAGCCTCTGGAAAACTTGTTCTACAGGAATATTGAAAGCAAATCATTCAAGAGAAATCAAAGTGAAAAGAACTTAAATTAAAAGTTTAATAATAACATTGATTTATATAAGATTAACAAACACAATTAAGTCAGATATTGTTGGACAAGTGTGAATGGTTGAATTGAATTATGTAGTGTATTTATGCCAAGTTTCAGTGTGTGTGAAATTAAACAAAGTGTTTGGTCGTGTACAAAAATGTCTTTTGTGAGAGTTCAGTCAATAGTGTGTATGCGTATGTTTTTTTCAAATTAATGTCCGAAGTTGGTAAGAGTTGTGTACCTTTAGTTGTTTGGAGTTTGATTGTATGTTTACGAATACTTATTTAGTATTGTGTTATTTCACTTTCTTTAGTATTGTAAGCAATTGTTCCTGGGAGAGCGAAATGCTGTTTGTTGAGTCAAAGAAGTTTGCTCGAGAAAAGTGTAGTTGGTCAAAATTTTGACTAGCGTGGATTAGTTTGACATCTCTCGAGGGTGAATTTCTGACTGGTTCGAATCGATTCGGACGCTTCTATTTATTGAGTTTTGGGTCTAAAAATCGGCTCAAAAACGTTAGGCGCGAAAAGATATTTTCGCTTAAACTTGATACAGTTTTTAGAGGTCTGAGCCAATGAAAAGTCTCGTTTGCTGAAACTAAGATTCTGATTGGTTAATAGGTGATTATTGGTGTAAAGTGCATTATCTCGGAAGGGTGAAAGGTAGGTATGGACTATTCCATCAAAATTATACAAATAAATAGATTTTTATACAACAAATGTACAAATCAATAGTTAAGAATGTTGTTTAAAATGGTGTAATATACTTGTCTTTTTAGATTTTTGTGTGAGGTAATGTTCCATTTTGATAGACTGCAATTTGCAGAGTAATTTATGTGAATTTAGAAAAAATCAGTTGAATGTAATATTATTTGTATTCAAAATAAACAGTTCAAATTTTGTGGAAAAAAAAGTGCGTGTGGCTGTGACATACGTGGTTTTTGACGTTTTAGTGTCTGTCGCTTCGTTGTTTGCCGACGAGAGATTAGTTTGCATTGAATGAAGGAAATAGACTGCAGTTATGTTTAAAAGTTGTTTTTTTTTAACTTATAGTCTGGACTTCAGTTGAAAGTTATTTTATGATGAGTGTCGTCACGTAGCGTGTAGCTTTTCTGGCTGATTTTCCCCACTCTCCGTTTTTAATTGTTTGTTGTTTATATAAGCAATATCAGTTACGTGATAGGCTCCGGAAAATGTTTTAAAATTTTAGCGCAACTGTACCTTTGATAGGGTCAAATTAAGGTTAGAAGTGCGGGCGGACGTAGTCGACGACATGCCATGTGATATTTTTGAACCAATCAATTTACGCTAGTTGTGTAATTTAATTTGGAGCCTATGTTTTGTTTAATTTTTTAAGTTTTGAGAACAATATAGGATCTGGATCCTATATGCCCCTTCAGGACATGAGCGATCATAGTTCTCCACAACTACCTATCCTTTGTAGCTTTTCGTAATGTTTGTCTTTTCAGTGGTCGGTTCTCTGTACCGCTCCAGTAAGTACCTAACTCCTTCTGTTACCCTATAACTTTACTAGAGTCAGATCAGGCCGCCTAATCAGAGTTCAAAGGCAATCGATGTGATCGATGAATTATTTTCCACCCTACAACTAGAGGGAAACGCTGCATATCTATCGATATTGCCATGAAACGTGTTCGAGCGAAGTACATTCCTTAGTTCCACGAGTTCTAACCTGTACGGCTAAGAGGCGCCATGCCACACAAATGGTAGCGAACCACCCTCATTCCGTTCGTATTCCTTGGAGATATATAAGTACAGTATTTTCTCAAGAACCACTGCTTTATGGAATCGACCCCCAAGAGGATACTTCCCCCGATCACTACAATCTTAACCTGTTCAAGTCTAGGGATAACTGTTATCTTCTCCACATATCCCCATGTCGCTTAATCTGTAACCCTCTACTTCGAGTGACTCATGGGGCTTGTACAGGGTGAACATTATTGTAAAAAATCACCTCCACCTTCATACCTTTAGTATGTCCTGTGAGTGTTCCTCTTACCTTCAGTATGTTCTGCGAGTGTCTCTCTTTCCTTCAGTATGTCCTGTGAGTGTCTCTCTTTCCTTCAGTATGTTCTGTAAGTGTCTCTCTTTCCTTCAGTATGTCCTGTGAGTGTCTCTCTTTCCTTCAGTATGTCCTGTGAGTGTCTCTCTTTTCTTCAGTATGTCCTGTGAGTGTCTCTCTTACCTTCAGTATGTCCCGTGAGTGTCTCTCTTACCTTCAGTATGTCCCGTGAGTGTCTCTCTTACCTTCAGTATGTCCCGTGAGTGTCTCTCTTACCTTCAGTATGTCCCGTGAGTGTCTCTCTTTCCTTCAGTATGTCCCGTGAGTGTCTCTCTTTCCTTCAGTATGTCCCGTGAGTGTCTCTCTTTCCTTCAGTATGTCCCGTGAGTGTCTCTCTTTCCTTCAGTATGTCCCGTGAGTGTCTCTCTTTCCTTCAGTATGTCCCGTGAGTGTCTCTCTTACCTTCAGTATGTCCCGTGAGTTTCTCTCTTTCCTTCAGTATGTCCCGTGAGTGTCTCTCTTTCCTTCAGTATGTCCCGTGAGTGTCTCTCTTACCTTCAGTATGTCCCGTGAGTGTCTCTCTTACCTTCAGTATGTCCCGTGAGTGTCTCTCTTTCCTTCAGTATGTCCCGTGAGTGTCTCTCTTTCCTTCAGTATGTCCCGTGAGTGTCTCTCTTACCTTCAGTATGTCCCGTGAGTGTCTCTCTTACCTTCAGTATGTCCCGTGAGTGTCTCTCTTTCCTTCAGTATGTCCCGTGAGTGTCTCTCTTACCTTCAGTATGTCCCGTGAGTGTCTCTCTTTCCTTCAGTATGTCCCGTGAGTGTCTCTCTTACCTTCAGTATGTCCCGTGAGTGTCTCTCTCTTTCCTTCAGTATGTCTTGTGGTTTTCCAAGTTCTTTTTCCTTATTATGTGTCCGAGAAATTTCTACTCTCTTTCTGATTCTAAGCATAATCGTTCGTTTTCTTTCCATTTTCTGTTAAAGTTTCTCGTTTGTGACATGCACCGTCCATGGTATTCTCAGCATCTTTCTTTAGAATCACATCTCTATTGCTTCAAGTCGCTTCTTCATTTGTGGGCAAATCGTCCAGCATTAATAAATGAAGATAGATATTACATAGCCAATGATCATTGCCTGGGCACACATTTGGGTTGAACGATACAATCACAGCACGTCTTCTTCGATGTGCAGACTCTCTTCAGGACATAAGCGATCATTGTTCTCCCCAACTTCCTATTCTTTGTAGCTCTTCATAACCTCTGTCTTTTCACAGTCCATCTAATTTTCTGTTTTGCAATCAATTTGCACAAGCTTATTATGTAGTTTACTTGCTGTTTGCCTTTGTTCTTCTTGCTTTCAACATGTCTTGTGAGTAACAGATTCTCTAAGCCCCCTTTCCTTAATATGTATCCGAGAAACACCTCGTTGTTATTTATATATATAAGCGTCCTTTTTTTCTGTTGTCCTTAAAACTTCCTCGTTACTGAAATGTTCAGTCCATGATATGCTCAAAATGTTGGATCCATGATATGCAAAACTCATGGAAATTACCAATATCTTGCTCGCCAACGGCTATCCGGAAGGTGTCATCAGAACAAACAGACTTAAAATTTCTAAGTTTAATGAAATTGAAACATTTGGTCGACCCAAGTGCACCGTCTACATGAGATTACCTTGGATTGGCGCTTGTAGTCAATCATGCGCTGATAACATCTCCTCAACTGTCATGCACTGCTTCAATTCCACAGTAGTACGGAACATCATTGCTATTAGGAGCGCTTTCCCATCTGTCCGTAGGGATGTCTTGCCCGCTAATCAACAAAGTTCTGTTGTTTATCATTTTAAGTGTCGCCGTGAGACCGACTTGTCGGTAACACTATCCAACGGCTGGAGTTGCAGATTGTACAGCACGTGCCTGGCTTTATACGCAGACAATCTCTATTAGCATCTGGGCACTGACAGACGTATAATTCTGCCATCGAGGAGCATTCATTTAACTCCGTCACTTGTGGGTCTAATTATTCAGCGGCGTTCTTCTCTGTACTGCGCAGGGCTCGGACGAAACACCAACTTAACATCTTGGAGGTGGTTGTTATCAACGCTTCTCGTTCGATTTTGCGCAGGCAAAGGGAGCTGAGACATAAACCGGCACTCTTCGTCGAGTCTGGGCAACTTTTTTTTTTATCTTTCCCTTCCCCGCTGTTTCTCTTAATTTTATTGCAAGGAGTTTTCTTTCCTTTCAGTAGTTTCTCTTAATTACGACGATTTTTCTTCTGAAAAGCGTCGGACAAAAGATGCCTTAAAATTTATATTTTTAATCGAGACTGTACTGTTTAAAACCGACTTTTTGATTAATAAAAATGTTCCCTGTTTTAAGAATACTATTTAGTTGGTGTGGCACTAAAAATCTTTTCACACACACAAACACATATATATTGTGTGTGTGTGTGTCGCATCAGTCATTCTTCTTGCTCTGGCCGGGAACATACTTTACGATGGTATCGTATAAATTTAGATGAGTACTCTCGGGTCAGTAAGTACCATACCCGTACTCTGCATATTAATTTTTTTCAAAACAAATTCCGAAGACCCCCCGCTTTTTAGATTCATTCAAATAAACAAAATTGTCGACTAATTCTACCACCCCCAAAGATTTACCCAACCACCCACTTACTTCAACCCTCCCGAGTATTGCATTTTTATTTGCCATGACCCTTCAGGATGTTGTGATCATGGCTCTCCACAGATTTTTATCCTTTGTAATTCTAACATTTGTCTTTTTAACATCAGTTTTTACTTATCCTTCCAATTCCTTGTTCTGACATCCATTTCTACAAGCTTGTTAGGTTACAAAGCTCCCTAATGGACATTGCTTGTGTGCTTTGAAAATCAACATCCAAAATCATGATGTCTGCCCTGGCTCGAACACCGAAAACTAAAAATATGCGCAGCTGTTTCAACACCCAAACAAGTCTTTACATTGTTACACAGTTATCAATTACTGAAAATTCGCTTTGGCAAACACCTTTTAAACAGCTGTAAAATAATTTGACAGACCCACTACAATGTATGTCCGAGACAAAAGATCAAAACATTATTAAATAATCAAATTCCAAGAGATTGAAAAGTTCTGTTTGTGATGAGACATTAAGGTGTTCTTTGCTTTCAAAGACTTGAACTCTGAAACGAAAATCGACCTCATTTGTTTAATATAAGTTAATAGTCGAGGAAACTAATTTTAAATTTGTTGTTAGTATTTTTTCCATCTTATTTCTGATGTTTGTTTTTTTATTTGACAGTGCAGTTGTATAGTTGGATTTATAGCAAGTATAGTTTTCCAGTATTTTATTGTCTGTCTTGAAATGAGGTTATCGTTGAGTTTTATTTGTTATTTGCACCGTTAAAACCATGAATAAAGGGAATAAGAAATGGTGTTATATCTACATGCTACCTCATGACTCTTTTATTACAGTGTAACCCGGATATAAGAGAGTTGTCGGGACCGGAGACTAAGTCTCTTATATCCGGGTTTGGTCTATTATATATACATTAACACAGGCTCTAATGTGGGACCAGAGAAAATCTCTCTTATATCCGGGTCTCTTATATCCGGGTTGCACTGTATTAAGATTGTATGCCAGGATCTAATGAAGGTTGAATAATAACATATACAGTAACTAGGTCGCTCTCTCTCTCTCTCTCTCTCTCTCTCTCTCTCTCTCTCTCTCTCTCTCTCTCTCTCTCTCTCTCTGCTAGAGAGCCCACGCTGGCTTTAGAGATGATCATACCTTTACCGAGGCTATTTGTGCGAAAGTGAATGTAACGAACTCGGTCGTAATTTGAAACCGGCATACCGATTCCACTTTATGTGAACGTCAAATAGCCCATGAAAATGAATATATTAAATGACATTACAATAGTCTCGACCTCTGTTACTAAGACAGATCTTAAATAACTTCCAATATCCTGTGTGACGATCAAAGTAATAACTCCGCCTTTGTGTGGTTTGGGTTTCCGAAACCCACTTATGATCTCGGCAGTCATGGTTATGACCACCGATTTATCGTCGCCATCGTAGACTTGAATAAATTATTTTGTCTTCACTTAAGACATTGAAAAGCTGTCTTTATGAAAAGGAAATTGTGTTATCGGAAAACAATACGAATCTTAGTGTTTTTCTTTGCAAATAATATGCGTCGCTCATTTTATCTGTTTGTTTCACTTCTGCCATTTTTCTTTCCGTTTTCCGTTATTGCAGAAAAGTGTAACCATAAAATTAGCGACAACAATAACAGCAGAGAAATTAACTTCTAGGTAAACGAGCTAATAATATAACAAACTCTCAATGGTTCTATCGAAAGGTACAACTATATAAGCGCCAGAGATAAACTTACGCAGCATAATTTAAAAATATATATGTAGTAATGTAGTTGCATTTCGAGTTCAGCTAAATTTCTGCATTTAGGAAGCTGATTGTCAAATCAAGCATGCTCTTATCTACTTGAAAGGCTGCTGCAGCACAATCTTTTTTTTTTTTGTAAATGTCTTGTAGTAAAGCAAGCTCAGTAAATGTTTTTCATGCTCCTTTCATCAGACATTTTCCGTTTTTTTTTTTGTTTGATTTTATCTAACTCTGTCGCAGAAGTCGGTCACTGGGTTCTACTGAAACGGTTCGTACAGCAAAAATTGTTCTGGAAAAGGACCCGAAGCGACATACAATTTCCAGTTGATAAGCGGGGAACACCTGACATGATTTCAGTCGCCCGTGTTCAAGAACCTAGAAGCTGTTATTGATTTCCAGGTTTAAAAAGCAATTGAATTACTTAGTTTGTCAGATTACTGGGTTAAAATAGAATGAATAAAGAGAATAGGAATTAGTTTTATTTGTACATGCCACCATGTGATTTGATTTTCATTATTAAGGTTAAGTTAGCCAAGATTGGATCAAGGTTAATTAATAACGTATGCAGCAGATAAGTAGTGAATGGAGTTTTAAATGAAAGTTACCCTGTCAATTTATACCAGTTTTAACAACACGAGTAGCATTACAATTGAATATAGAAATATTAGTGTTCATGCCTGTGTCATGGCGCGAAATGGTACTAACGAGCTGCATGTAAACTCTGTATAGAATGTAATTAGTTGATATAGTATTAACTGATAGTATTGTTAGTTAGGATTGTATATTGTGTACTTTCTGTGGTGTAGTTAAACGGCATGAGGTCCACTCGTGTGCAGAAGGCCCTCTAGAGGGAAAACGATACATGTTTCATCTCTAAGGTACCCTGTGGATAAAGAGAAAAAAAGAGAATTAGATTTTTGTGTACTTTTCTTATATACCGCTGTTAGCAACGCCAACTAGCGGTCATTAACATAAATTATTTGTTAGACAAGTGGGTTAATCCCACGTCTGTTGTGTATTGTAAAGCATCTTTTACTATTATAAAAATACTCTTTGATAAAGGAATGTCGATCGTTATTGAATTGAAGCAACAAAAACAAAAATATCAATTAGAATAAGAGTCACATTTGTGGCTCTCCATAACTTCCTGTCATTTTTGGCTCTTAGTAAGGTTTGTCTTTTTTCTATCTCTCCTAATCCCTGTTTCACCAACCAATTACACAAGCTCGTGAGATAGGTTATTCGCTACTTTCTTCTGTTTCTCCTGCTTTCAGTATGTCCTGTTAGTGTTAAATTCTCCAAGCCATCTTTCCTCATTATGTGCCATAGACACTTCATTTGTCTCTTTCTAAATGTAATTATTCGATTCCTTTTTGTTTCCATGTTATATACCGTACCCATGAACATTAATAGGTATGTCCCGAATCCTCATAAATACGTTGGACACTGTTGTAAGTGGGGGTAATATGCTGCCTAATCTGGTAGCATGAGAAGCTCATGCCGTGTCGAACTCTCTGCCTTTGGGCAGAGAGGAACCCGGACGAGGCTATGCCGAAGGGCGGAGTCTCGTCCGGAGAAGTAGACAGATACCCGATCCCGCGCATGCGGGGTCTAGGGCAATTTTTACCCGAGCCCACAAGCTCGGATTATCTCACATTAAATTTGGCCTTGTGCCGCATCATACCTCGTGGGAGGCAGGTAAATATCGTAATATGCTAAGTAGTCCACCACTAGCAGTGGTTTACCTACTTCACGCCGCTGGCAAGTATTGTATTTTGTTGATGTTATAAAGATTACCATTTCATTTATAACCTCCGTTTTGGTTATTCCCCATTCAGTAACACTTTCTAGGTTACAACATTCCATTTCCCTAAAACTTTCTCGTCATTTACATGTTCAATCTATAGGAATCTTGGCAACCTTCTGTAGAACCACGTTTCTTTTACCTTAAGTCTCTTCTTAATCTGTGAGAAAAATGTTCAACATTTATTGACATATAGGAGTATCAATATTACATCACAGTTCAGAGATCTTTTATCTGTTTCTAACAAAATTTTCTTGTTTCTTAATACATTGATTAGATTTTAGAGGGCATCTTTCGCTATTCCAATGAGTCTTCTACTTTCAATGTCACATTTTACATCCTTTGTTAAAACACGTTCTAGATTAGTTAAATTGTTGTACTTGTTCGATTTTGGTGTCTCCGATATGTAATTTGCATCTTTGTCCCTCTTGCTGACAACCGGTACATTCTGTTACAGTTGATATTTAGTTTTTTCATTCTCGTTTTTCTTTACTACATTATGGAGGAGTTCCTGTGGTTCAGTAACATGAACAAAAATCATAAGTGCAAATGTTTCACCAAGCAAAGACTTAACAAATAATTTTCACAAGCAAAACGCTAATAATTCTGAATTGACGTTGCGAAATGGTTATAAAAATAAAAGCTGTCGGTTACAGATCCAAAGTGATTGTAAAAAAAACGGGAAATAAGAACGATAACAATATGTAGTTAAAAGTTCTTAAGAAATCTCATTACCCTTTATGTTGCACGTCTCCACAACACAGTATGATGCAGTCATAATGTTTTTGTACATAATTTACTTTTAATTCATTTTCATGGTGTGTTGTTGGCAAATACTGAGAAATATATATATATATATATATATATATATATATATATATATATATATATATATACATTTGTCATCAACAGACAGACTGTTTCGCTGTTTCACAGCTCATCAGTGTAGCTAGACGTCCGGTTGCCTCTAGCTAAGATCGAAACCCGACTGAATTGGCGTCAGTCGGAACTTCTACCACTAAGCCGTCGGCTCACGGCAGGAATGAAGGTAAATTTTAGCGTGTTTATTTTTAGATTTATATAAACACACAGTGACTGACAGTGACTCAATTCTGCCGAAGAGTCATGCTATATTAGCTTAAATAGTCACTGTTTACAAACTCACACCTCAAACCAAAGAGCTCAACCGAAATTAATTTTTCAGGAGCCAATATTTTTGTCATCCACATATTCATCCACAGACATCCTGTTTAGCTGTATCACAGCTCGTCAATGTGGCTAGACATCCGATTGCCTCAAGCCAGGATCGAAACCCGACTATCAGCGCCCGACTGAGAGGAAGGCTAATTTTTACGTGCTTATTCTTCGAATAAACACGCTAATGACCGAGAGGGCTCAATTCATGGAAGAGCTTTGCAGTATTAGCAGTAGTAGTCAATGTTTACAAATTCGCGCTTTCTTTCAAGAGTGCTCAACCGGAATTAAATTTTCCGGGGGGAGTATATATTGTCATCTACAGACGGGACTGTTACGCTGTATCACAGCTCATCAGTGTGGTTAGGCATCCGATTGCCTCAAGCCGGGATCTAAACCCGATTGATTTGGCATCATGACTTGAATTTTGTAAAATAACTGATTTCATGTATCATATTTCGATGAACTTTGTTAAAAATAATGTATAGGGGTTTTAATTCAGTTTATTTTTTAAAAATGTCACGCCAACATGAAATTTCTAAAATCGTATATAATTATAGTAGTATGACTTTCTAGAGCCTTCTATAACGTTCTAGTACTTGTTTTTGTTTTATTTGTAAGTTTGTTATGTTATAGCTATAAACTGTTAAATGCGTTAAAATACACAAGTACTATCTAATATCATCATTAGTAAAGGCCTTTTTCATGCATCAATAGCCGAAACAAAAGAAGCACATTTTTCAATATTGTTGTGGTGGGATCCACCTAATCTGCATAGGTGACTACCAACTATATAAATAATGGTTGATACCGGAAGACGAGAGAAAGGGAATCACGAGATCCAACTAGAGACTCTGATCGACTGCGACTAGTCAACACATTCTCCAGGAACGTCTTCCCAGAAATATACAGAAATACTATATGTACTTATTGTGTACACTTTCTTGTTATAATACATTCTTGTTCTAAGTACTTTTTGTGTTGCATTATTATTCCATGCAATAGGCGAGATTCAACATTGAGTCAAGACTCAACAAATATAGATACTAACTTCATACGAGATGCAACTGAACAAAGGTATGCATTTTTCAAGAGAAATATAACCAAAGATGTTTTTCACTGTTGTAAACCAGTGTCTTTAGGAATTGGGATAAAGATCTAATCTTTCGGGCTTCAGAATTTTTCTTTGATTTTTATTTAGTTAATGCGAGACTGAAATCAGAAGGCGGACTGGAATGCCAAAATATGCCTCCAAAAACCAAGCAAAATATTAATAGGAAAATCTCGTAAGAGACAAAGAAAAGAACACTGTGTAATATCGATCCTCCTATATGACAGTGAAAGCTGGACAATCTCCTCACAGAAGAAGAGACTTGAAGCAACAGAAATGTGGTTCTACAGAAGGATGCTAAGATAACCTGGACCGAATATGTGAGCAACGACAAAGTTTTTTAGAAAATGGAAACAAAAAAAGACACTTATAATTAACATCAGAAAATGACAGTTGAAATTTTCAGGGCACATAATGAGAAAAGAGGGCTTAAAAATTTGATACTGACAGGATATATTGAAGACAAGAGGGACAGAGGAAACCAGCGCATAATTTATCTAATGAACTTGTATAAATCTTTGGCAGAACAGGGATTAGGAGAGATAGTGAAAAGACAAAATTTACTCAGATCTACAAAGGACAGGAAATTGCGGAGAACCATGATTACCTATGTTCTGAAGGGACACGGCACATAGATGAATAGTTTATGATTATCTTTGTCTTCTTCAGGTGTTTAACATTAAAATGTTATTGGAAATGCATTAATCTGGTGCAGTGGCTCCCAACCTGTTTTACATGGAGGTACACTATTGAGTTCTTTAAATTTTCGCGGCACACCTATCACAAAAAATAAATATTTTCCACTCATAAAGCCTTTTTGCAATAAAATAATAAAAAACAAAGAATATTATATAAGAAGAATTTTCATTCCCATAAATCAACATATCCTGTATTCAATATCGGGTATAAAATAATAATGGTGAATGTCAGTGGGACAGTTATGCCTGGTGCTTCTTGACTACTGCTGCAATATTTGGGCGAATGTGAGAGAGACACACCCTTAACTCTTCTTCAATATTTTTAAGTCTTTCACGTTTTTTATTTTTAATGTTGTTTAGGTAAGAAAATCTCAGTTCACATAGGTACGAAGTTGAGAATTGCAGTAAAATTTTGATGGCTTTTTTACTTAGAGTTGGATACTCTTCCATAACAGAAATCCAAAAGGCGTCCAATGCCAGTTGTGCGTACTTTAATTTGAGACCACGATCACTGGAAAGGCTTGCCAATTCTTCCTCTTCACATAACACAAAATTGAAAAGGTTGATGACTGATAAATCTAGAAATTCGGCGATTTTGAATTGAGCGGTGTCATCATGATTAAGAAATTGAATGTCTTTATTAAACAAAATGAAATTAAATGGCTTCTAGGTATTATCTCTTCGCGGCACACCAGTAAGCATTCCGCGGCACACTAATGTGCCGCGGCACGGTGTTTGGGAACCACTGATTTCTGGTGTGTTTATTGTGCTAAAGATCAGTATTACTAATTTCTATAAGAAGTTTTAATCAACTCATTTCAGGAATATAAAATAAATCACTTATATAATGTATGGGAGGCATGGTGCAGTAATGGATAGCTCGGATTGAGGAATCGGAGAGCCGAGTTCGAATTCCAGTCGAATCCATTACGTTCACTTGTGAATGGTATGAATCCTTTTCTTCTTCCGGGAATTCTTCTCTTCTTCTATAGACTTGGATGCGGGAAAAAATCTGCCTTGTCGAAAGACACATGATCGACTAAGTGTGTATCACGCATGGCACATAACTGACATGAAGAATGTGACATCAAGACATCATGTCATGGTTCTGTAAGAATTTTTTTATTTCTTTTAAATAACTGGCATAATTTTTAATTATTTAAATTATTCGGACTGTTATCCTCATCTTCATTGCCATATTCACAAATCAGATGATTCAAATTTCGAATCGAACCCTTTATTTCGTCCACCGGGATAGATTTTTCTAGTTCCACGTACCATGCCTCTTCCGGATGTCAGTAATTTCCTTTTAGCTCAACCTTCCAAGTTTTTTTTTCTTGTTCTTCACTACTGCTGTAGCCTGGTATTGAACTCACAACTCTTTGGGTCATATCACCTGGTTCATATCACCTAAAGTGGCCGGAGCGTACAACGACTGAAACGTTGTGAATATAGCAACGAAGATGACGATAACAGTCCAAATGGCGTAAATAATGTAAATAATCATATCTCATCTCGGAGATATAGACAGAAGCTTTTTCATCTTCTGTGGATATTTTATGTGCTTAAAGCACATAAAATCCACAGAAGATATTCTCATTTGTTAAATTGTTTTCCAAGAGATTTGGAAGCATAAACTGAAACATGCTATATGCAAACCGGTGGGCCTCTAGCGGTCCGCCAGTGGTAACATTGCCGATACAAACACGCCAGAGGCCCGACAGTGTAAGGGAATAATGTAAATTATGTGTGTGTGGGGGGGATGTTGCGTTTCATAATGTAAATAATCATAATACCTCATCTCAGAGATGCAAACAGATATTGGCATAATTTTTATATCTGACACTAAATATAAATTGCCAACTATTTTTAAACCATACAATTCCTCACAGTTCATGCCTGGCTGTTTATTGTAGCACTTGATGCTACTGATCGAACCTCTAGCTAGAATTGTATCTGTGTTTTGCTTTAATTCTAATGTACGTTATTACGGTGCAAAGAATTTTTGAACTGCGTCCACCTGACGTCTCTCGGAACAATCAATGCGTTCTCCTTAGGAAACAGTCTTCAAACCTTAAGTACCTTGTCAAACGAAGTTATCAGTTGTTAACCTCGGTCTTAGCTGCAGTCAATAACAATTATTTATTGCAATTGTAGTTGTAGTAGTTGTAATGCTAGTAGCAGAATAAACGATGGTGTCCATTGTTCATTGTACAAAAGTACTACAACAGACATCGGGCACACGTGTCGCTGTCCGTACTGTAATTGTCGAAACAGATTAATGAATGTCAATAACAGTCTGAAAAATATAAAGAAAGTATATATGATAACAGAATAGTAGAATATTGGGTGTGGTTTTAGTGGTTCAGGAGATAGATAGTGCAACTGAGTATTGGAGATATTGCAATCGCAGTATATACTGAATGTACGAATAGCGTAACTGTTATCGTTGCAGAAGTTGGACTCGGCAAGTCGAGCTCAAATTCCGGCTTCGTTGGCTGTATTTGCTTTTGCGCGAATGCACTTGGAAAAGGGCATGATCTACAGCAAAATTTACTGAAAAAATGATCGGTTCGCTCTATCGCTCCTGAAAGTACATGACTTTTTTGCCATTTTTTTATCTTTACAAGGGTCAGATTAGTACAAAGGGAATGGAGTATTGCTGTAATATCTGAGCTAGAGCTGCTTAAACTTCACTCTCTAGCTTTGTTTACGCAATCTTATCAAAGAAGACGTACTCTCCAAATAACTGATATGGGCTTACTAAAACAACTTAATATGTTAAATAAATTATTATTAATATTTAGCACAGAGAAAATGGGTATTAAACATCGCCACCCTGTCGCCAGCAAAGAAATATTTTTCTCAGAGAATTTGGTATTTCTAAATTTCACTTTGATAAAAACAACCCAGTTCGCTAAGAAAAGGGAAATAAAAATGAATTAATTATCGACCTATATTTTAATAGGAGCTAAGCTAAAAATCAAACAAAATAAACACATACCTCCTTCATATGTGGACACCTCGACGTGGGGTAATGGTTAGTAAACTTGTCTCGCTAGAACAAATACGACTGAGTTTGACTTGGTTGTTTTCTTTTACATTTCTTTTGGGTGGACTCATCTTGAGTCCGCCATGTTTGTAGTGGACTTTATTTCAGGAGACCACACGTGTTCATATCACAACGCGTAAAAAAAAAACACAGTCCGCTACAAATATTTTTCATTGTGCAAATGTCTGCAATATATTTTTAAAAAGCAACAAGAATGTTCCAAACAAAACAATATTTTAATTTTATTGCAGTTTATTTTTCACCGTCGAATTTTAGATTTTTTACTGGCATTTAACATTCCAATTGATTTAATTTCTCCAGTAACTTATCTTTAGAGAAATATAAATATTTTAATATTTTACATAGATTAAATAAACTTAAATAAAGGAGTGGTTAATTGATTTTTAAAATACGTAAAATTGTTTAACATATATTCCAGCAGATTTTTTAAAATAGCATTAAATAAACCCATTTATAAGAGAATCAATGTCGGAAATTTTATTTAAATGGGATAGTTGACTTTTGATTGATTTTTAAAAAAAAAGTTTTACTGTTTCTCTTGTTGGTTTGTAAGCAGATGTGTTCACGCATACTTCGATGATGGCTTTTTTCAAAGGTTACTTTTTTTTTCATCTAACATATGAGCAAAATCGGTTGATGGAGTGCTTTTGAATGATGTACATATCTTATCCAATAATATTTGTCACCAAATCCGCTATTGACGCATCTAACACACATACACTCAGTACGCGAGAATACTGAAAAGATCTCGGTCCTACTAACATGGGATTCAGAAATAAATTCTGTTAGGTCTTGTGGGCAGATTTTCGGGGTGGGGGATGAATAGCTCGTATAAAGAAACTTTCATCACAATTTCGTATAATTTACACAAACAAAGCCCTTTTAAAAGACACGCTGCAATGTTTTCATTTATTGGGCGAAATCACTTATGTTGGATTTATATTCAATTAATATTTTTACTATCTTCAATGATACTGAATATTACCTGAAAACTTAATATACTAATGTACGAGGGTAAGTAAAAAAAAATATCCGCACTTTCACCATAACATATCTTTAGGCCGTCCCGGGTATGACGTTAAACTGCATCCGAGACCTGGGTAAGACGATAAACTACATCCAACAGCAAGGCCTCTGATCAGGAGGTTTTGAGGAGCGTGGAACCACCTCTTAATTGCTGATGTTCCCAGGTCCACCCTGACCCGGGGTGGTAGCACCTGTTAGGGGTCCCAGCTATGGTAAAATAGTGAAATCCCAAGGTGTGTCCACGTCCTGGGTATGACGATAAACTACATCCGTGTCCTGGGTATGACGATAAACTACGTCCAACCAAAAGGCCGTCAATCCGATCAATCGGCTGGTCATGTCATGCCCCATCACATCTAACCCATCCAAAAACAACTACAACTTACAATTAACTTTCCCTCCCAAACCCTACACTAAATATACTAACACCTTACCCCTAAAATGTGAAGGGAAACAATGATGTTGCCAGCTATACGTTTTTTGAAACAATGATGTTGTCAGCTATACGTTTTTTGAAACAATGATGTTGTCAGCTATACGTTTTTTGAAACAATGATGTTGCCAGCTATACGTTTTTTGAAACAATGATGTTGCCAGCTATACGTTTTTTTTGAAACAATGATGTTGCCAGCTATACGTTTTTTGAAACAATGATGTTGCCAGCTATACGTTTTTGAAACAGTTGCCAGCTATACGTTTTTGAAACAATGATGTTGCCAGCTATAAGTTTTTGATATATCTAGTAAATACTGGATCTGGCATTAAATAACCCATAGTGGTTGATATGCCATAAAACCCCAAACAAACATATCTTTAGGTTTATCACACTGCCTTCTGCCCATGCATGCTTATAATTAGTACTACTGTGGTCACGTGATCGAAGTTTGAGCTTGATCGCCCCAGTTTTCTTGTTGCTTGTTACCGTGTAAACATGACTATTCTGCTAACAGTGTGCACCAAAGAGGAACAGAGAGCAGTGATCCGATTTATGATAATATATTTGAAGAATAAAAAGAGGAAAGTATGATAACACAAGCAAATAAGTTTATTATAATATGTATAAATTTATTAAAAAAGTTTCAACAACGTCTTTGATTGGGTTGTTATGATTAAAAGACAACTGGTGTGAGTGATAACATCGAGTTGTGAGTCGATAAAAGGAGCTGTCTTTCATTTGAAATGTTGTAAACCGTCTGTAATAACCGATTGACAGTCTTTCATAAGAACTGTCGTATGACTTTTGAGTTGGAATACTTTTGTATCAGTTGATAGAATCCTAGGGTTATCTCAACATTGTGGAAACTGGTTGCATGAAAAATATATGGTTTTCTGCTCAAAGTTTCGATTGTTCAGAGAGACGATACGTTTGAATCCACATTACTTTTATTGTAAGAAAACACTTTTAAAGTAGAGAAATAATCTCAGAAATCCTATTAGGATTCATTATTGGTGGCCACAATCTTGACAACATAAGATATGTAGGTGACACAGTGTTGATTGCAGACACGGAGAGAAAACTACAAAACCTCCTACAGAATGTGATGAAGGAACGCGAGAAGAAAGGATTAAACATTCATTGCAAGAAGACAGAATGAATGGTTGTTAGCAAAAGGGTGAACCCAAAGTGCGAATTGCAAATCGGAGATACCAAAATCAAACAAATACACACATTTAAATATCTAGGAAGTATTTTAATAGAAGAGGAAAAGAAAATCTACAAGGGAATCATTTAAAAAATGCCATCAGAACTTGAACTTTGATGAATTGCGAAAATAGTTTTGTTGTTTTTAATTCATACAATTAAAGCAGAAGCTAAAATTAATCTGGCGATTAAATAATTCATTTCCAGGCTTAAGAGGATTGATAATTCTGTTTGATTTGCGTGTCGATATTTTCAGATTTGTTTTGTCATCACTTTACATTCTAATTATTAACTGATCGGTTTAGCTTCACAGGTAATCCACCAAAATCTGCAGAGCCTAAGGACACACACACACACACACACACACACACACACACACACACACACACTGTAAAAAAAGAGAGAAAAAGAGAAATTAAACACTTCTGCCGTCTCTGCTCTTTTAAATTGCAACAGCACTTTTTTATACCGAAGCTGCTGTTTTTGTCAATCTCTGCAATTGGATGTGCTGCATCACCTGAAAAGAATAGAACTGCAGTTTCCATTTATTGTGCAGTGGATTGGTAAATGTGATTGTATTGTGGAATATTCCACGTCTGCCAGTTACCCCCCGCTGGGAAATGCACTCTTCCTGTTGTAATTTTCACCACCATCATACTTACAAAATATACAACAAGCATTCATTGGTTAATCACCTCCAATCTAGCTCGCTGATTGGTCAGTTTCGACCAATCAAATCACCTACACGCGACAAGTCTGTTTTCGCGCCAACTAAGTTTGAGCCAGTCACGTGATACAACAGATTATAAAAACCAAACACGAGTCATTCTCGTTCTCTCTGGTTCTCCTCTTCGTAACTCGTACGTCTTATCTCCGCTGCCAAAATGTGACCCTTAAAGAACTCCCGTCTTGACTAATGCAGTCAGACGTAAAAGAACTTTACAACGATCACCCAAGTACAATTCTTAAACTCTTCTGAACTCTTTTGGTCCAATAGACAATTCCTAACATTCAACACGAACTCAATCTTCTAAACTACAGTTTAATAGTTAATTCAACCCTTTATGAGCTCCGGTACAAATATTTCCAAATCTAAGTGACATAACTCTGTTAAACCTTTCAGTTTATATGCATGTACATGAAACACTTAATAAATTCAATTGTTTTGATTTGAATCATTACGTTCTGTCTTGCATTTTATACCATGTGTTATTTTACGTCAAATATAAATTGCATTGTGACAACCACATTGCATAGCGACCTCCAGCATAAGGGCATGATCCTTTCCACACCTTTCCTAAACAAAAATAAAATAATTGTGGCGCGACCCGCAAACATGCACGTCCACAACATATTTGGAAACCTCGTCGTTTAGGGGCCCGCTACAGTATCTATTTGCATATGTTAAGTAGAAGGGAAATAAAGTGTATAGTAAACTAAGAGATAGACAAGAAGCTGACTACTAATCACGTGTCGTAGAGCAACACAACACAATACAACAATATGTTTAAGTCGCTTGGATGAATCAGAATTTGTCGAGACTTGCATCCGGAGTCTTGCAGCTCAGGCTAGGGCTAAAGAATGAAAGACGAGACAAGAGAAAGAGAAGATTAAATAACAGATCTCTTTATAGCAACGGCAGGTTGTGAAGGTCTATAATGAAAATTTCTGTTATGGCATACTTTAAGCAACTGGAGAATTTGAATTTCATCGAAATTTCAGAAATTATAAAAATAAGTTTACAGCCAAAAAGAAACTTGTCACAGCGGAATGAACCAAATTTCTGTTCATTTAAAGAGAAAGAAGATAAAATGAGACCAAGATCTCCATTAAAAAAAGGACATAAACCTCAAGGAGGAGACGTGGAAAGAGGTTGTAGAAGTTCGAGAACAACCAAAGGCATTAAACCTCTTCAGTTCACGGAGGAAGAGAGGAGTGGTAAATAGGATCGTACCTATTTGCATATGTTAAGTAGAAAAGAAATAAAGTGTATTGTAAAGAAAGAGACATTATCTACTGATCACGTGTCGTAGAACAAACAATACAACACACCGTAAATGATAAGATTATTTAGTGATGTATTTTTCGCATAACTCTAAAAGTGATAGAAATATGGCATTTACCCACCTCCCCACTCGGGTAGGACGTGACACAAGGTCGTTTTTAATGTGGGGTACCCATGCACGGACATACGGGTCAAAGACAAACATTGTCCAGTACCCAGTGTCCACTGTTTTGGTGTCAATATCCCACCAACATTCCTTCTTTTAGTGCAGTGAGTGATGTGCTGCTGCAGGGTTGGAGCCACCGAGATTGGGTGTCGTTCTCATTAATTATACTAGACACCCTATACCTATGCACCCTATACCCGGGACCAGACACTCCGCCATTTTTAAAATCAGAACAGAAATTACTCATCGACTCCGGCCCGAAGGCCGATAAACAATAAAGGAATAGAGATATGTGAAAGGGAAGACAGTGTAATAATTGACCAAGAATAATGTTCAGTCTGAATTGCTAGAAGTTGGTCAGTTGTGTACGTGCATGTGCAGCAACTACAGGACTCCAATCGTCGAGCAATGGAAAATGGCGAAATTTTTTCTAGACTTGTACAATATTCATTGTTTTCGTCTCTTCACTAAATTGAATCGCTGTATCAGCCGACTATTAACTAAGAGTTACTCATATATATGTCATATATATCGCCTTCCCTTTATAACATCTTATCGAAAGGAAATCAGTTAATTCAATCTGGTAAATTCTTTTACAGACAATTCTCGATGGATTAGTAATAAAATTTTAGCGCCATCTGCAAAGCAATATTCTATTGAAAGATAGACTAAAACGGTTACGCATGTCCTTCGTAATCATTTAAGCGGACAATTATGGAAATTTCACACAATCAATCTCGTTTGGCAAAATGATTTTTTTATTTCTTCTCTGATCGGTACATCGCTTAAACTTTTTCATTCCTTTAGTGTGTGTATCAAAATACACTCACACTCAGAGGTTTATTGATTAGAAGTGAGCACAAACCCATTTGTTTTTGTAATATACTTGTTACAACAACAACAGTTTAAAAAAATCTTCTCAGTGTATAATTATTTTAATCGTTTCACCCCCAAACAAGGCGATAAAGACACTAAGACGCAAGAGGTTACTTAGAGTGAAGGAAACTGAGAAAATGTTACGAGGGAGAAAGGACAATAAAAAGAACAGGCTCCAATGGGAGAGAATATTGACGTCGCATTTAATTTTTTTTTTTAAGGTCGTAGTTGACAGAATAGCAAGAATCTAGAAGAATGTTCCACAGGCGGGAAGTGCGTTGGTTGTTGGTTGTTTTATGGCGTATCAAGCTCAGCGGGTCATTTAATGCTAACAAAATGTTTTAAATAGATTCATAGTGAGTGTGGTTTTAAAAAAAAGTGTCTATGTATACATATATATTTGAACAATTTTTCAATTACTCATATTTTCGACTACAATCCAACTTCTGTTAGGAAATTTACTATCTTGGATGGTTTTATTTTCGTAAAAAGTTTTTTTTTTTAAATTACTCACTTAGTAATATTTTGTTCGCACTATTTTGTATTCTGAATTCCATTCTCCAATTTGTTTTTCAAAGAATGTATAGCTGTTTGTATTGCTGGTATTTTTTTAAGTATTGCTGATAATTTTTCCTTCAAAAATTATTGTTGGTAATAATTTTTTTATTACAAAGTATTTCTAGTATTAAAAAATATTTTTACACACCTTTGGGTGTTAACTATTTGCACATAGCTGGGACCCTAACAGGTGCTACCACCCCGGGTCAGGGTGGACCTGGGAACACCAGCAATTAAGAGATGGTTCCACGCTCCTCAAAGCCTCCTGATCAGAGGCCTTGCTGTTGGATGTAGTTTATCGTCTTACCCAGGACGTCCCATTGGTGGGGTGGGGGATATTACCCCCCCCCCCTGCAGAGGTGCAGTCGGCGTATTCTACAGCCCCAGCCGACAGTGCAAGGCGGGAAGTGCGAAGAAAGTATAAGAATAGGAATAACGATTACACTTAACAATTTCAACAGTAAAACTATGTTACCTAACTGCGAATCGAGTAAATTCATAAAGTTAAAATACCAGAGGAAAGCTCATCAGAACAATAGTTATAGAAATATTTATAGAAAAGGTACAGGTAAAATACATTACGGCGATTAGAAAGTAATTGAAACCGGTTTTAGCTTTTTGTGCTTCAAGAAAAAACATAATTATATAATAGTATCCGTTTCCTTGTAAGGAAACATTCGATATTCTTTGACCGAGCATCCAGTGCTACTTTCGGTTGAAACTTATAAAATCTTTCTATTCAGGAAAACAGGTTTCTCAAGTTCACTGTTATTGTTCTTTCCAGTATTGAAGAGGGTTTCCTTCCTAACTTTTAGTTTGAAGTAGTATGGAAAGTCAACATCTTGATAGGTCATTATTTTCTCTTCGAGTTACATCTGATGACTATTTTAGTTGTTTCTGCTGTTGGAAGCTCTCAAGTAATGTGCTTTCTGCTATTTGTGCGCAGTTATTTGCTTCTGAACCTGTAGCGCCAGCGTACGAGATCCGACGAAAGATAGTTCTCTTCAAGACTCACAAAGTTTATTTACAAACTTTGCTTAACACACACGCAAAAGCGAATCCAAAACAAATCTCGTGAAATTTCACACCTTGAAGCGAAATATTTTTCGGCCAATAGAAAACTAGGAAACATTTAAAAACAAATTTCAAATAATCTTCAATCCCCAGAAACAAATTCTTTTACAAACCTTTTCGCGAGCCGACGGGAAGTTTGTACATCGTCCAATGGAAAGGCTCGAATCATATTTGGGAATGAATTCCCAAATGACCTTTTCAAGCCCTACAAACAAAATAAAAGACGGGCAAGTTCGCCTGTCATCAGAGAGAAGGAGACGAGCGGTTTAGCTCGTCCCTTGACAAACGTCAAACGATCGTTATTATTATCTCTACCTTTCTCCCTCGCCTCTTTTATGCTTGATAAACGAACGGAACATTTTAAGACTGAGCGATTACTTCAAAGACATTCCTACCCTACGATAACGCTCATACATACATACATACATACGTTCCTACCTACGTACACATAAACTCATTCTTGCAAGGACTAATACGAACATTTTGACGACCTTGTATCAACCAAAATACATTAATTTTATTTGCAGAGACCTTAATTGATTTATATGTATATAAATTTGTTGTTTCACTTTAAATTTGATTTTCTTGTTTTATACCCCTCTTATGGTAGGCTAACTAACAAGGCCAAATCAAACTAATCTGTTTCAACACTCATACACTTCCCTATAACCCACTATAGTAGACAACATTAGTCTTTCGATCTGCCCTTCTCGTATGACTAAAAACCTCACTGATTTTGAGAAACCGACGTGGAGATTGACGAAATGTGCAGAAATTCTTCCTGAATTTTTCAGCTCCATCAGTCGTCAACAGTTTTCAACGGTTGTCTCACGTCTTTCTGTATTTACCGAAAATTAATTACTTTTACTGGGCACCTTGTAGTAATAACAGACAACCATTAGAACAAATGAAATTTTTGATCTATATCACAATTTGCACCTTTTATGTAACGAGTTGCTTCAACAGTAAAGGTCTAATGTCGTATCAGCATATTTTGTGTAAGGTTAGAATAAAATATCACATCAGCACCTCCAAGAAAATCATTGATTTCACTGCGTTCTTTGAAATCTGTAGATTCTTTTGAATCACTTCCACTTTAAGATAGAAAACTAGAAAACACCGAACGAGATTTACGTGAAAAACACTTCACGAGATTTACGTGAAAAACATTCCACGAGATTTACAAAAAAAAAAAAAATAAATAAACAGGAGACTAAGAATTGTTAGTCCACTCTGTAAACTGCGTTATTATCCTCATCAGGCTACCAGCATTTCTGTTTAAACTTTAACTTATTCGGTAATTCCTATTTTCCATTTTAAGATATTTAGAGATTTATTTAAAGGAAAATGTATTGAATTGTTTCCAAATCTGATTGGAAAATGTCAAATCCATTAGTTAAATGAAGTGGTGAAGTAATCAAGAAATTAAAAAAAAACATTGCAAAACGATGATTTGAAAAAGTGAAATTAGATAAAAATGTTCATTAATTTTAATCAACGTAATAAAAAATAATTTTTCATTTCTATTTGAAGCTTTTAAAACCATTCTGTGAGCACTGGACACTTTCCAGAAATCCCAAAGTGTGAAATGAAATTAAGTGCGCGTTTTACAGGGTCCTAGATTTAAACCTAAGGAAATTGAAAAGATCCTAGCGTTATTGAACAATTTTGCGTGGATATAAATAGTTATAGATAATTGGTTGGGTGCAAATTTTCCTAGCAAACTTTTTTGAAAATAAGAATAACATACATTTAATTAAAAACGGTCAAAAACTTTGTGGATACCTTATATATATATATATATATATATATATATATATATATATATATATATCGAGAGAGAGAGAGAGAGAGAGAGAGAGAGAGAGAGATTGATAATATTAGTGGTCAATATACATATATATAAATTATTATAACCATGGAATATTAGTGTTTGAGCCTTTTTATTATATTCTTACTCTGTCCTGGACATTGAGTTCTACCCGGATTCTATCCTCTTGGAAATATATATATATGAAGAAATATAGTCTTAGGGAGAGCTATATTTATGGGATAAAGTGCTCAATATCAGAGATAGAGCGCGTGTAAATATAAAAATGAACATAGAAGTTAACACTTAGAGGCGACAGTCTGTTTCATGCTAGACGCAATCGCCAGGCCACGAGTGCTGTTATTTTTCTCGGCTATTTATATATACGGGTCAGTGGTGCATTGTGGGTAGTCTATTTTGGCGGTTATTTTACCGGGAGTCGTGTATTTATTTATTTGGGTTAAATTATTTTGCTTGTCATTATTTATTTTTATTCTTATTTTCTTATTTTATATATTTTTTATTTTTATTTTAATCGTTGTTTTTATTAACGTAGTAAAAATATGTTTATATAGCTTATTTAATAGTTTTGTTAGAGCTACTGTACACACATGCACAGATATTTTAATCCCCTGAAGATTGTTTCAGATGAGATTGAAAGTACCTGGGGGAAATGAAAATTTTCTACAGCCACCAAGAAATTAATTCGTAGACGTGAAAGGATTAATACTAAAATAAATAGACATAAAACGTCTAAACTTTTTTATCAAACTTGCTTGAATAATATATATATATATATATATATATATATATATATATATATATATAACAGAGAGAGAGGGGGGAAGCGCTGGTTAGTGTTTTTAAATAACAAATTTCACATGACTTTTCTCGAAGCTTATATTTGTTCGAAGCATATCTTAACGTAAAAAAATGATACGTGATCGTTCGAGAAAAGTCATAGTAAATTTGTTGTTTAAAAACAGTAATTTAACTTTGCTAACCAGGCGCTTCCACTGTAGCTAAATGGTATAGCACGTCAGAATATATATATATATATATATATATATATATATATATATATATATATATATATATATACACACTTCTACCCGTGTCTAACTTTTTCAGTTTCGCTGTTTTGATTATTATTGTTCCAACGAATCTTTCTGAAGAAGTGTTGGTCAAAAAAGGTCCCTTTAAAAGAATGCGTTCCGTCATTTTCAAAGCCATGTATGTATGTATATATATATATATATATATATATATATATATATATATATATATATATATATGAATTGGATCGTATTTACGATTTCAATGGAATAAATTATGACCATGGAATATTAGTGTTTAAGCCTTTTTATTATTTTACATATATATATATATATATATATATATATATATAATCTTTTTAGCATTCTTTCGCATATATATACGTGTATATATGTGTGTGCGTTTATTCTTTATTAGGAGCTTTTTTTTTTAGTGAATATTCCCTTTTTTTTTTCAAATAGTAAAATTAATGTCCATCGGCCAAGACATAGACAGTCTTAGATTTGCAAATTCTTATAAAAATCAGATAATTGTCAGAAAAATGCCAATGAGTATAATGATTTTTTTCTATGTCTGTTCAGCATGACTCTTCCTCGGGTTGCTTTTCTTTATTTTATGAATTGCTATAAATTCTTGGGAAAGATAATGGAGTAGTTTCTCGTTGTTTTCTCCATGATTTTGAATTCAGAGTAATCCTTCTTTAGACTGGCTGCCACTAAAGGCTAGATAACCCTGTCTCTCCTTTTATTTATCCAATAGCTGTGGGGAAAGTAAATGGATTTACACCTTTCCCAAGTAAACACAACAATCAAGGCCCGGATTTGATCTTGTTGCGGATGTTGAAGCGTTAGAAAGTATCAGAAGGTTTGAATGGTGAGAAGGCTTAAAATTGGGTGTGTTCAATAATCTTCCATCCACAACAATTAATACAAGACAGAAAATAATTATTCAAATCATAACAATTGAATTCATTGGTCTTAATGTACATAAGCTGAAGGTTTGATAGAGTTATGTCTCTTAGATTTGGAAATATTTGTACCTGAGCTCATAAAGGTTGGAGTAACTATTAAACTGTAGTTTAGAAGAATGAGTTCCTGTTACATGTTAGGAATTGTGTATTTGTAAAAAGTTCAGAAGAGTTAAGAGTTGTACTTGCGCGAATGTTGTAATGTTCTTTAACATCTGACTGCATGGTCAAGACGGGAGTTCTTGAAGACTACATTTTGGCAGCAAGAGATGAGACGCAAGAGTGGCGAAAAAGTGGCAGAGAACCACTCGTGTTTTGTTTATATAAGATGGTGTATCACGTGACTGGCTCAACCTTAGTTAGCGGGAAAACAGATTTGTCGCGTGCAGGCGATTTGATTGGTCGGAACTGACAATCAGCGACCTAGTATTGAGGAGATTAACCAATGAATGTTTGCCGTACTATTTCTACGTATGTATGTTTGATGGTCACGATAATCACCACAAGGAAGAGTACATTTCCCCGCGAGGGTGACTGGCAGACGTGGAAGATTCCACAATCTCAGTTCATCGATTCATCTTCCAGCGCCGATAACTTTTATGTAGGTACCTCCACAAAATGCATGTAAGTTCCTCCACAAAAACGCGATACCTAAGGTTTAAAATGTTTTTAAAAATGAAAAATCTTTCTCGAAGGTTTTATTTTAGTTTTAATTTCAAGCTAATAGATTTAAATTTAATATTTCCAATAAGCAAAATATTTGTATTTCAAAACTAATTTAAGTTCATTCGGGAGAAATTTTGTTTTGAAATCACTAAAAATCACTGATTTTTGCGCCATTTTTAAACATCTGACATTACAATATAATTATCTTTATATTAAAAAATCTTTCAAAAATAGAATATACTTTTAATAAAAAAATGATAAAACGACAAGGTTAAAAAGCAATAGGATGAAAAATAGAAAAACTGAAAGATTACTGCGACTCTGATATTGACACTCTCCAGAACATATTAAGGAGGTGTGCCTAATTTACACTATTTACATTCCAACTATTTTCCTTGTCTTTGTGGTTATTATCACAACGTTTCGGTCGTTGCGCTCACCGGCTTTCATGAGGTGCATATCGATCTGAGTAACCTATAGGGAATTCTAAACTCTTTATTTAATCTACGGTGTGTAGACTGTTCCAGTTCCACTGCTCATATATCCTTAGGGATATCATATCCGTCGAGTAATTCGTCGAAAAGACAGCATATCATGATGACTAATGGCCCCAAACTTAATAAAAACAAAGTTTTATCGCCAAGATGCTTGTTAAGAAAAAAGACTAAAGTATTTTTAATTATTTTTAAAAAATTTTAACCTTTTCTAGCACGTTCGAAATTTTGGTTAAGAATCTTTTTTTTTTACGTCAGCGGTCGCGTAATATTTAGCATTAGTTCTTTTAGTGCTTTTTTCAGTTGAAAAACACATTAATTTGGAAATTCTTGAAAAAATCAAATAATTGTCGGATTTTAATGAAATTTCCAGAAATTATTCAAAAGTGAATGAAATTATTTTAGAAATGTTTATTTTTTTAGAAAGCCATAGTAAAAATATTTTTTTACATCTGTTACCCAACTACTTAATTTTATGAAACCCCGAAAACTCAAATAAGTGTAGTTTTGTAATTTTTAATTAAATGCAGACTTTGAAGAATATAAAGCAATGTTTTTTTTTTGTAAATGGAGGAGCGTTTCTACCCAAACTTTAGCTCTGAATTGTAAAATACAAAACCCAATAAAACTAAGACATTATTTAATTAAAAAAAGCTTTTAATTTTATGAATAATATACGTTAAGGACATTACTGTCTGAAGTCAAAATATTTTTCTGGTGAAAAATGAATTTTTACAAGAATTGTTTTCTTTTCTAAAATTTTAAATACGAAGTGATAAAGTTGTTAAATATTTTAAAATTAAGTTTGAATATGTATATCTCTGAAAATCCTCTTATTAAAAGGTCTATTTTTTTTTTTACAGATCTTAAATTTGAAAGATTTTTACAATCTGCGGAGCGTTTGTATTTTAAGAATATTTTTAATATGCCAAAAGGTGTATTAAAAACGTTTCCGGCAAAAGTATGGAGGCACAATTCAGAAATAATGTCACGTGTTTCAAGAATTGTTTCTCCTGATAGCGAGGATCTGGCCTCATAAATTGCGTTGACTTCGTGTCAAAGTCTCTGACTGACCGACCATCATCGTCGCATTTACAAAATTTTTAAATTTCTTTTTTTTTTTTACATATTTCACTAAATATTTTCTTTTCATTGTTTAAATAGAATCATTTTTTTTCAGTAATAAATATACTGCAATTTCTTTTTTAGATTCAATTTTAGGGACGGAAACAGTGCAGGCGTTGGACATATCTTCGTCAAAAAGTACCTAAAATATCAATAAAATATTAGATTTTTGAAAGTATTTTAATTGTTAAGAATTACTTTATAGTTAAATAAGCTGGTTCACTTAAATTTCGAAAATACTGTCACTTCTGTCTTTCCGTCTGATAAATTGCCCTGACGTTAGTTGTCGATACATTGACGTAAACGTCAATTCACACCTCCAAAACCAATCACCACGGTTAGATATGCTTCTCTTATTTCCAACTAAATTTTTTCTGCTAAAAAATTAAGTAATGTGTGTTTCCAATTACGTTAAGTAAACTTTAAATTTCGTTAAAATAACTTTTGAAAAAGTATAATTGAATTTTACAAAATTTTTAAATGGATAATTTAACTTTTGTTTACAAAGTTGTCAAAAATGGCTGACATGATCGATTTTATGTAGATTCTGCCGACTCAAAAAAAAAGAAGAAAAATTTTAACTAAAATTTCGGACGTACTAAGAAAGATAAAATTAAATTTAAATTATCTAAAAATACTTTGGTCTTTCTCTTAATAATAACATAAACATTTAGACGATAAAAAATTGTTTATCAAGTTTGGACCTTTTATCATCAGGTTATGCTATTTTTTAGCGAAATATTGAATATAACTACGTCTAGTTCTCATTTTTATTACTGCTCAGTTATTGCTCGCCCGTTTCCATTGAATCCAAGTACGCACTGCCCGTCCCAGAGATTGAACTCACAATTACGTCACCAAATTCACGAACCAATACTTTAATTCACTAGGCTAACTAATGCTTATATCATTTGACTTAGTAACAATAAATTGTTATACTAATAACAACAAAGCTGAATACATGCTGTATATATCGAAATCCTCGACAAAATCCAAAGAAGGGTCGGTAATGTTATCAGCTCTGACCTGGCATCTTGACTTCAGTCACTTTCCCACCACCGTGATGTGGCTTCCCTTTTCTACAAATATTTTCATGACAATTGTTCTAATGAGCTCTCATCCTTGGTATCTCGATTTCATGAATTTAAGCACACTACTAGTTTGCTTACTAGGTCTCATCGTTTTACTGTTAGATGTATTCTAATCTCTTCCAGCTTCCTTATTCCCTACCACCTACGCTCTTCAAAATTTAAATGCAATTTCAGTAACCATTTTCCTGAAACCTATTCTCTTTTTCCTCAGTACCTCTTTCAAACTCTAAAACATTTTTCTTTCTCTAATATCAGTTTCATGTCCTTAAGTTTTATGCTTCCACTTGATGAGCATGATTTTTGTCCTTTTAGTTTGTCTATGCATACCCGTTTTATCTGCGAAAAAACTATTCTTTCTATTTCTATACATAAAAACTCAAAACTTCAAAAAAAAAAAAAGAAACAACCAGAAAAATTAATCTTTACAGAAATGAAAGAAACTCCTGCAAAGATTTTATATAAAATTTTAGAGTCAATATTTGTATGTTTAAATGGCTCTTTCGTAGCCATGTGTATATGCAACGAAAGGTGTCAACATTACAATGAAAGTGATTTTGCATCTATTTATTACATATGTTGTTTTTTTTTTTTCAGTTCACCTGAAGCAAAATGAAATATACTAGGCGCGGCATATATATTTATCCATTATTCATTTTATCATATAATAAAAAGTGTTCGTTTTTGGTAAATGAAAGTTTACAGGTTGATTGTTATATTTATTGACAATATTTAACATATATCTGCAACTTACTACGGCTACTCTTACTTTCACTATAACCCTTAATCTATTTTCAGTTGAAGTGCATACCTTCTTCACCGCCCCTTCGTTCAAACTGTACATTGTCATAAGAGCTTCTTTGAGGTCTGACATACTTCAATTTGAGATACGAGAAACATTACTCTCCAATATGAACCATATTGCAAAGGCCATAGGTTTAATGTCAGAGCTTGATAGAGGCCAAATTAACGTAACAAATACATAAAATGTCCCTTGCGCCAATTCTGTATCAAAATGACAGCATGTGCAGGAGCGACATCTTGTGTGAGGACCAAGCAACTTCCAAACGTGACTGACAACCAGGGCAACAATTCTCACTCCAACATTCACTAGTAAAATCTACTATTTGCTTTCACTCGTTCTTCAAATGAACACCAAGGACTATTTTGAACTATCAGAAGCAGTAGTAGCCAAACCATGATACTAGTAGGTTTCTGTCATTTGAAATGTGTCCTTACTTCTTTGGGAACGTTTCCTGGTAAAGTAGCATAAACCTTTTCATTTTCTGTAGTTGACCACAGACTCCAAAGTGAAAAATTTATTGTCTAACCAACTTTTCACCTTCTTCAAGCCGGCTTCAGTTACTCTTCTGGTCTGAACAGAATGGTTTCTTCCTGGAATTTGATTTGGCAAGATTGTTTGCTCCACTTGAAACTTTTCCACACATTAAAAACAGTATTTTTGCAAACATTCTACTGTTTTATCACCTCAATCACCATTTTCAATGCAACAAATTGATCACATTTTGTTTGAGCTGCCATATTTAATTAAACTTTATACAATAAAACAAACAATATTAGGAAGCCTTATGCAAAATCTGGAACTATTTTTACAAATAGGCATGTTTCCCATTTATGTTCAAATAATGAGTAAATATTCATGCCATACCCAATATATAAAAATTAGCTTCCATAGAATTACCAAGTAGAAACAAAACTTTGTATTTGTAGTATTTGTAAAAATGCCAGCTTCTCTCAAGTTTACATTAGTAGAGATATTTTACAGTCTATGATTGTTTATTGCCAAATAATGAAATGAAATTGTCTGTATCAAAGATAGACTGTTGTAAATCATATTTGAATCATTAAACCAATTTTGATATCACTATTGTAATGAAAATGTGCTTGTGGGGAATTCAGTTATTATTAGATCACTGGTCTCAAGGCTGCAAGATATACATTATATATATATATATATACATATACATATATATATATATATATATATATATATATATATATATATATATATAAAAGACAAGAGGAAAAACTATTTTTAGCATATGAGTTTTATCCCATTTGCCTTGATAAAATGCCTCAGAGGACAAGACACTTTGGCTAAGAATGTTTTTTCCTCTTATCTTTTTATTCATTTTGTTCCTTTACAGATACATTTTATCTGAAAATAATTTACACACACACACACACACACACGTGTGTGTGTGTGTGTGTATATATATATATATATATATACATATATATATACAGTGTGATGGGTAAATTGTCACCATTTTATATTTTTCATTTCACACATGCATTTTGTTTTTGATTTTGTTGACTGCACAGTATAGTAGGGTCAGTTGGGCACCATCTATGAGAAAAAGAGCACTATGATGCAATTTACTCCACCCGATATTTGGTAACAGTATGATATACTGTTTCACATTCATGTCAGAAGCTCCAATACAAATATTTCAGTTTGTTTGGGTGCCATTCAGAGGATGCTGTGTCTCCAAAAGATGTACCGAGAGTGATAAAATCCAAATATCCAGTCAACATCATGATATTTGGAGTGATCACTAGTGATGGCAATGCTATTCTGCCATTTATTATCCCACATGGCCTCAGATTCTATGCAGATGCCTACATCAAGTGCCTTGAGAAGGTAGTGCTGACCTGGATCAAGAGCTGCTGGAAGACCCTGTGTCTGGCAAGAGGACTCTGCACCATGCCACACAAGCAGAAGAATCCAGTCATGGCTGTCAGACAATTTCTGCAAACACATCATTGCTGACATCTGGCCACCTAACTCCCCACACTGCAACCTCCTTGATTATTAGGTGGAGTGCAGCTGAGCGAGAGACAAACAAAACTCCTTGTAACACCAGAGATTGACTGAAGGCAAGAATTATGGCAGCATTCACCAACTTAAAAAAGGAGACCATCCAGAAGAGTTGCAGAAGATTTTAAAGTCATCTGGAGGCCATGGTAAAATTAGTATAAATTAGTACATATATATATATATATATATATATATATATATATATACTAATCTTATATATATATATATATATATATATATATATATATATATATATATACTAATCTTATATATATATATATATATATATATATACTAATCTTATATATATATATATATATATATACTAATCTTATATATATATATATATATATATATACTAATCTTATATATATATATATATATATATACTAATCTTATATATATATATATATATATATATATACTAATCTTATATATATATATATATATATATATATACTAATCTTAAATATATATATATATATATATATATATATACTAATCTTATATATATATATATATATATACTAATCATATATATATATATATATATATATATATACTAATCTTATATATATATATATATATACTAATCTTATATATATATATATATATATATATATATATATATATATATATATACTAATCTGATATATATATATATATATATATATATATATATATATATATATATATATATGAATAAAGACAAAAGTAAAACTTATCTTAGCCAACATGTTTCAGCCTCTGATAAATTTTAAGATTATATTTTGCAACAATTATTTATAAACAGAAGTAAAAGTTTTGTTAGTTTTTCAGAATTTTTTAATTTAAAACTGCTCACAAATATTCTTCAGGCTAACTGAAATCAAGATAAACTATGGAGGATGTTAATCAATGAAATTTAATGCCTAATAAATGAAAATGAATAAATGTTATTTTCCCTTTGTCTTTATTCCTATTGTCTTGATGTGGTAATAAAATAAGCAAATCCAATCTCCTCTCTTGCCTTTAAACATCCGCTATAATAAAATAAACGTTTTCAGTGCTAAAGCTGAATTAGTCAAATAAAGCTTCAACTTAGTGTTGTTGCCCCATTACACTTGCTTGTAGTAATTGCGTGTATTGACATGTTTTTAATATTTTCATTCACCCAATTAATAATCATATTCCAAAAGCTATTTGGCTACAAATCATAATTTTACATTAAACATCTTTCATTTAGGATTCATTATTGCTAAGAAATTGCATATGTTATTGATGTCATCTCAACTGGAAGAAAAACAAGTACAGAGCGCTAGTATCATCCGGCAAATTAATAAAATATTCAGCATCAACTGATTGGAGCCATAGAAAATCTATGGTACATTTTTTAAATTTTCTTAAAGAATAGGAATTCATTAAATTATTTTAATCTTAATCATGCAATTTTTGTTTATTTGACTTAAGGACCTGAATCTTTGAATATTTTTCCATAATCGTTTAACAACGTCAGTGACTCTTAAATAATTTATAAATGCCTACTTTGTCAAAAGCTAAATATCTCACTTGATACCTGCTCTGATCATTTCTACAATTTCGAGCATTGCTTTACATTTTACAAGCATTGAAGTTATTAAGAACTGATTATCCATTTTAAAGCTTTAATATTGCAACATGACTACTAATTTAAAAACTTAGCAATTTAGGACATTTCATAGAAATGGCTACCATTTGTTTACATTTGTGTAGAATGAACCAGATTTCACTTTAACTGCTCAAAGAGTTGTTATCTTCATTCAGAAAATAAACTTTTAGAATCCAATAAGTATTTAGTTTACTAACAAAATACCTGATCTACAGACAGTGAAAAGTAATTTGTAAAAAAAATTCTCTTTAACTCTATGATAAACTACATCCAGCAGCAGGGCCTCTGATCAGGAGATTGGAGGTTTTAAGGACTTCAGAACCACTTAATTACTGTTGTTGTCAGGGGTGGTAGCACCTTTTAGGGTCTCAGCTATGGGCAAAATAGTGAATTCCCCAACAAAAACAAAACATTATGAAAGTAAAAAACAAAAAATGTATAGTAAAAATACCAGCATTACATTTTTATAACAAAATTACCAACAATACATATTTACAGTAAAATTACTGACAATGCATATTTCTACACATTTATCAAAGAAGAATGGCAGGAACTATGAACCAACTGTCCAAACAGCAAATTATACAGCATCAAACCTATTATAGAAGAATGGCTTCAAAAACTAAAACAAAGAAAGTAATAATACCCAGACTTCATATTGGACACTCCATGATAACACACTCTTATATTCTAAAACAAGAACTACCTCCAATCTGTACTGCCTGCCAAGAATTATACACAATAAAACACATACTGTTGCAACTTCATCTAAATCCATTTAAAATACTATCAAAAACCAACATGAAAAACCTCTTTTAGAACATTAATCTATATAATAGCCTACAATTTCTTAAAGAAATCAAATTGTATTCTAAAATATAACTTCAACAAAATTAGAACATAAAACACACATATCACCGCCTCTAGTAATTATGTGCACACAAATATGTATAGGCCCAAAAACAGAGTATCATCTACCATGTATTCAATTGTGAAAGCAGAATAACATATATTTGTATTACTTTAAAGTTCCCAAGAAAATTAAATTTTAGCATTAAATGACCCATGAAGGAGTTTATATGCTGTTAAACAGACAAATCTAATCTAACTCTGAAAGTTTTGAATAAACAACATTTTCTGCAAAACAACTATTTTCTGAAGTTGATTTTATCGTGATGCTAAGTCTAATTAAATGTCTTACTCTAGACATAGCTATGTAGAGCTGACCATGAGAGAAACATTTCAATGATTTTCTAATTTTTGTATTAATAATCATAATGTGGTTGAAGAGAAAAATAAAAATAAAATTTACTGCCCAATGCAGGGAATGTGCTCACATCCTTCCGTCAACCAGCAAGAGACTTCAGCTTTTAATAGAGATGCTATCCCCGTTGAGTGGAATAAGATCACCCAGTAGATCTCTATAAAAGCTAGTAATTTTTCTTTGTAGGTGTTTATTTTTTTTCTGTTGTTAGAACATTTGTCATGCAGGATTAACACAACTCAGGATTTTGCCAGTTGCTCAAATGCTGAGAGAGAGAGAGACAAATGAAAAAAAAGGAAAAAAGAGATTTAATTTAAACATAGTAATAATAATTAATTCAGCAAACTAAAGTAATTTCTTACATAAAAGGCTGATAGTAGATACATTATAAGTTAGTGGCATGTCTTGGACTATTTTGTTCTACTTATGAAAGGTGGAGATACACAAAATTTAGTCTTATGCAAATTTTTAAATGATATATTAATAAAAACATGAAGTGGCTAATAATGTCAAATGGTATTTATATGAGGGTTAATCAATAAGTATGTAGCCAGATGCACACTTATTTGCTAAACTTTGATATGAAATTTTTACTGGATAAAAAATTCACTATGTACACAGACAAGAAAGAATGAATAACATCAAAAATACATCTTTGTTGTATTGTGACACTATTTAGCTATGGTAATTGGCTAACTAATTAACCATAAAAATTAAAACAGAAAATAGACATTCTTAGAGCAGAAAAAAGTGCTATAATGAAAGATAGACTGATTGACGTTAAAAGAAAGATTTTAATTTGTTTACAAAAACAAACCCACGAAGAAACCACGTGGTCTAGTCAAGTCGAGTTATCGCCGAGGGAGATAGAAAGAAAGGCAAATATGGAATTATTGGCCAAAACATGTGCCGATACAAGCAGGAAGATTCAATGTTAATTATCTTTCCAAGATATCGTTTAATTTCTTTTCTTGGATACAGTTGAAGAGAAGCAATGTGGTAATTATAAACTTTTGGCATTGTCTCGATATAGGTGAGAGGACTGTTATCAACATGACCAACAGACACTAAGGCATCGAATGGCAATGTGGCACTTGTAAACTTTTGGCAATCTCCAGAAAATTAGAAGTGTAGAATTGAGATTTGACGAGATAAAAGAATTTGGTTTCTTAACAGGTCAGGGATTCCATGATAAAGCTGGCTTGGAGTAGGGAACCAGATGGCAAACTTTGACAGTGATTAATGAGACGGTCAGAGTACGAGATAAGTGACTTTTGGGTGGCCCTGGAGAAAGAAAACATATGATAAAATTTAATTGGTAAGGAGAATTTTATAAACAAAAATTCTAGATTATATTTTTAAGGAGGCCAGCTTAGCCACACCAGCACAGCCGAGAGATCATTGGTCAAATGGTAGCATGTTGATGGGCGGAGGTGAATGGATGAGAAAGGTGGAGAAGATGTTAACGCCCACTGAAGGGATTGGTATGAGATATCAATGTGAGAGAGAAAGAGTCTAGGAGGATTTCTGCCCCTCCAACCTTCCCTCACAAACAACGGAGACCCCCCCAACATAGGAAGTGGTTAATTTTCCAAAAATGGGAAATAATCAATTTTCCTGTCCTGACAACAAAGAGATTTCTTGTTAGAAATATAGATTACTGAGAACCCCAGGCCGCATTGGGCCCACACACCAAGTTTTGGTTGGTACCCATATAAATGACCAACGATGGGTAGTAGAAGTCACAGTCCAGCTCCGGAGAGAGTCAGAGACAGTTCAAGTAGTGGGAACCAGAGTGTTGCCTTGCAGAAGCTGACCAAGAGATTCCATGACCCCCGACTTTGCCGATGTTACCGATAGCAAGTTATACTGACGAACAAAGTTAAGCAGCACTTAAAAACTAAATTAGTTGACTTACGATATCAACTTGCTTGAAACATAGAAGTGTCACATTTCGTAGGAAACAGACTGGGAGAAAAACACGCTCCTGTATACAATGGAAGGATAAAGTTGAATTGTTATTTCTTAAACATACTTGGACCTCTTGGGTTTTTCTCTCATTTATTTATTTTTCTTTGCGCTTGTGCAATGTCACCTTCAATTTGGACTCAGCTTACACTACGGCCCAACGCCTGATTGATCTCATTTACCTAAGATCAAAGTCACAATATGGGTAGGTTAGACTTGAGATCGAAGCAGTTACTCCAGTAACCAGATGTTGCAAGTGAGCTGGGAACGATAGAGTTTGCATTGAACTGGGACAGCTGGTGAAGCCGTTAACATCGACGACCAGAATTCGACCCTAGTGCCACATATTGGTACCTTGACCACTGGATTCGACCCTGGATGGCTGAGTGTCACATATTGGTATCCTGACCAGGGGATTTTGCTGAGTAGCGACGACCACTGAACAACCGGGACACAGGCTGGTGGCAGCGACAAAGAGTCAACCCCAAAATGCTGGTAGAAGAAACCTTACAGCTTCGCACCACGACTGGGAGTTGACCACGGGCCGACGGCCTGGTGTCACAGTATAGAATAAATTCTTTTTTCCATTCATTAAGCTATGAATGTATGGCTTCCTTTACCAATATGCTTAAAACATAGTTTATTATGATTATATAATACTAGCAATGATATATGGTTGTAAAACTTGTAAAAAGCACAAGGAGCAATACAATGCTTGTGGTAACTAAGAAAGAGGATGGCATGGATCAGAGAATAGTCCACGATAAAAGATATAAAAGAAGCAATTAAACAACAACAATAAAGGTGGGAAAGACATGTAGCAATAAGAAAGGACGACAGATGGAGCAAGAGGTTGCTTGCTTGATGCCAAACAGATGGCAAATGCAATATAAAATGACTAAAAGTTTGAGAGATAAGACGGATGTTTTTACTGGTTAAACATGGCAGACAATATTCATGGAATGATTTAAGAATGACCTTTTTCCAGCTGATGATACTCTGTTCGTTATTAGATAAAGTGGTAAAGAGAGAGATAATGTATTGATTAATAAGTATTATATTCCATGGCAATAGGAATATATACTTGAAAAACAAGGTGGATAAAATAAGTAAAGGTTTATTGTAAAAAACCAGTACAATAAGAAAAAAGGTAACAGTTATGCACAAGGAATAAAGGTAACAGTTATGCAAAACAAGTCAATCCAGTAGGGAGTGCTACTCTTGGAAGGTTGATAGTTCTCACCTAAGTCTGAGTCATACTAAACAGATCCCAGCTAGAATATCTAGCTACTCCCCCATGAGGGTTGCATGTGGCACAAGGCCGGATTTAATTCGGCTTTTCCAAGCCCGTAGTCTCGGCCAAAAATATTCCCTACTGGAACCCGTAAAAATGGGTTCAGGGACAGTCTACCTCCCCAAACGAGACTCTGCCCTTTGGCGGAGCCTCGTCCGGGTTCCTCTCTGCTCAGAGACAGAGAGTTCGACTGTCTAGCTGGAACAGGTTGCAGCTAGACTCTGTAGTCCATTGACTTACAGATATTTATAGGTAGTTACTACCTATAATGTATTCACTCATGGGCGAGGGGGGGTGACAGGTTATTCCATTACATCAATAAGTAAAGCTATTTTCCCAACAAACATAGCTAAGAATTATAAAGGATAGGAGGTTGTGGAGAGCCATGATTTCTCATGTACTGCAGAGAAATGGCACATAGAAGACACAAGTTATGAAAACAGAAACATTCTAATCTAAGTACCCATTCTTTTAATAAGCTATTACTATATTCAAATGAGTACCATTCCTTAGATCCACTAGTTTAAATTTAAACTGCCATTCCATTTATATAGAGTTAACTCATCACCATCCTTTTTGTATTCCATTGGTAAGGAGGATGTTCCACTTATCCTCTTCCCCAAAATTGTGGAACAGACTCCCAAGAAGATGTTTCCCCAGTCATGACAATCTTAACCTCTTCAAGTTTATGGTCAACCATTTTCTATCCAACATATTCTCATAATATGCACTTCTTAGTTCTTCTTAGAAAAAAGGGAAACAAAAAGGACATTCATACTTAACAGCAGAAAGAGAGTGTTGAAACTTAAGGGTACATAATGAGGAAAGAGGGCTTGGAAAATTTAATACTCACTAGACAGATTGAAGATAAGAGGAAAATAATGCATAACATACCTAGAAAGCTTGAGTAAATGGATGGCAAAAGAGGGTTTAGGAGCCAAAACAAAATTTATTACAAGCTACAAACGAGAGGAAATTGTGGAAAACCAAGATCACCAACATCATGATGGGACATGCCACGAAGAAGAAGAAGAAGAAGAAGAAGAATTTTTATGTTTGTGTCGAATAAATATAAAAAGATATTTCAAGATGCCTAAACTTAGTAGAATTGATATAATTAATGAATACAGTGTAAAATAATGTATTTAGTAACAAATTGTTTAATTTTTAATTTGTCTTTATTTACATTCCTATTTTTGTTTTTTGACCAAGCAAGGGAATAAAGCCTCTATGATACAAGAGGTTATTGAGTATGACAGAATATGAGACAAAAAAAAAACATTATTAAAGAGAAAGAACAAAAAAAGAACAGGAATTAAGACAGAAGATAATGATTGACATTGCATTTAAATTTTTTAAGATTAAAGTTGACTGGAAATCCAGAAACCAAAAGAGAGTTCCACAAGCAAGAAGTGTGAGAGAAGAATCTATTAGGACAGAACGCTTGGTTATATCTAACCAATTCAACTTATAACAAAACTGTACAACCATTTACCTTTCATTAACAGTGTTCATGTAGCCCATATCTAATAAAACAGTCAGGATACACAGTTCACAAGATGTTGTACAAGAATGCATAAAGACAAATAAATTGATTCATAATTACTAATGCCCTGAGCTTTTGTTGGACACTAAGTTCGGGTGGGGGTCTTCATAGAAATATCGAAATTTCAGGATGAGAATTAATTGCTAAACTGTCAAGGAAGAAGATTAGTCTGAGGGACAGGATTGACTGAGGTGGTTTTTATTTGGCATGGACCGATCAGTGATGGGGCTGATAGGAAATGACGAATGAATTATATTGACCAGTAGACAGAGAATCTATTGATTGATTATATGAAGACTGCGAAAAATATAAAATTTGATTTGTAATGCTAAAATAGTGAAGTTGAAGAAATATATAAAACTTTGAATAATGCTAAAATATTGAAGTTAAAGGAATATATAATGTATAGATAAATATATTAATAATATGCATAATGTAATAATATAGATAATATCGATTTGAGGATATATAAGATGCTAAAGAAATGTTTAGGGAATCGAAACATCATCTGTAAATCAGATTTACACTTTTGATCCTCCTACATTTTAAGAGTCATTGTGCAAACATCAGTCATTTTGTATTTTCTTATTTTTTATATTTATTTATTTACTTAGTTATTTTTATATTAATGTAATTATTATTTTATTTTAATTTGATAAATTATTATGTATTTATTTTAAATAATAGAAGGTTTTGACATAGCCATTTTCTTTTCTTTTTTATGACAATATATGTTAGGTTGGGAAAGGAATATTTCTTTTAGGAAAAAGTCCACAGTGTAGGTTAACATTTTGACAAGACTCGATAGTGGCACTCTCAAGAACTTTCCATCTAAATAAGTGTGATATTCTTCAGATCGAGGTCTTGGTTGAACTTATTTCTGTGTATGACTAATGCATTTGATAAATTGTTAAATGAGTTGGTAAAGAATATTTTTCCTTATTCCTACATTTTTCTATATTTACACTATATTTTTAAAGATATATTTTACTTATATTTGTATTTTCATATATATATATATATATATATATATATATATATATATATATATAGTGAATTTCAATATTATATACAACCACCATTTACTTTATCAAATATGTCCTTATTGACTATATGCTTATGAACATAATTCATCCAAAGGTTTGGTAGCACTGACATGCACTAGTGTCTTCAATAATATGCTGTTCTGTGCATCAGAAAACAAATGGCAGCCATTCTTTCACATATTATTTGTTTGCTTAGAAATAAACATTATAGTACATCTTCTATGCCACAAAAAGTAGAAGCTTCTTCCATAATAAATGGTTTTGCGTCCTATATAAGGTACCTTTGTTGATACATTCTTTAAGTATTAAGTTATAAAGGAAATATAAATTTATTTTAATCACAGGAAAAATATTTAGCACCGGTCTTACATGTGTGCATATTTACATTGTCAGACTTTATTATGCAAATTAACATTTTCACAATAAAATATGTATGAACAAACAGATATTTTATATTATATTCAGAATATTATTCTACTAGCTTAAAAGCCACCCTATTGAGCAGCATTTAAACTAGCTCCTGTAGAGAGCTCTTGATTAGGCCTTCATTACAATAGGTGGGGAAGAGTAGATGTGATAGGCAACAATAAACTACAGAAGAACACAAAATTGATCGCTGCATTCAAGTATTGCATTAATATTTAAGCTTACATTTTAAAAGTTCAATGATAATTCTTTTGTTGCCACTTAATTTAAAATTTGATGTATGTAGGTCCTTACTTTCCATACAAACATTTATTTTTATTTCATGGCTGACTTTTGCTGGATTTCACTATTAATTTTGATTATTGCTAATCGTAAAAAAATTCATGGTAAAAGATCATGTTAAAAAATCACCAAAAACAATCACAGTGATGAAAACTTGGAATCCAAAATTTTAGTATTGTGGATCCGGATTTGTCCAGAATGTTTTTAATTTGCTTGCAGTGTCAGCCCAATTCCAGAATGGGATGATATGTTGGGCTACAAGAGTAAAGATGAAAACATGGACATTTTTATTTTGAAACGATGTAATTTGAGAACAGTAATTTTTTTACATTTGAACATGAGCTATTAAAAATTAGAGAGTTGTGAGCATTTAATTGTCTTTATCAGAGAAGTCAAGATGGTGGAATCTGAAAACAATTGCAGTAATGTAAATTTGGGAATCCAAAATTTCAGAATTGTGGGTTTGTATGCAGCCCAGAATGTTTTTAATTTGCTCACGGAGTTGGCCTGATTCCAAAATGACATGATATGTTGGGATACGGCCTCAAGGAGTAAAGTTAAAAAGTCTGACACAGTGACACACTGACATTTGCATTTATTATATAGATTTATATTAGCACTATATCATGTGTGTTTCAGCTTTTAATATCTATCCTTATTAAAAAATATTGTTAGTAATTTGCTTCAGGGATGCAAAATTTTATCATACAAGCAAACTAAATGCAACATGATGTTTTATTTATAATAATTCATTTTTATTTATGAATAATCTCAAACATTATTGTTCATAGAAATCTATGTTTGATGAGTTGGTTGGTTGGTTGGTCAATTTTGATTAGTAGCTTATCAACCTCTATGGGTTACGTAATGCCAAAATCTAAATATTCTGTACATACTTAAACTTTCAGGGTAAACATTTTTTTTTTTTTAGGTATACAGTTTGTAGATGATAAAATGTATTATTGGTATTTTTCAAGAATGTATTGCTGGTAATTTCACTGTAAAAATATTTTGGTAATTTTTTATAAAAAAGTATTGCTGGTATTTTTACAATAAAATGTATTTTTATACATTTTTAGTGTTGTATTGCTGATATATTTTTACTTTCCTAGTGTTTTATTTTTGTTTGTGGGTTCACTATTTGCCCACAGCTGGGACCTTAACGGGTGCTATCACCACAGATCAGGGTTGATCTGGGAACAACAGCATTTAAGAGGTGGTTCCATCCTCCTCAAAATATCCATTCTCTAAACCATAAGCCTTGCTACCAGATATAGCTTAATGTCATACCCAGGACATATTTGATTAGTATAATATCCCATATAACTGAATAATTTATTATTTATTATTTTACATGTTAATAAGTGCTCTTTGATATTCTATAATTCACAAAAATCATGCAATAAATATTGTTGGGCTTACCAAATATACATTTTCATCCTCGGTCATATCTACCTTCAGTACAGATATTTCCCCAAACATTTACTACAAAGAAATAAAGATGGCTAGGGGAGAAGTTAGAAGAATGTAAATGAAGTTTTTATTTTCTAGAAAGAGAACATGCTATCAAAGTAAAGAAATACATTGCATACCTTCTCTCAGGCCTTGAAAATGAAATCTAGTGGACTGTCTTTGCTCACAAGTCCAGCATGTCATGTGCAAAAGGTTGTGTTTTACCTCACATGTCAGCAAAACATCATAGTGGCTCCTACCAAAATGAATGATTTCTATACTGGCTTCTCTTACTGGCCACTCAGGTCTGTATGTATAGCCAATTATAACACCTACTAATTAAGGAAATGGGAGGAAAATTATAGTATAAGCAATTTTCTTCTTTTTTTAATCATTTCTTCCCAAGCAAGGAAATAATGTCACTATGATGCAGGGGGTGAAGGAGAATGAGAAAAAAAAGAGAGGAAAGGACAGTATATGCATTTAAATTTTTGAAGATCGTAGGTGGCAGAGAAGTAAGGAATCAGAATGGAGTTAAACAAGTGAAAAATGTGTTAGGATAGAAGAGACAGTTGCATGTAGGTAGTTCAAAAGTAAAATGGTGAAACCTAATTGCTAATCAGGTATCACGTTTAAATTCATGCAGTTGAGGCTCTAAGGAAAAAAACATTTTATCCCACTGTTTTTAGTCATTGTCGGTAAAAAAAATCTGACAAAACCGAGTGAAATATTTCATTTAAAAATCCCAGAAATTTTAAAATTAAATTTTCAATCTTTTCAGTCTTAATTCTGTAAATATTTTAATCTGTGATACAAAATCTGTGAAAGTATCTTTTCAACCTTACCCTATGTTACTTCACCGATAATCACATTTTGTTAGCATAAATACTAATGTTATTTCTAGTGATACTTCAAAATTGATCCCAAGCAATTTGTAAAGACTAATGAGGTAAGAAATGCTGCCTCCTTTTGCTCTGATGCAGTTTTAAGTTCAGGTTAATCATTGAGAAAGTCATAATAGTGGCTGATGGGAAATCAATGGCTACTTAATAGAATTTAACTTCTCTGTGAAGGAGCCCAGATTTCAGAAGGGAATTTTGCCAAATTCTTTAGAACCAAACTAATTAGATCAAAGCCTTTGTTTCTTCTCTGTCCCTATTTAATAAGTGATGGTTTTGGTTTGACAATGTCCTTTGATATTGGTTTTAAATTTAGATTTGCAGATAAGTATATATAGTAGCTTTTAAATAACCTTCTGCCTGGGGGTTACTTATAATTAGTGTTGATAACCTTTCATACAAAGAAGTGTAAATGCTTCTATAAGTATTTATTTCTTTTCTAATGGAAATGTAAGTGGTTTGTGAAGCATTGAACTCAGAATCAGTAAATCAATTTCAAACTGATGCTTATATTCACTTACCATTTATGTTCAATCTATGAACTTGTCGAGGTTTATCAAATATATATGGGTGCTCTTAATTGTACTTTCCAGAGGTACAGCTATTTGAAGTATTTGAGGTATTTAGTATTTATTGAAATACTTAGTATTTACCAAATCCACATCCATAATTTTTATGATGGATTCAAGGTATGTGACATCACTGCTTTCATTCCAATCCCAGATCATAGTTTGTTTTAGAAAGTTTTATCTTGATTCTTATTTCATGTAACACTTGATAGAATATGTTGATATTAACCAACATTAAAAGTAGACAATGGCTAGGGAGAAGTCAAAAAAATGTAAATGAAAGATTTTATATTATACGAAGAAAAAATACAAACAAAATTTAGAAATATGTTAGATGCTGTCATTCAGAACTCCCCCAAAAAACTAGCAAATATAATAGTATGTCTTTACTCAGAATTTCAGCGCGTCATTTCATAAAAAGGCTATGCTTTTCCAACATGGCAGTGGAGCATCCACTCTTCATGGAGTCTACTTCAAAAACTCCCATCTGGACTCATTGGTAAGTCACTCAGAGAATGTTAAGGGACACTTGACCAGCTAAATGCAGTGAATACTAATTAAAGAAGAGGAAGAAAAGTTAACCCAACAGAGTCATATCTCTGTGTTCTATTCTATTACCATATATTTTGGCAAAAATATCTTCTCTCTAGCATAGCTGATAAAAAAGAGACTTGCTGAGTGAACAGTTGGGAAAAACTGTCTCCCATAAATACTGCCCACCCAGTATTATCTATACAAGATTACAACACATTGTCAAATTTGACAGGCTACAAGTGTCATATGACCTGCCAAGTAGAGTGCATACTAATTCTTCATTATCCTCTTTTGGCCATTTACTCTTATTTTTAGATTCTTCACCGTTTTCCACCCTTTCTCTTGCTTTCTATATCTCCTGTGAGTGTTCAATTCTCCAAATTATCTTTACTCCTGATGTATCCTAAAAACTTTAACTATCTCTTTCTTATTGTTAACATTAGTTTCTTTTTAGTTCTTTTTCTCCTGTTCTGAAAATTCTATTTTTACTACTTCTATTTTCTGTGTCCCTTCTGGACATTGGTGATGATGACTCTCCACAACTTCCTGTCCATTGTAGATCTTAATAAATTTTATCTTTTTGTTATTTCTCCTAAACCCAGTTCTGCCATCCATTTACTGAAACTAACTAGGTAGATTATGTATTGCTTTCCTCTATCTCTTGTACCTTCAATCTATCCTATGAGTATCAAATTCTCTAAGCCCTCTTTCTTCATCATGTGAACTAGAAATTTCAACACTCTCTTTCTGATGTTAAGTATAATTGTCCTTTTTGTTTCCATTTTCTCTAAAACTTTGTCATTGCTCACATATTCAGTCCATGGTATTCTCAACATCCTTCTGTAGAACCACATTTCTGTTGCTTCAAGTCTTTTCTTCATCTGTAAGGAGATTGTCCAATATACACCACTATTACATAATAGTTCTGTACTCTTTTCTTTGTTTCGAATGAAATTTTCTTGTTTCTTCATACTTTGCCTAACTTCTGGAAGGCATTTTAGTATCACACTTTTTGTCCTCTTTTAAAACACTTCCTAATTATTGTATTATTTGTTTGATTTTGGTATCTCCAATTTGTAATTTGTATGTTGGGCTTTTCCTTTTGCTGACAACCATGCATTCTATCTTATTGCATTTGATCTTTATTCCTTTCTTCTCACTTTCCTTTACTACATTTCATAGGACTTCTTTTAGTTCCCTTTCCGCATCGACTATCAACTCTGTGTCATTTGTATATCTTATGTTATTAAAATTGTGGCTGCCAATAATGAATCCTGGGTGGACTTCTAATTCTCTCAGAATCACCTCACTTTATAGGTTGAATATGTCTGGTGAGAAGACATATCCTTGTCTTACAATTGTTACTATTCTTTCTTTTTATGTGCCATATCCTTTCAGGATGTAGGCAATCATGGCTCTCCACCTCTTCCCTCTATCCCTTCGAGCTTTCAACAAGTTCCTTCCCTCTGCTTCCTCCCCCAGACCACGTTCTATTATCCACTTGCTTAAGCTTGTCAGGTATGTCATGTGTTGTTTTCCCTTGTCTCTCTTTCCCTCTATTCGACCCGTGAGTATCAGATTCTCCAGGTCCTCCTTCCTTATTATGTTTCCAGAAACTTCAGCTGCCTCTTCCTGATATTAAGCATAAGCCTCCTCCTTGTTTGCAACCTAAGACCTCATCGTTGCTCACATGCTCAGTCCATGATATCCTTAGCATCCTTCTGTAGAACCACATCTCTGTTGCTCTGAGTCTCTTCTTCATATTTGAGGAAATTGTCCGACATTCACTGCTGTAAAGATGTCACATAACAGTTCAGTATTCTTTTCTTTGTTACCAAAGAAATCTTTCTGTCTCGCAGTACTCAGCCCAGCTTTTGGAATGTGTCCTTGGCCATCCCAATACGCCTACAGATCTCAGTGTCACACTTACCATCCTCTGCTTAGATGCTTCCCGATATTTAAACTTCCGCATCTACTTGATTCTAGTGTTCTTGACCTTCAAATCGCATTTCTGGCTCATCCTCTAACTGATGACCATGCACCCTATCTTCTTGTAGTTTATACTTAGATTTTTCTTCTCACTCTCTGTTACTATTACTACTACTAATAATAACAGAATGTTATCACTTGATCTTTAGTGAAAGCGACCAGTTAGTATAACTATGAACACTGAGTGGAATAATAATAAGGATACTGAGGAGGGTGTTAAATAATGGTTGATGTGTAGTTTTGTGGTTTAAATGAAGTGAACAAAAATGAAGAACTGTGCATCCTTAGCAATTCCTGCAACAGAAATTAGCAAGATGGAAAATATTTGGGCTGTAATGTTTGATTCCATTACCAATTCTTAATTGCACTTCGGATATCTTTTTCTCTCTCCTACCACATGTCCTTTTCCTCTCATTCTCTCTCCTCTTCTTCCTCTACCTTTTAACTATCGTGATCACAATACTTGTGCTTGTCTATCATTCAAAAAGCCAAAAGAAACCACCAGTGAATCCTCTCTTATATAGACATTTGTTACCCACAATGCTCTGGCCTTTGTCTATCAAAACTCTCTTCCTAATTTACTCAGTTTCTCTAATGGCATCCAGGTAAGTGATACTTCTTCCTTTATTAATTTCTTCAAAACATAGGAAACTTACTGTCACTCATTCCCCAACACGAGAACCTGAGGATTATGGCCACATTACATTGAGACACCAGTTTCTGTACAATCACCAAAGTTAAGCAACGTCAGCCTGGTCACTAACTAGATAGGTGACCACTTGGGAATACCAGGTGCTGTAAGCTTGAATTTATGGATGGTGTAATTGCTAATGGCTCAGGATTTTTAATCGGAGAGCTGAATTCCAATTCCAGTTGGGTTCGTTATATTGACTTATGCACAAATACTCTTGGGAAAGGTATGCCTTCTCCTCCAAGCTATGGGTTAATTAGTAAAACTTGTATAAATAAACCATTATTATTCCCAAAAATAAAATAAAATTGTCTACAAAATATTTAGATGTCAGCATTAAATAACCCATAGAGGTGTTAATATGCTGCTAAATAAAACAACCAGTCAACAAGAACCAAACACTTATTATAAACATTCAAATGTAGGGATAAATCTTCTATATGCTGTGTCCTTTCAAGGCTCTCCACAATTTCCTATCCTTTGCAGCTCTTACTACCATTTGTCTTATTACCATTTGTTTCTCTCCCCCTTGTTCTGCATCCATTCACACAAGCTTATTATGCAGGTAACCTGCTGCTTACCTATCTACTTTTTGTTTTTGACATATTCTGTGAGTGTCAAATTTTCATAGCTCTCCATCCTCATTGAGTCCAAGAAATAAATACTAGTAAGAAATTAGAGAAGTCAGTTACGTTTTAAAATATTATTGATTTTGAAGTTTGAACGTATATACATGCTAATTCTTATGCATAGATCAAGTTCATACTAACATTTCTTTTTGTATTATTGAGAATATGCGATTTGACTTCAGTCTTATTCTTGTTTGTAGAGTGTTTTTCTTCTGTATAACACAACCCCATTTTCTGAAGCTAAAAATAGGGAATAAATTACATCCTTGAGTATAATAAAACCTCTGTAGTACAGCCATCGCAATGTAAATTTTTTTTTTAAAGTTGTACCACAGGAGGCACAGTGGAGTAATGGATAGTGGCTCGGATTGAGGAATTGGAGAACCGAGTTCAAATTCCAGTCAAATCCATTACATTCACTTACGTGCTAATACCCTTGGAAAAGGTATGAATCCTCTTCGTCTCCCCCCAGCAATGGGTAAATAGCAAGACAAACCGGGTTATATATCCTTGGATGGCAACTTGTCAACTGCAGAAAGAAATGGCAACCTACTGTGGGAAAAAATCTACCTCGTCAGTCATGTATCAAAAGATACATGATCACCTAAGCATGTATCAAGCATGGCACATAACTGACTGACCATATTATCTATTAAAATCTCAATGCCATACATATATTTTGATAAAATATTTAATTTTTCATGATATTAAAGAATAGAAATGAACCGGATGTTTAGCCATTACATGTTTCTTCTTCTAATTTCCGTTTCAAAATTATTTTCAAATTTTGGGAGAAAGGTGCTTTGTTGTAAAATTAATGTTATTAAAACATGACAGATCTTCTGCATTCTCTTTATTACTTTTTTTAATTAATTTTGCTGAATTTCCTGCCTTTGAGACAAAAGACATTCAATTAGGCTGATTCCCAAAGAATAAAGATTGCTGACATATCAAATACCTTTTATAAACAATTGTTATCAACACCTGCCTACTTTGTGTTTTATTTTCTATTGTGTCAACTGAGTGTATCTAAAATCTTTTTTTAAGCTAAGTAAACATTTCTGAAAATGTGCACTTGTGTAGAATAGAGCCACTGACTTATTTTGCCTTTAATTTTCATTCAAAATTTCTAATATTATACACAAGAAAAGATATATTCTCATATTAAATTACTACAGAATACTCACTATAGAGTTTTGATATATTTTTAAAATATTTTATTTCTCATAATAACATATTGAAGTTGTTTAAGTTGAGCTGAGACTAGAATTTTTTCTTTAAAAGATTCTTAAATGATGTAAACAATCAGCACTGTGTTACACAAATTAAATCAATATGACTTTTGTAAATGTAGGAAGATTAAAGTTTTGACAAAATTCTATTTTTAACAGACGACAAAGTATATTTCCATTCCTATTGCATCAAGAGATTAAAATCTATATTTCTTTTATCATTGCAAAATGTATTTTCTCTTTTGTTTCTAAGGACACAAAAACTTCCAAGACACTTTGACTCAGGTATTCATAGAAGCAGAAAATTGCCACTATATAGATTTTTTCCAATCTTAGCTAATGACAGTGACTCAATTCAGATCAGATATTCATAGATTATCTTAGGAAATATTGATGTATTTTATTTCCAGGATAATTGATTTCCAGTTACTGTTTGTTAACATGTATTCCTGCTAAGATTTTCAGCTGTGTCATAATAGTACAAGTAAAAAGGAAATCTAATCAAAGCCAGTTCCAGAATCATATTGGGAAAATATAAGAGATATATGTGTATTAAAGATATACTAGCAGTACCTTTTGAAAATTTCATGGTTTTCCTCTTCAAATATTCAGATATATCATAGTATTTAATGAAACTCATTGTGAGTGCTATGACTACAAGATACCTGTAGAAATCGTGACTATTCCTTCGATATATATTTGAGCAGGTCATAAAGATGTAAGAGAATAAAGCTGAAAAGATTTAAATCATTATATACCAGGCTAGGAAGTTCAAAGAAGTATGGTCTTTGATAAGACCTACAAGCTTCATTTACTGGAAACTATTTTTAATGATTGATCTGAGAAAGCACATATACAGCTGACAGGTTAGATAATTCTGAGTTTGATAGAGAGAGGGGCATGAGAGATATGGACAGACCAGATAGATAGATAGATAGATAGATTGTGTAGTTCAGCATTCACAGTTCCAGAGCCAGGTAACAGCTTAGTTTGACTGTTTGGTTTGATTGTCAAGCATCCTTAGTCATGGGGATTGCAGGGTTAAATTATGCAGTAGCAACTCAGCCAAATATTTATGACCCATTTATTATACACTTAACTCTGCCTTTTGAGTACCACAGATTTTACTAGAAATATAAAAACCTCATAAATGTGAATAAATTTGTTTTTTTATCAAATTATCTTCTCTTTTTAAACTGACGTTCATCCAAGGTTATTGAATGAGGTGTGTGATCTGAATGAAAGAACAGAGAAGGTGGTACAAAGATTATGAGGACAAAGAGGAGAGATAATCATTGACCCTTGTCTTGCAAAAGTTAAGATTGTAATGTTCAGTGAAGCATCCATTCAGGATTCTGTTTCACAATGCAATGGGACTCAGATAAAAGCTATCTGTGTCAAACTTTTCCCTTACATTTGGAATACAGATTATATTCAATGATGTTTGAACTTCTGGATTTGTCAGAAGAGAACATCGCCTGACTTTTTCTTTTGTTTGTTATTACAATTTATGTTATATAACAATTATCTTCCATCAGTTACAAGATGAAAGGTCATTATTCAATAGAAGAAGGTGTAGAAAATTCTTTTTAATCAACAGAATAAAAATAATGAACAGAAATTTGTAGGAAAAATGTTCCTTAAATGACAATGGTCACAAATGTTGGGGAACATCTGTCCAGGTTTTTGTTACTGTCCAAGTGTCAGGATTCTAAGCATTTAACAAAACATTTTTTTTAACTCAAACATGAAAAAGGTTATTTTCTGAAGGAAAAGTAGAAGCAGGACATCAGCTGAAATAACATTTATATATTCTTTTCAGCGATATACAATAGAAATAAAATGTTTAATATTCCTTGTTGTGAATGTTTTATAAAGTAATTAAGTGTTCTTAGTATGGTGCGAAATGTGTGGACAGACTTACTTTATGAAATTTTAGCCTAATGTGTTAGTGAATTTGTAGACAAAGACTTAGTAGGCAGTTGCTGGTTAATCCCATCTATTGAGCATGAACAAGGTCTTAGCTGGCAGCTGTTGGCTGTCAATCCCTTCCATTGTGTATGTGTGTACATGAGTGTATGTGTATGCACATGTAGCTCAAACTGGCCTCTGAAATTCTTTTGAGCCTCGAGAAGCAGTATGCTCCTATTTTTATATCCATAAGGGGATTCAAAATCTAATTTCACATAGAGGTGTGAACTTTTTGAATACAAGGTTTTCATTGGTTTGAAAATAATTTCACACTGGCTCATGAAAATCTTTTCCTCAAATTTGTAGGAGTGGTGAAGGGAGTTATTATTGTTATTTTCTAAATGGTTCAAAAATAACACTTGACAAGTTTGCAACTATGTCCATGATTGTTTATCCAACAAACCTTATGATGGGATTTTATTGGTTGAAATATAGATATAGGATTTAATTCCTATAGATTTTACTTGGCTTATAGTTTTTTGGTATGTGCCTTTGTAAATCTGCATCAGAATCGAATCTATTCCTTATTCAATTCCTAATTTCCAAAAATCTAGGATATCCTACCTATGTGAATGATGGATTGGAGCTATTGAAATTTAAATAGCTCAGAAATATTTTAACAAATGACTGAAAATCTGTCTCTAAAATCCAAAGCCACATAGGAATAGTAAAAGGTGTTTTCCAAAAGCTAAACAAGTATTATGAAACATGAAAATTTAATTAGAAAAAAGAAAAGAGTGCTGAATTGCTGTGGTAATATCAATCATTCTATATGGCAGTGAATGCTGGACAATTTCACCACAGATGAAAGGGAAGTCAGAAATGTGTTTCTACAGAAGGATGATAAGAATGCCAATAACAAAACATGTAGATAAAGAGGAAGTTTTAAGGAAAATTGAAACAGATGGGACAATTATACATAAAATCAGAAAGAGAGTGCTAAAATTTCTAGGGCACAGTGAGAAAAGAAAGCCCAGAAAATTAGACACTCACAAGATATAGTGAGAACAGGGGAGGGAAAGAGGAAAGCAGCCAGTAATCTACCTAACAATCTAGTGTAAATGGATGGTACAACAGTGGGAAGAAATAGTAAAAAAAACAAATATTGTTTAGAGCTATGAAGGATAGGAAGATGTGGAGATCCATGACCACATGTATCTTGAAATGACACGGCATATAGAAGATTTGGGGGTGCTGAAAAATTATCAAACTGACCAAAAAGGGTTTGAAAAAAATTCTGGTGTAAAGTAAGTCAGGGCAAGAACTTTTCAGTACCCTACTTCATCTCTATTGCATCAAGACAGAATTTATCAGGAGTGAATTTGATGGACACTGACTTTACAATCTCCAAAGTATAACTAGATGTTTAAAAAAATGAATTTAAATATAAAAAAATGTGTTATGAAAAGAAATGTCAAATACCCAAAGTCGGATCAAAGCAACCTTGGATCAGTTATTATCGATATAAATGTACAAGTTTCTGCCTAAAAATGATTTATTGGCAATTTTATCACGGTTGACTTGCTATAAGTACATCTTTGCATGGATGACTGCATGACATCAATTATATTATAAGGAATTATTTGATGATTTTGCTCCTATTCTTTTTTCTTTTTTTTTGAGGATTTAATTACAAATACAAATATTATATGATGTGGCCAATCTGGTGGATGAATGACAATATTTATTTTTTTGCATCAACATAATCATAACATTCCATTGTGTTTTAATGCATCATAGGAACCTGAAAATCTTTTTAATAAAACAACTTTGTTGAAAGTTCTTTTCTTTTTTTTATTTTCATTTTCTACAAACAAATTTTGGATAATTCAAACTATCTTTAATATGAGGAACCAAAGCTGTAGCTCTTAGCAATATGGAAGTGTTAGTAACCAAGAAACTGTGAAAAATTATCTGAAATATATAAGCAAGTACAATGTTTTGTGAACTCTGCATGTAAGTGGTCATTTGCAATGTGAAAAGTGTGCATATCCAAGTGCAATCCTTAGATTTATAAGGATTGCTCTTGGGTATGCACACTTTTCACATTGCAAATGACCACCTACATACAAAATTCACAAAATAGCTGATGAATATTTGTGATTTAACATGCATTTAAGGATTTAAGTCCAAATTACTGTTTTTAAACAACAAATTTCCTATGATCTTTCTCAAACGATCATATCTGCTCGAAGCGTATCTTAATGTAAACAAATGACAACATATATTATGAAATGGACAAAGTCCAACAATTATTTTTAATATATTTCTGTTTATATGTTATTTTTTATAGATATGTATTTTTTTTAAAACAGTAATTTGGACTTTGTTAACCAGATGCTACCTCTGTAGCTGAGTGGTATAGTACATCAGATCAAATGAATGTTTCATGTAGGATACAGTTTTGATTCCTATCGGAGGGCACATATTTTCTACAAAATCTTTCAAACATTCAAGCTGGTAAAAGTAATTAATACTGTTTATTATGAATAGAGCATTTACTTAAATAATTGTATCCATAAAAATAACATATAAACAGAAACTATATTAAAATTATATATATATAGTGCTGCACAAAAGTAAGTGAACCCCAAAGATAATATTATTTTTAAAGGTTTTTTTTTAAATTTTGTAGAACTATTTTTACATATGTTATTTGATTAAAATATACATGAACACATGCAATTTGAATGAAATTGAAATGGACAGTTGTGTCATAATATCTAATTTACATTTCTCTCAGGAGAAGAGTATAAGCAGAAATGTGCAGCTCTTTGAAGTTATTTTCATAACTTTCTGTAGCTAAACTGAATATATTATCTAATAAATGTAGTATTTTAAATAGACAAAGAATTTAGATGTGAAATTTAATCATCTTATCATCAACAAAGCAAAGGTGAATTGTAATAGCAAAAATATCTTCCAAAGTATAAAGAAATGGGAAAATTTATTCAGAAACGATGAAAAGTGTGCTGAACTGCTACATAATATCAATCCTCTCATATGGCAGTGATTGCAGGACAATTTACTCACAGAAAAAGAGAAGTCTTGAGGTACATGAGATAAAAACTCACTCAGTTTGGAACTTGATAAATTTCTGTGCAGTCATAGTTTTATGTCAACTGAACTCACAAAAACTGTTGCACTAAATCTAAAGATTTTGAACTTTCAATGGCTTAAGCAAAACGAAAAAGATAAAGTCCCCAATTTACTTATGACTTTCTGACTATTCTAGTCTAAAGTAAGTATAACTCCCCATTTCTGACAACATTATTGACTCCAAACTGGCCACATAGATTGCAGATTTTATATTTGCTATGGCCCATGAATTATAAATAAGTAATAACAACGATTCTCCAAGAAATTAAATTTAGAACTTTGATTTAATCTAGAAAGAAATAATTGAATTTTATTCTCTAGAGAATGAAAAGGGCAAATCTTTGTTGGTTGTGTGCCATTTGCCCAAGCAAGTGGCCCAGTTATTTGCATTCAAAATGAAGTTAGAAAACAACAGATATTACCAAGAGGATTTACAGTTTCACACACAAGAGTTCAACTAAAGAGAAAGGGAAGCAAAATGTATATTTAAAAGGGAGTATTTACTTTAGTTCAAGAACATATATATTCCTCTTGGACATGTGCCTATAAAATAGATTAAAATTTCTCAATTTTTCTCTTAAATCTTTAAAAATTCACATCTTCCCACATGCAGTATAATCTGTATTGCTATATAATATATATATATTAAAAAAACTATTTTTAATCAGATATTTTTTATTACTTCCAATGGTATTCTTAGTGGATACTTGTATTTGAAATAGATGCCCCATTTTTATTTTTTTTACTTAAAACAGTGTACATTACATCTATCGGTCTCTCGAGAAATCTTAATAAAGAAAATGTACTCGCCAACAGAAATTGAATATGTGTCTCCCTTTGTAGGAGAAACTGCAATTTGATCGAGCATGTTTACCCCTCAGTTACAAAGAACATCATAGATTGGCAAGGCTCTATTTTCCATTTTATCTTAGTGAGAAAGTTTGCTTTCCTTAGAAGAGGTCTGGGTTCAGCTTAGGTCTCAGTAGGTGCCCAAGGTATCACTCAGGATTAATATTCACTGGGATTTTACCTAAATCAGTAGCCTCCTCAGGGTCAAGATTTTTTTTATAAGTCTATACGTCCTGGGCAATGATGAAAATATTGCCGAGATTCTGCTCTGTGAGATGAGGTATGTTGGAAAGGGGATGGAATTTTTGTCATTTGAATGGAGTTAAAGGCAAAGAGATTTGCCTTATCTAACAGGAATAAGATGACTTTAGGGCCATTTATGATAGTAAGCACTGATACTTTGCTTTTATTGATAATTTAGTTGAAAATTTTCCAGAACTTCTGGGATCCAAGTTGTTTGCTTTTGACTTTGGCCTAGACTGTTTGTACATAGCTACACTTTGCTTTTTCTAGAACTCTGTTACACTGTCCTTATACTCTCTTATACTCTACTACACAATTCCTCAAGGACACATGGCACAGTGGATAAAGGCGTTAGTTAGATCCAGTGACAGGACCCAAAGAGTGTGAGTTCAATACCTGGTTAAGGCGGTGGAGAACTTGGACTTTTTTTTTAATATGGTCAGATAGTGAAATATTTTTCCAAAGCAAGACTAACTCAAATTTAAAATGTTGGTAATAAACAAACAGACAACTTTCTAATAATAAAATAGCTATTTACATCGTTCGCACAGCTATCCTCATCTTTATTATCACATTCAAAATGTTTCAGTAGTTGTACAACTTGGCCTTCTGCAGGTGATATTTATTGGAATTTCAAACCAAGCCTTTTATTTAGTTCACAGAGGTAGATTTTTATTATTCCACGTGCCATGCGTTAATTCTCCTTGATAACACAACTCTCCAAGATATTTTTTTTTATTCTCTCTGCTTATGCCAGGGATTGAACTCACAACTCTTTGGGTCCAATCACTTTTAGATCAATGAATCTACATGCGTCAAAAATCAACGTTTTTTTTTTTAAATGAACACATATTTCAATGTTCAGTCATAGCAAATGTCATATTTACGTTTGGAGTTAGGAATTTGGGCTAACAAGAATTAATCCCAGAACGGCTCTACTGAAGATGGGAATAATATATGATTCGCTGATTAAAACAAGTCGATCTGAACGACCACAAAAAAGAAAAAAAAAACAGAAAAGAAGCAGGTAGGAATTTTATAATAATTTCATATTTTGTCGTGCTCCAACAATTCAATGTCCATAGAGTTCCAAAATAATAAGTGTATTGAACTGAACTCCCATTCAAAAGGAATGTGACACATAACCAAGTAGGGTCTCATACATATATAGAACCAGAGGCCAAAAATAGTCAAGGTTTCTCGACTCTCTCCTCTATTAGAGACACGAGGAATTAACCCTAAATCACTCCCGAAGGAAACATAATGCTTGGAGAGATGAGTCCTCTGAGACTTCATTTTGTGATTCAAAGCCAAAGTTCGAGATGTATTTACTCGCTTTCCCACGGTAGCAGGGTGTGGCAGACCGTCTTTCGTAATGTAGGGTGCCCATACACGTACATGATTAGCTAAGAAAGAACAAAAACGACCTAGTCTCCGTGACCACTGTCACGCTGATATCGGTATATCCGCCAACTCTCCTTCTTTAATACGGCGATCAGGCGTGCCGCAGAGTTGGAATCCTCAGAACTTCGCCATTGTTTAAAGAGGAGCATACACAGGCATTGATCTCGGTCAAATCGCCGAGGTCATTTAGTCGCCTCCCCACGGTGGCAAGATTTGATACAAGGTATTTTTAAAATGGGGCAGCCTTTGACCAGTTCAAAATTCGTTGATATTTCACTGTCTCTCTCTCTCTCTCAGTCCAATGGGGGAGGTGCTTCCGCAGGATTGAAATCTCCGAGACGAGGCGTCTTCTCCATTAATGAGACCCCCAAATACTACGTACTAATCACCGCCAAAACACCGAAAGTAACAAGTAAATTAACTCCCTTGTTTCATGACCAGTGTTCCTATTGGAAACAATGACGTCATTATTTAAATCACAGTGCACGCGCCAAATTTTCCCCCATCTTAATCGACGACATGTTGGTAAAGGTATTCTCTGACCGACTAAGATCTGCCTGGAGATGTTCCTCGGAGATCAATCGTTTCGAATTCGTTGTGGCTACGTAAGAATTTTTCTTATCTTCACACATGCCTAGCTGAACAATTATATCAGCTAAGAATACAACATTTTTCATTTTTTTTTTAACATTTGTAACCCATGAACTTTAAATATCTGATTGCACTTTAAACAATATTTCTGTTTTTCTTACTAATGAACTTTTTTGAATTGTCCGTTACATTTACATTTCTTTTCCTGTTTTTTAATCAATTCGTACGTTACATTCTTCAAAGTCATTTTACTACCCAGTTTTTATAAACATCTTTAGATTTTGACCAGTGCGAAGGTTGGTTTAATTTTTGTGCAAGAATTATTACTCAAATTGCTTACATTTTTATGCCTATATTTGAATAGAAAATAAAGACATTTCGATATAACTAAACTTGCAGAATTGGTAGAATTTTTAAATAAAGCGTACAATAGTATTTAGTAACGTATTTAGCAACTCTTTTTTTTCTCTTAACTTGCTTAAGCCACACTGGCATCAATAGGAGAGTTGCTTATATAAAAAAAAGAAATCATGTGTGTGCTTCATTGTATATTTTCTCCAAATTTTCTCTTGTACTATTCGTTTGGATGATTACTATTGATCAAGACATTACTTGTTCATAAATATTGCATCGTATTAATTTTCAATTTTCATCATTGTTATACAACCGTTTTTCTAGAATCAATGATTAAAAATGGTTTCAAGCGGATGATATTATCTTTCTTGTAACCATAACTTGCTTAAACAAAGTGCCACTCCCCATCTTTCTTAAAATTTGGCGGGAAGCGTCGGAATCCTTGGTAATATATTGTTACTAATTTCAATTAATTTATATTCATCGATTAACAATGATTATTTACCACTAATATTATTAAATAAAAACGCCAGATGAAATATTTTAGTGTTTCATTAGATAGAATCTTGGGTCTCGTTTCTACAAAAATGCTATATTTTCTTATTTTAAATATTTAGCCATCTATTATCAAATAGTTACTTTTCTGTTTATTACTTAGGATTTAATAAAAATTAATGTTTCTTTTACGCAACTATGGGGAATATATGTGTTATTAAAATAATGTAAACAAAAAATCGCATTGGGTGATATATTTTTCATATAAAAAACGCAGTCGGCTTGCAAACAGATTTCGCATGTGATATGTTCTATTTTGAAAGAAGTGTCGCAGTTAGCTCCTCCTCAGTTCTTTCATCCTTCAACAGGGGTCTCTCTCTCCTGGCTATAAATACTGGCTGACCCTTCTCTCTCTTTTTCGACTTGGGCTGCTACCTCGCGCGGAGGTGAGGTTAAATCTCTCTCTTTTTCGACTTAGGCCAATATGTGACCTCTCTTAGATACAGCGTTTCCCAAATTCTGGGAACACGCTAAGAACAATACACGTACGTATGAACACTACAACACACACACATAATTTCTCCATACAAACAATATGTAACTATTCATGTCTTTGTTTAACTTGTTTTGTTATTAATATATATTTGTTTACCCATGTATATCGGTCTTGTTTGTTTCTTTGTCTTCTTTGGACTTAAAGTCCAACATTCCCATGTAGCTGGACCGGCTAGCAGGAAATTTTAACCTTCTGATACTACTCCACATCTTCACCCCCACGGTCCGCTATAGTAGACAGTACTATCAGCATTTCAGAACTGGCTTAACTTTTTCCTAAATCAAAGCATTTGTCAAGTTATGATCGTTTGGTTTAATAAAAACTCATACATATTTAATCATTTATTTTTATATAATCGATTCTGGATATTTTTTTATGTCTCTTTTTGATAGGAAAGTCATTAGGATCATGTTGAAATAAATGTTATAAGTGACAGACAGGTTTAACTTGACAGTCTTTTTCAGTATATCAAGAGAATTTGGGGATCCTCCAACTTGAAATTCAATCAAATTAAAAACATTTTTTGACATTTTGCCTGAATTTTTTTTGTCTCTGATACCCATCTTCGAATAACGCTAGCAAAAATGCTCGAGACATTTTTTTATTTTTTTTTTTAGTGTAACTTCAAAACAATTTAAATCTGTAAAATGTAAGAAAATTGTTCTTGGGAAAATAAGACGTACCCAGTTCTTTTCATACATTAATTAAATTGATCATTAATCGCTTTTGACACTATTTGCCGGATGGCAATTATCAATTTTTGGACAACCTACATTTATCAGAAAATCATGACCTAGACCTATTTTACTATATTTCTTTTTAGGGTGGGTGTCGAATCCACTTTGAGTACTGAAAATCACAAAAATAATTTGAATGACAAATTTAAGCACTTTTCAGGAATTTTGTCTCTTCACTGCAGTTTTTCTGAACCTAAATCTTTATTTTTTAAATTAAAAATGTGAAAGATTTTATTTAATTTTCATTTTAATTATTAATAACATTAGTAGGGTTCAATAAATGGACAGAAAAATCACTCAAGGGTCTCAAAACCCTCAAACATACGCTTGGCTCTATTGTACGATACCACTATGAAGAATCGCTTTGAAGTTCCATAAATTATTGTTGGCATCAATCAATGTATCAGACATCCCATTAAAATATTTGTAAAGTTTAATTGATAAAGAGTTTGTATCGTTTTATTTGTTCATTTTAAAAATCCTAACAATCCGTATATTCATGTTGTGCGCTTGTATGTGTTGATGTGTGTGATCGTGTTTGAGAGAAAGACTGGTGGCTAGACACCCAACAGGATTAAAACAAAAAACCAAAAGGGCGGATGAATCTTCTAGAATAATGGGGTGTACTTGGCTCCATCGTTATATATGCAACCAGTGCGGTGATGGCGCAACATTACTGGGAGGGGTGTGTCTTACTGGCCAGGGTGAAAGTCCCCCCCGATAGAATTAACGACTACGTGTCCGGGACCAAGGCAAGCCTTCAAGTTAGAGGATATTGGCTATGGTTTAATCTGAAGAGGGATACGTTCTGCCAGATCGACTTCCCCAGACTCTCTCCACATAAACGAATACATCTCCGGCTTTTAACACAGATATATGAAGAGTAATTGTTAGGTCCTTTGTTGCGAAGCGACCCTACGACCACATCCGACCATGGAACTGATGGTGCGCGTCTGTGTGTGAATTTAAGAAATTAATTTCTTTTTCAAAAATACTTCTATAGATGGACAAGATCTTTATAATGATGATCTTCGTTCTATACTTACTCTAGGTTATATAAATATGTATTGCTAAATTCCAAAATACTTACGGCCACATCACATTGAAACATCGTTTCTCATACGATCATTGCAGTTAAGCAACGTCGAACCTGATCAGTACATAGATGGGTGACCGCTTGGGAATACTAAGTGCTGCAAGTTTGCATGTGTGGCTGTTGTAATGGATAATGGCTCGGAATTTTCAATCAGAGAGCCGAGTTCCAATTCTCGTTAGATTCGTTATATTCACTTGTCCGAGAGTACACGTGGGAAAGTTATGAATCCACCTCTTCTCTCTCCAGCTATGGGTTAATTAGTAAGACTTGTATCCCTAAACGATTATCTCCAAAAAATAATTCTTAAATGTAAAAAAATATTTTCTGGCTTTAAATAACCTGCAACGGGTTGATAAACCGTAGAAAATTAATTAATCAATTAAAAAATACTTCTATTTTGTGCCATAAAACCTTCAGGACATTGACGATCATGGCTTTAGACAATTTCCTTTATTTTCTTGCTCTAATATTAACCTTTTGACCTCTTTGTCTTTATGATCCATCCATCCAAACTCATTATGTGACTGTTTCCCTCTGCTTCTTTTGCCTTCAGTACAACCTGTGAGTGTTTAATTTTCCAGCCCCTCTGTCTTTATATGTCACAAAATCTTTAATTGTATCTTTCTGATTATAAGTATCAGTTTCCTTGTAGTTATTTTAGTTAAAACTTCCTTGTTGCTTACATGTTCCAGCCATGGTATTCTCAGAATTCGTTGGTAGAGTCATGTCTCTGTCCCTTAAAGTTTATTTTTCACTACTATATAGATTAAATATTGTATTGCCGTTTTCTTTCTAAGAACATTTTCTTTATCTCTTAATACTGTCCTTTGTTTCTGACTAGCATCTTTTCATAATCCCATGTGGCTTTGGATTTGCTAACAAACATGTATTCTATCTTCTTACAGTTTATTCTGATCATAAAATAACATTTCTTGCTCCAGAGTCTTGAAGAAAACAAGAGTGTTTATGCCCTATTTCTAGTATAATTTTGCTATGATTCCTATAGTCCGCATAATAAATTCTGGCTTATCAATCTGATTGTCGAGATTGTATTGATTTGAATCTAGTTTTATTTGTAAATCTTATGAATATAGATATACTGAAGACTTCCAATATTTCACCACTGTCATATGTTTCAATTACCATTTTGGTAACTCTATTGATGTTAGAATTGTTTAAGACTTTCAGTCTCTCTATTACGATCTCATCCGTTTCTGCTGTTTTCAAATGCTCTTATGAAACCTGCTGTCTATATATGTTTTCAACATGCACCATGTAATATCGCTCCCTATGTTTGTGTTGTAAAGTTAGTGCTATTTCCAAACCCATGTAGACATATAGTTATATAGAATGTGTGTTGGGGTGTTGATTAGCTTTGTATTGTAAATTAACTGATCGAAACAAAAATGGCAGAGCCCATGAGAAATTACCATTAGCATCTTCAGACATTTCCAGTAAATGGTAAGTTCTGATTGTTTTCATAAACAGAGCAGTACAGCCAGGCAACAATGCATCAGTGAAAATGTTAAACTATAAAAGCTAGTCTCCTTTTTTCCTGTATTCATTACAAGTGTAGTGTTGCATAGCCCCCTCATTCTGGGGTTCTCTTGGTCACTGCGCCAATTAATATAATGCTTTATCTTCTCTCTCCTGTCTTGGCCGTTGATCTTTAGTTGGTTTTTGGTTCTGAGATAGACATCAACAAAGTGAATTTGAACTTAACTATTTTATTAATCATGCCAAAGTGTACATTTCTAACCAGCCATTGAGGCTGCTCTCCCTTTCCACCGAGGAGCAGTTTCCAGACATGACAGAACATGCTTACATTGTTTGACATGTAAGAACCAACTCCCTGGAAAACCTTACTCTATCATTTCTATGCTAGTTCAGCCAATCAAAATCGACTTCCTTTGTTTTGTCATATATCTGATCTCAAAGGTTAAACTGGGGAAGTCAGCAGAAATACAGTGCTCCCAAAAATAACAATCTGCTAAACTATTATTTAACATAAGTTTTTCTTATCAAAAACTTGTATTCATTACAAGTTTTCTTATCGAGACCTTATTTGGAAAATCAATTTATTTAAGATTTCCAATTAAATATATTTTTCTTATAAGATTTATGAATATATCTGAATATATGTAAAACAGGCAGAAGAAGCTTATAATACATGACAACATAGGAGGATTAGTGGAATTAATCTCAGAGGTGAGATCTTGTTTGTTGGTGCAGACACTAACATCTTTTGAGGTCTTTTTCTGCACTTGGTATCTTTGAGGAGATATTTGATGACAAACCTCAAGACACCTAGGTCTTCTGACATTTTGAGGTGATACCAAGTACAAAGCTAACATTTGTATCTCTAAGGGTGAACCCAGTACATAGTGGGGTTATCACAGTTCAACTCTTCTTAGATAAAAAGGTTCCTGATGGACATGAGATTCAATTCAGATCTCTGGTATTTTTTAGCATGAATTACTATTCATGTATTAATTACATATGAATTACATATTATTCACATACTATTTATTTTACATATATTCTATCGGTGATGATATAATGAACATTAAAAAATGTACAAATATAAACTGAAGGTTCCTATCTAACTTTTTCAAAGCAGGAAACAAAGCATTTCTGTTTGCTTTCAACAATGCAAGTTGTTTTAAGTAGAATTAATCTCCTCAAATCCATTTAGATCCTCGGAACTTGACAGTTTTCAATGTCTTCTTGTTCTTTGGTTTTGATTTAGCCAATCAAGCCATTTTGAAATTCCAATCTCCTGAATCTCCAGAGCATACAATGGCCAAAATGTCATGAATATGGCAACAAAGATGAGGACAATAGTCCAAACAATGTAAATAGTGTAAACAACTCCAATTCATAGTTTGCATCTTAGGCTGTTCCTTTTACTGACAACAATGCATTGTATCTTTTTACAGTTGATGCTTAGTCATTTCTTTTCTCTTTCCTTGACTATCTTCTGCAGGAGCCCCTCTAGTTTCCTCTCTATGTCTGTTATCAATGCTGTGTTATCTGCATATCTTATGTTAAGAGTGTGTCTAACAATAATAAATCCTGGTAGGAATTCTAGTTCTCTCAGGATCACTTCACTGTAAAGGCTGAATAAGTTTGTTGAGAAGACATGGGCAATCATGGCTCTTCACAGTCTCTTGTCCCTTGTGGTGCTTAGTAAAGTTTGTCTTTTTGGTACCTTTCCTAATCCTTGTTCTGCTAACCAAGCTTGTTAAGTAGGTTATGCACTGCTTCTCTCTCTCTCTCTCTCTCTCTCTCTCTCTCTCTCTCTCAATTTGTCCTGTGAGTATCAAATTTTCGAAGCTCTTTCCTCATTATGTGCCCTAGAAATTTCAGCTGGTTCTTTTTTTGTTCTAAGTATGAGTAATCTTTTTGTTTCCATTTTCCTTAAAACTTTGTTACTTGCATGTTCAGTCCATGGTATTCTCAGCATCCTTCTGTAGAACCACATTTCTGTTATCTCAAGCTTCTTCATCTGTGATCCTCCAGAATTTACTGCCATATAGGAGGACTGATATTACATAAGTTCAGTAGTCTTTTCTTTGTTTCTTATGACATTTTCCTATTAATACTTTGCTTAGTTTTTGGAAGGTACCTTTCGCTATCCCAATGTGCCTTCAGATTTTGATCTTGCATTTTTTTGTCTTCTGTTAAAACATTTGCCAGATATTTAAATTTTTGTACTTACTTGATTTTGGTGTCTAATGCATAAACATACTCATTTATATGTGTGTGTATGGCGGGGGGGGGGGAATATACACTATTTTTACAGCATGTTGAATATACAACCCCATGAAGGTTATGTCTATATCTTAGCAATCCATGAAAAAATATTTGATAATGGTTTATGAAAGCAAAAAGTATTCAGATATTTCACAGAAGCCAGAAAAATTGTCCAAACTGAAGAAAAATAAATGAAATGTAAAAAGAATTTTCATCTTTTAACCAAACCTGCATAAATAAACATAGATGCAAGTTTGATGAAAAACTGACAAGAGTTACTTGTTGATTATTTTTTTAATTTTATTTACTTTTTCAGTATTTCTATGGTTTTTTTTTTTGTTCTGATTAGTATTTCTGAATATTAAATGTGCTTTATTTATTCATTTATACCTGAAGGCTCTTTTGCATCAATGTAGGCATTCAGTCTTATAAGTAGTCATGATTGGTTGCATTGTTATTTTATATAAACCTAGGTTTTTAAAGTTTTCACTATAGCATTGAAGTTCTAATGAAAATAGGAATTAAAATGACACTTGTACTTTATAATATATGTAATGTATATTTTGACAGCAGTTTTACATTTAAACAGATTTCATTGAAGACCACAGGAAATAATATTTTAGTATTTTTTTTTCTTGTTTTCATTAGATTTTCTTTTCTTGAAAAACAACAAAATTAGCAAAAAAAAAAAATGAAAAAATGATGAAAGTTATTTAAGTAAACATGTCTGCTGCTATGTTATATGAATCCTCCAATATGGCAATGAATGCTGGACAATTTCCTTACGGATAAATAATAGACTCTAAGTCTGGTTCTACAGAAGGATGCTGAGAATACTCTGTGCAGAACATGTTAGCAATGAGAATTTTTTAAAGAAAAGGGGGAGTAAAGGATACTTATACTTAAAATCAGAAAGACACAGTTGAAATTCCTGGATGCATAAGGAAAGAGGAGAATTTAACACTAGATATTTTGAAAGCAGGAGTGTCAGTGGGGGAACCTTGAGTAACCAACCTAAAAAGTTTAGGTGAAAGGATGGCTGAGTGGGAGGAAAGAGTAACAGTAAAGAAACCAGGATGTTGTGAAGAGCCATGATCACCCACATCCTGAAAAATCAGAGTATGTAAAAGAAGAATAAGATCTTAAAAAGAAATACCTAAATGAAGAATGGCTGCTATATATATATATATATATATATATATATATATATATATATGAAAAAAGAAGCAACAAGAGGAAAACTTACCTTAGCAAATGTTTCATCCACTGCATGACTTTATCAAGGCAAAGACTTTATTTTGTGACATTTGCCTTGATAAAGTTCCTCAGTAGATAAAACATGTCAGCTAAGTTTTCCTTTTGTCTCTTCTTTTTTCGTATTGTCCTTTTTAAAGATACTCTATCTGAAATTTTTCACACACACACACACACATATATATATATATATATATATATATATATATTTCAGATAGATTATATCTATAAAAGGCTAATTTGAAAGCGACAAAAGGGAAAATTAGCTGACATGTTTTATCCACTGAGACTCTATCAAGGTAAATGTAAGGAATAAATGTCACAAAATAAAATTTTTGCTTTGATAAAGTCCCTCAGTGGATAAAGCATATCAGCTAAGTTTTTCTTTTTATCTCTCTTTATATTGTCCTTTTGCAGATATACACTGTGAAATTTTTACACACACGCACACATTGCGTGTGTACCATATTAGATCTTTGACAAATTATGGTCAATACTGTGCAGGAAATAACGTAACATGTGGAGTGTCAGAAAACCAATCTCACCCATTCATTACAGGAAAACCCATAACCAACCACAACAGAATTTATAAAACCGGCCATGTCATTTACTGAACAATTTAGTTTGCCATGTCTGTAATAAGCATTTCAAGTTACTTTTTGACTTCAAGAGCCATTGTTATTCTCACGAGAACTAAAACAATGTATCAGACTTGTCTGTGATAGTCATATTCTTTAATGAATCAACAGCAATGACACACACACACACACACACACATATATATAAAATTAGGAGATCAGCCAATCATGTTACCTTATCGTCAAAAAGAGATGCTATAATCATAAGTTATCATTCAAGAAAGCCTTAGGGATACTACCATACTAGCCAGCCATATGTGGGATTTAAAAGAAAAAATGACAAACATCTGATTGTAAACTGGAAAATTAAAAAAAAAACGGCAAAAATTACAGCAGTCAGTAATGATATCTGCATATTGTGTCAAGAGGAAAAGATAACAATAACATTTCCAGACCAAAAAAAATCTAAATGATAGATCAGAAATAATGACACTATGCACACACATGAAAAGTATTTTTTGAGTTCATACAAACCAGGATGAAAGTAGGTACAGTTTATTTACTCCCCCTCCAATACAATTTCAATACTCTTGCTTTTCTCCTCCTCTTCTATTACACTTAACGCTGTGCATTTATATATAAATAATAAAGTGTTAGGAAATAATTTGTCACAAACTGCCTGAGGACACAGGTTGAAACCAAGGTAGTGTGATTGACTAGTCTTTTTGTTTTTTTTTTTAAATTTAAACGCTGTGTATGGTAAATTTTTATTTTCTTTATATGTGCATTGAGCACTTATTAATACAACTGTTTCTTGGTTTATTACGACTCTGACCAATAACTGTTTTATATATATATATATATATATATAATATGAATGTAACTATTCATGTTCATATGAATTAGGCCAATAAGACTCTGCCCACGAAGAGTTGCTTTCTTTATCCACGGTGATGTGTACACTTGAGACAGCTAAAAATAACCACCACTGCATAACAATGTATAGAAGAAATCATGCAAATACATGCCAATGCTTTTGCTTTCTCCTCTTATTCACTAATGCATAAATACTTCCCCTACATTCATTTATCTGTACAGGTTTATTCTTTCAGTCTCCAAAGAATTCTCAGTCATTCCCAGCCACTTCGCTCATGCCCAACAAGCAACTAAACCTTCCTACTTTGTCTAATCCTCTTTCCCTGCTTTTCAATAAAATAAAATCTACTTTTCTGCTCTCTGTCACCATGGAGGCAATCTCAGCATGAATTAAAAACCAGAAAAATCCAAGAACCAACTGAGTAACAATGAGTCAAATGAGACTGAAAGATATGGAGGAAAATGGAAAAGAAACAACTGAGGCCTAAGATAGGATAATTTTCAAACAAACTGGCTTCAAAAGCCTAGATCATATTTGAATAAGCCTTTTTCATAAGATTTTTCTCAAGTTAAAATCCCCGTCCTGGGTATGATGATAAACTACATCCGCATCCTGGATAAGACGATATAAACTACGTCCAACAGCAAGGCCTCTGATCAGGAGGTTTTGATGAGCGTGGAGCCACCTCTTAATTGCTGGTGTTCTCAGGTCTGCCCTGACCCGGGGTGATAGCACCTGTTAGGGTCCCAGCTATGGGTAAATAGTTAACCCTCAAACTGGGGCCAAAACACTATGAAAGTGTAAAAATAGGTTTTAATACCAGGAATACTTTGTAAAAAAAAAAAATTATTACCAGCAATACATTTTTGAAGAAAAAAAAAATTATCAATAATAAAAATCCTGTTGGCATGAAATAACCCATTGATATGCCGTAAAACAAAACCCAACCCAACCCAAGTCAAAATCCCTAGAATTTAATTTTCAGTCTCTTAATCTATCATGATTACCATATCTGTTTACAGAACCCTCTTCTTGGGGAGTTCATCATGTTCATGGAAACTATTCACTGACTAACTTCTGATGAGAATATATGCAGCTGAAGGAAAATAAGCCTGTAGTGGAAAACATTGTGCTCCATAGTTGAAACTTTTATCATCCCTCACATTTTTTTAAATGTCTCGTGTCTTATGCAATCATGGCTCTCTACAACTTTTCTTATATCTGGGAAATGCCTGTTGAGTTAATTCCCCTTAGCAAAATGGAATTGGAAAACATAGATCTACACAAGTGGCACTGCTAAGTTATTTGCATGGGAATAGTTAGCAGATTATTATTGGCCAATCATTTTATAGGCAACCCAGAGAGAAGAGTGAAGCCATCTTGAAGTGAAGGTGACCAGAGTGAAAAAAGGGAGAATTCAGCAGGAGTTTAACAATGCTCATCACATCCTGAGAAAGATAGTGTAGTGGTTTCCTTTTTATTTTATTGTTTTTAATTTAATTATGTTCACCCTCTACAAGACTTGAGAGCAACTCAAGGTAGAAGGTTACAGATTAGGAGGTACAGTTTGTGGGGAAGATAAGTGTTAACTATAAACTTGAACAGGTTAAGATTGTAGTAATTGGGTGGAAGCATTATCATGGGAGTCCGTTCTATGAAGCAGTATTTCATGGAAGAATCTGCTTGACTGGAACTTACATCTGACCAATGGAATACAAAGAGAAAGAGGGTGGTTTGCTACAATGTATAAAGCATGTCTGGTCTTTTGGTTGTGATGGTTAGAATTGGTGGAGCTAAGGAATGCGATTCATCTGAACACTTGGAAATAGTGACAGAGCAGTGATGGCTTTATGACCTTTCATCTGTGAGAAAAGGGGTTGTTGAGTGGAAAATAATTCATCATCCACTAGTACACAGAGGCACTTTCTTTGTAAAGTTGTCTTTGCTCAAAATAGCTGAGAATTAGGAAGGCTGTAGTTAGATATTATCAAAGGAACAGATGACTAGGTAGAAGAAATAAAGGAAAGGCTTATTTAATACTCGTATATAGAATGGAAATATTGGAGTAACTCAAATACTAATGTGGTTACTTGTCATATTTATAAGTAGGAGTAGTCCAATATCACTGTAGTAGAGAAGAACAATAAGTATACCGAGTCCTACTTTACAACACACAAAGGGTAGAAAGTGAAGACACAGTAGTACTGCCCATATATTGCAACAGTACTCCATTTGGTATACTCTATGGCTTTAAGTTGTTCTTGCAGACCAGTTGCTACCAAAGGCTAGAGAAGCTAGTCAACCCTGCTATTTAACCTATAGCTGGTTGTTGGCTGAAGAGATGGATTTATGTCTTAAGTTTGTTAAAAATGAACCCAACAGTTGCTCCATGGCCAAGTCAGTTAAGGCACAGCGGATCTAATGGTAGTTTCCCCTCTCTCCAATCTTGCCAAAGAATGTATATTATTCTTTAATAACATTTCTTGAATATTCAGTCTGGTAGACAAAAATAAATAAATACACTGTTTAATTGTCTACACAAAGATGAGTATCCACTAAAAGTTTAAAGGTTTAAAGTGGTTTATATATATATATATATATATATATATATATATATTGGGCAGAAACCTCTCTTTTATACAAGTTTCATTAAAGATGACTGACAAGGTACTGTGATTAAGCTTTTTATTTAATTCGATGTTTCTTTGTGTGTTTAAAAGGATCATAATTGAGCTATGATCAGAGAAGTGTAACGAGCCTTCTTGATAGGCATATAGTGGTATGTCCAATATAATTATTTATGAATTTGGTTCAATCACGAACACAGTTCCTTAATTAGCATGTGAATTAATAAATAATATTGTAATTTAGATTTTGCATGTGTGTTACCCGTTTTAAATTTTTTATAGTAGATAATTTAATTTTCTTCTGATTTGACTGGGATTGTGTATTTCTTTATAGTATTTCTAAGAAAATTCTTCTTGCTTATAATGTGTATTTGGTTTTTATAGAAAATGTTATTGTTTTTATCTGTTCAGTATTGCTATTGGTTACCTTAGAAAGAAATAGCCTTGTGATTGATGAGGCAGTTCAGAAAAATGTTGTTAACTAGCATTTTTCATGTTATTGAGTTCTTTAAGGAAAAGAGGACAAATTCTTGTGCTTTCTTGAGGAAATTCTTTATGACTACTATTTTATATCTAAAATAAGACATTTTTGATAATGGCCAACAGAATATCCAAGAGTGCTCGGATATACAGAACATTTGGAGAATTTTTATTTTATGTTGAGAAAAGAAAATATACGAACACAAGAAAAAATGTTTAAGAAGCTTAATTGCAATAACTTGTCAGTCATCTTTAATGAAACACACACACACGTGTGTGTGTGTATACACCTATATATGCATACAAGTTTTATTAGACTGAAAAGTAATTTCTTTTTTGAACATAGTGTGTGTAAAACCTGTTCAGATGTTCTATATATCAGTGCTTTTGCCTAATAAAGAACATTTGAGGAGATCTTACACACTTTATGTTCAGAAAAGAAAATACTTAAGCACAGTACCTTGTCAGCTGTCTTTTAATAAAACATGTATAAAAGTTATATACTCAAATTAATTCTTTCCACAAACCCTTATGTCACATATAAAAATTTAACAAAAAAACAGTAATTTAAACGTAAAATTAATACACTTTTTGCCTCCCAGAATAACCTGTGCATTGTGCATATGGTTTTGATATACAGAACCATAGAATGTGTATTTAAAGAGTGAAGATTTTAGAATTTTAACACGGTTGTTTCTTAACCTATATACTCCTGGTGTCCATTTAAACACCGTTTTTTTCCATATATTGTGATGTTGCTTCAAGTTTTTATGTTATCAAATTCAGATGGAAACTTGTAAATCTTTTAATGTTTTGATTATTATTATTATTATTATTTTTTTTTTTTTTTTTCTTTCCAAAATTAGAGATTATAAATAAATTTTACATATCTGGAAAAAAGGCATCAGTCTAAACTGCCTTCAGGAGGATGTGTATTAAAGTTTCATCACATCTGCTTTACTTGTCCTGTTTTGTTATTGTTAATTCTGTGTAAATTAGATTTGTAGATTCAAGGTTTTGTCATCCTACAATTTAATCCATTTGATTGCATACAGAAGTCATGTGATCTCTGGAAATGAATAAAAACATGTAAAGTATGCATCAATGCTTCCATGTGAGAATGATTGCTTTTAAATGCAAACTAATGCATTCATGTATCTCTGGCTATAAAAGCAGAACAATCCTTATCTGTATGCTTTTAAATTCAGAAATATTGAAATATATACAACAATATTTTGATTTCCGTACATATATGGGTCAATGTGATTATCTCTGGATATATATAGAGGAGAATATAAAATTATTCAGTTTGTGAATGTGAATAACCATGATGAATTTCTGTGTCTGTGTCTATCCATAACACCACCTGGGCATTTTTAGGCACACACTAATATATATATATATATATATATATATATATATATATATATATATATATATGGCATGATAGAGTAATATAGATGCTCAGATTGAGGAATCTGGTGGTCGAGTTTGTTAATTCTTTACATGCAATTACACTTTGTAAATGTATGAATCCAGCTCATCTCCCTGACAGCAGCTATGGGTAAATAGCAGGGTAGACTGGCTCCTATAGCCTTGCATAGTAACTGGTCTAGGAGAATGACAACTCTGAATTCAAAACCTGATGAGAGTCAATTGGGGACATTGTCGCACACTGCACACCAGTTCTCTGTATTTGGCTCTTTCAAATCATGTGGTTTGTTCTGCAAAAGCCTTTACCACTATAATCAAAGTATGTGTGCTTGTAGTCTGCCTGTTTGGTTCTAAGAATTGAGTTGCTTTACCATCAAATATTGAAAATGACAGTCCAGTATATATGAGAGAAAGTAAAAAAAAAATGAAAAGAAACAAGAACCAATATATATGTACAAATAAATGATAATATATTAAAAATAACAGTATACTTGTGACAAAGATGCGTGTATCAAATGTATGTGAAAATCTTTTTGGTCCAAAGTATGTGTAATGAGTGAATAAGAGTACGTACATGTGTTTTGGTCATGCATTTCCCAAAGGGAAGCGCGTTCTCTGTGAGAGATTTACATGTTGATGAATAAGCAGATAAGGTAAGAAGAGAGTGAGAAAAAAATATCAGAGTATCTATAGTCCAGATAGTGTCCTCCTAGTAGCAGTTTTGAAAATTAGGAGTTAACCCAAAAGACTAAAAGAAAACTGAAACGGTCAATTATTTTGACTTTTTCCTTTTATTTTAACTCTAATTTTATAAGCAGCTTTTACTACGATTTGAACTAAATTTTTAAAAAATGATTCACCTTTTTTAAGAAATTTTTGAGCAAGAACAAAACTGATAAAACAAATGAGACATCAATTTTTTATGTCAAAACTAAAAATCTGATGAGTTTATTATTGATATTGACTTTAAAATATTCTAGAGTATTCAAAGTCAGCACTTAACATTTCAGTTGAAATATGAATAAGATTTAAATCTTTGCTTAACACTCAAAGCCTAAATGAATATTTTGACATCTGTTTCCAGCTGTTCTAGTATCAAAGAAACAATTATATTTGATTTATCAGTTTCTTAAAATGCTTTTATTGAAAACTAGTCACAGTCATTAAAAAGAAATCCAGTATTACTTGAACATAGTGCTAGAGATTGTACTCTGACAAAGTGAGTAACATGGCTGGTACACACACATTTTTCTATTAACTATTTCATTTTCTGTATGTTCTATCCTTCCAACTAAAATATATGTAAATATACAGTCTGTAATATTGGAAAGTTATTTTCAAATTGTTTGGATCCATTGTTTGTATTTTTTTGCTACTGTAGTAGTCAATATTTTTCCTTTCTTCAGGAGAAATATCTCAAAGTTGTGTATCTTCCAGAGGAAAAAAAATGCCTAAAATAATGGGGACTTATGCACTAAATAACTTGATTTATTCTCAGCAACATGAGTCACAAAATTCTCAAAGTGTATGTTATTTTAGTCTGTATACTGAACTGCACTTCATTTCTCTCCTTGTTAAACAAAGAAAGCTAAAACAGACTGAAATTCATCCTTGTCTAATTTCTGCATCAATCCAATAGATTCTGCATTCTTCAGTTTTCTCTTATTCCCTATCTATTATCTGGACCTCATCCAAGACAATATGTACTTATATCTGGGTGGGGGCGTGTACATGGCAAATATTCAAGACAACATGTTTTGACATGTTTTGCCAATCAAGTAGTGTCATTAGAAAATTGGATTTTTAACTGAATGCATCTTTAGTGGGACAACTGTGATTTCCATTAATTATATGAACTCTTGATTTTACTTCAGATGTGTCCAAATTTAAATTGTGTGTATAGAATAAACCAAGTAATTGGTAAAGTATCAAACTTACCAAGTCTGCCAAAAAGAAAATCTTAAAAAGAAAAAAAAAAAAAAGACATCAACCTACACAAAAACCAGCAGTGATCAATGCCTCTAGAAATCAAACAAAAACAGAGCTGTAACAATAACACCAAAAAGCGCTCAAGGACTCTGATCCAAATTGTAACTGAGTTTCATGCTAAGACGATCATCATGTCTGATGATCAGCTTAGCATGAAACTAAGTTATGATTTGTATTGAAGTGCTTTTTTTTTTTTTTTGTGTGTGTGTGTGTGTGTATATATATATATATATATATATATATAAAATATGCAACAAAGTGGAAAAGCTGTAAATGTGTTTTGCAGACTGTTGATTTGAGATTCTTGAAGCCAAAACCAACAGATGTCAACAAAATGCATTGTTTATAGCTCTTCTACTTTGTCTCATTTTCACTTTTATTTCAGATACTATTATACATCCTACAAACACAGACCATATATATATATATATATATATATAATAGCGTATATATTGCTAGCATGTTTTCATTAAGAATTACAAGAGGATCCTCTTAAAAATAAGTAAACAAAACTTGTCTAAATTATTTAATCAGACATGTCTCTCTATCTATTTTATATATATATATATATATATATATATATATATATATATATATATATATAATATACATACATACATACACACACACCATATTTGCCATCATCAAGGACATTTTTTTTTCCTGAAATCTGTCTTGAAAATTTGACACTTGAAGCTTACAGTTTTCGTAGGCCTATGGTAATCCCAGAAGATGTTTATCTACAACAGACAGCAAACTAAATTCCTGCATGTTATAAAAATTTTCAAGACTTATTTCAGTAAAAAAAAAAAATGCTTTGTTTACTTTGGCAAATATGGGTTGGGGGTGTCTATCTATCTATCTATTGTATGTGTAACAGTTTTCTGATGACTTTTTAGTCTTTTTTGAGGAAAGAAGGGAGGCATATCTAATGTAGCATTTATGTTGTTAACGGTCCAGTACATTGATGACCTATTCCTTCTTGCAAAAGATCTTGATGAGATAAAAAAGAAAATTAAAGCAAACTAATGAAAGTAATTCCTTTCAATATGAATACAGTATCAATAAAAACAATACAATTTTCTCAATGTACTTACTGATAATAATCAGAAGCTTATTACTTTAGTTTTACTATACAAAAAAACCTCTGGTCACCCTATTGTTTAGCAGAGCCAATGTGCGTACTGATACAAAATAGCAATCATAAAAAATACCTTGTCAACAATGTACAATTAATATCTTCCTCTCCATCAATATTCTATTGAGTTAACCCATTTAAAACAAAAATTTAGCTTTTCCTAACCACATCTGTGATAAGCAAAAAAAAAAATAATAATTTTATGGACATTTAATTGTAATATCATAGAATTCAGACAAAAAAAATACTAACTTATTTTGCTGTAAGCACATGTGTTCAAATTATATTAATGATGAAAAACTAGTAAAAAACATAATCCATAGATATATATTTTCTCTTGTAGAAGGCTGAGGTGAAAATTTGACCTTGTAAAAAATATTTGACACCTCCACAAAGGAAAAATAAAGCAGATAAAGTGCAAATATAATTTTCTTTTATATTCCAGATATTCTTAATGATGTAAAATAAATAATAAAAAAAATAATAACTTAAGTCATTTTCTTAGGAAGTCAGTTTGTGTACAACAGGAAATAGCCAAGATACAGGAAGATATCTTAATGATTCCTCTTACTTATTCAACTCCAATTTTGTTTCTTGAACTGATATACTGTCTTTTACTTATACATTGCATATTAAACAAAAATATGCATGAATATTTAACAAAAATGCTCAGCTCAATTTGAATGTGTGTTACTTAAAGAGAGTGTAATTTCTAAGAACTATGGATGGTTAAAAGCTTAAACTTTGCAGATTAATAATTTAATGTTTTATATGCTGTGTATTTTTCTCCATAAATTTCATTAATTAAATTTTAAGTTGGTATCTACTCTGTAGGGATATATCTTATTGATAATTTTCAGTAAAAAGAGTTTTTATTTTATCTAAAACTGATTAATAGAATATATTCGAATAATGGGTCTGCTATAATTTGAATCTGTCTTGGTTTACCAAATCTTAATTATATACCCTTTTTTTTTTTTTTTTTTTTTTTAGTTCATAAACTTTATACTCTTAATCAGTATATCAATACTCTTAGCCTTTGAGATAATGTCTCTTTCAAAGAAAAGTCTTCATACACACACACACACACACACACACACATATATATATATATATGTATATATATATAAAGAATTATAGTCTTAAAGTGTGCTATATTTATGGGATAAAGTGCTTTATCTCTGATATTGAATCAAAGATAGAGCATGTGTAAATATATAAGTGAATATCGAAGTCAACACTTAGAGGTGACAGTCTGTTTCATGCTAGATGCAATCATCGGGCCACAAGTGTTGTGTTTCATGACTACCCACAATGCACCACTGACCCGTATATATAAATAGCTGAGAAAAATAACAACACTCATGGCCCGACAATTGCATCTAGCATGAAACAGACTGTTGCCTCTAAGTGTTGACTTCTATGTTCACTTTTTCCTATATATATATATATTGGTCAAACCATATTTCTCTGAAAAAAACTAATTTTTTTAAGCAAAGTCTTTCTTTTAGCTGGAGTTTCTGGTTCTGTTTTGATTTTCATGATTTTTCTTTTATCCAAAATGGTTCTGTCATTTCTTCCACTTTTCATTTCTTGGATTGTTTTTGATCACTTTCTTCGTGTTTGATCTTAATTTAAATTTGTCAGTTTTTCCTCGTAAAGTTCCATCTTCATTTGCAATTTTTGGTTTTTTTAAGGGTTTCTTTATTTATCAAAGGAACGTTATCATCATTCTCTGGTTCACACTTCACTTTTACAGGTGTTTTCATTAGTGACAGCATGTTCATTTTTTGTTTTGTTTTGTTAATCATTTTACTCCAAGCAAGGCAATAAAGCCACTAGGATGCAAGAGGTTACTAAGTGTTAGAGAAACTAAACTATTAAGAAGAGAGGAAGATAGAAAATAATGCTTGACATTGCATCTAAATTTTTGAAGCTCAAAGTTGCTTGAGAAGTAAGAAGCTGGAGTTTCACAACTGAAAAATACAATGGAAGAAACTGTCTGCATAGAACTTCTGGTTACATGTTACATTATTAGATCTTGCTGCCAATCTAGTACTGCACTGAAATTCATGAAATATAAGTACTGTAGCAGAAAGTTCATTGGTACAATTACCATGAAAGTATTTGTAAAGGCGCAGGAAAGGGACTGAAACCAAGATGCCACCTCAGGACTGTACCATTACAAATTCTGCTTTGGATTTTTATCAAGAATCTCCAAATATATAGCAGGAGCACCAGCACATATATGGTAGACTTATAAATATTTAAGATAGATTCTGGCAAGAAAAATTGTCTAGTATGATATAGTGAACCAACTTTCTTAGCTGCAGACTTAGCAATTGATTCAATATTCTTTTTTCACTTCATATCAGCTGAAAATGTTATTCTGAGAAGGCACAATCTCCTGGAGGTTAGCATTAGCCAGGTTGATGGAAGGTAATAAGGGTTCTCTCAGATGATTAAGAGAGCATTTTCTTTTTGACGTGTTAAAATTAACAAGGCTCTCCTTGCTCCATTTAGTAATAGTTTGTAGGTCATTTTTAGATCAGCTGCCATTTTGACTTTATTGAACCGATCAGACTTGCTATTAAGATAGGAGTGATTTTGGGGTTGCTCTTGCTTGATAGGCACTCTCTGAATTAACCATAATGGGTTTGGCTTCCTTGTGCTCAGACTTTTCCATTTTTTTCAGTGTTCATGTTCTTTTCTGTACTCCTCATTGTTCAGATTTTACCATCAAGGAATCACGAGGCTTGATCTCCTGATGTGAGCTGCTACTGCCCTCTTTGTTTTTATGGGAACTTGATTTTTCACAGTGCTTCTCACTCAATGAGCTTTTCTTTTTGTGCCAGTCATTGTGTTTGTCTGATGATGCACTGGTTTATCCAATGAGCAATATTTGTCTAGTGATGAGTTGTGTAAGCTACTTTTAGATGAACTATGTTTGGAATATTCCTTTGAAAGTGTCAGTCTTTATACTTGTCTGAATTCCCAACCTTATGTTTAAGAAAGTGTCCATCCTAGAGTTTGAGTGTTCACCCATCTGCTTGTCTGAGATAGAGGTGGATGACTTATGTTTATCATAATGTCTCTCTCTATGCTTGTCCGAACTGGAGGAATGCTTAGAACTATGACCATCTTTGTACTTTGAAGATGAAGAATGTCCATTTAAAAGGATTGCTTGTATTAGAACTTGCAGAATGATTGTTTATACAACACTGATCATTAACTTCATTTTCAAATCATTTGCTGTAGTCTCTGATGAAAGAGTAATCAATGTGACACTCAAGGTCATTCAACTTTCATAGGTATTTTGCCCAATGTCTGTTCTCTATTTCAATAGCTTACTGAATTATGGTGGTGTTTCAAAATGGCAGTAATCATGTGAATTAAAAACACTAAACAGTTTATTTTGTACTATTTTATTGACATGGATTTTATGGGTAAGGTCTTTTGTCAACAAAATTAGGATGTTGGTGAATGTCACATCTAATGATGACCAATTTCCAGGATACCTTTTATTATGATAACAAAATCAGCTATGAATGCCCTGAATACTGCATCAGTTTGCTTGAATTTCTGGTCAGTCAGTTGGAAAAAACATACTACCATACAAAACTCAAGGTTTTAAAATTGATTACATAGTTGTGGAAAAAAGGTCATCAAGATTTCAGACAGGGTCTTTGATGCTGAACACAAAATGGAATCCCAAACTAACCAAAAGAAATATCCCTCAAACATGAATGGGTAATATTTAGAGGAAAGGAAAAATGGAAGGCTTTGAAACTTCTCATGAGCACCTGCCAAAAACAGGCCAAGGACGGTCTTGGTAATTTATTTTGGACACAGTGGTTCCAAAGTTCAACCAAACATTTCTAATTGATCCACACAAACTAACCAACAATTTTATCTCTGTAAAACTTGATAAGAAAACAGATTGACATGTTAACACAAAATTTCATAGATTCTCTTCCATGTGTGACACTGCCACATGTTTCTTGGCAAAGCAGAAGGTAGAATAATGAAATTTGACTACATCATTTGTTTTCATCACATATATCATCCAATAAAGATAACCTCAGCAGTACAGAGTTTGTAGATGAGAGGCCTGATTCTGAA
>OZ038475.1:51784479-51821979 GCA_964036315.1 Acanthosepion esculentum
AGTAATCATGAATCGAAATTTTTTTCCACACATCATAATAAAATCATGACAAGTAAAAGACAGTTTTAACTGAATAATTTAAACTAAGGAAAATTTAATGTGTGTACGTGTACTTAAAGTAGCTGATTATCCACTGAGTTGTAAAATTTTGAAACAGATGTTCGACTTGCAAACCCATTCACTGCAAAATTCATGATGTACAGGTCTAATAGACATCAACTGAATTGAAGTAAATGAATTTCTATTTTACTTTATTTTAGATTGATTTGAAAATATTAGAGTAATCACTTGGTGAACAATTAGATGTAAATAGAACCTTTTTTATCTTTGCAAAATGTCTTTCCAGTGCGCAGGACGTAATGTCGTCGGTGATGTTTTATAACTAGAATCATTGGATGTTTTGCATCTTTTAATACAAGTTCTCGTATGATCACCAAAGTTAAACAATATCAGACCTGGTTAGTACCTAGATGGGTGACTGCTTTCTGTAAGCTTGTATGTGCTAGTGGTATAGTGAATAATGACTTGGAAATCAGAGAGCCAAGTTCTAATTCCAGTCATGTTCATTATATTTACTTACTCACAAATACCCTTTGGAAAGGTAGGAACCTACCTCTTCTCCTGTACTCCAGCTATGGGTTAGTTAGTAAGACTTGTATAGATAAAAGTAATTATCTTCAAAAATTCTTACATTCTAAAAATATTTTCTGGCTTTAAATAACCTGAAAAAGGTTGATAAGCCATAGAAAACAAAGTGCTCAGTAACAGGAGATCTCTTTTCCGGGTTAACCCAGTCAAAGGTGATTGTATAATGATCCACCTACCCACTTGTTGAAATCTCGTCATACATTGTTCTGATATTTTTAAAAAAAAATTTTTTATATTCAGATTTATTTTTCGTTGTAATCCAAGTCTCCCGCCCCCAAATATTTTTTTTTTTTTTATTATTTTTTTTTTTTTTTTTATTCTACAGAGGAAAAATTTCCCTTCAGGAATCTGTCCATAGAAGAAAGTAGTTTTCTAACAAGTAGTTATAACAAAGAAAGATTTATTAAATAAACTAAGCAAACTGGCTATTGGATAGCTATTTTAAGGCCAACAAGTAGTAAAAGCCAAGTCAAAAAAGAAAGAATGAAAACTGTTTCTTAATTCAGTAGGAGGAGAAAAGTTTTATGAATTTGACTGATCAATCTATGACATTATTATCAATAGCCATGTTGATGGAATATAGAAACCTGTAAAATATGAAGACATGCATAATATTTGATTTCACTTGCAAAAATTAAAATTTATACATTTCATCATACATTGGGACATTTTATTGATCTACTAAACAGCTATAGTTTTTATATTTTTAATCGATTCACTCCAAGTTGTTGACATTGAAACAGAAGCCAAGTGAAGAAGCCCCCATCAGTAATAGAAAGAAAAATAACAGCTACTGGACTTGAGAAGTCTATTTTATTGAAAAAATTGTTTTAATAGAAATATTTGAAAATTTCAATGAACAGTTGCAATAGCTGCTCTTTCAATGACTGTAGAATGTTTCCTTATAGGGAAACTGCTAACATTACCATTACGATTAAAACTTATTATTCATAGTGTTTGTGGGTTGAACCCCATCTGTCACTTCAAGTCTCTCCATCTGTGAAGTGATTTCACAGCATCCATTGCAGTTCAACACTCTTTTTCTGTCACTTAATGTTTTATAGTCTTCTATTGGTATTTACTAAGTTTGGCTTAGTCCCTAAGGTCACAAGTTTGGATCACTTACAGAGGAGTAAAGCTCTGACAGAAACAATGAATGGTAAGACAAAGCTAAGCTTAAAAAAGGATCGAGATACAGCTATGTTTTTCCGACTTATCAGTATACAAGGGAGTGCTGGAAAATTTTTCAGCTTGAGCAGGAAGAGATTTTTAAAAAATTGTTTGGATATTGTCAGTTTTGGAACCCCACATTATACTCTGTGCTCAGCCAGACTCTGTCTAGTTTGTCTTGCCATGGATGACAAATAGTGATAATTATGTGTCCTTTTCTCTTTCTCCTCAAAACAAAACACAACAATAAGAAATGAAACTAAACTAGTAAACAAAAAACATCTACCCCCCCCCCCCCAACTTTTCTTTCTCTGAAATTCGCGGTATTCATTCCAACTTCTACAGCATAGAAACTTTTCTCTTGGAATGGTTGCTAGATATCTGCCTTTTGTGAAACCAATTTAAATTCTTCCATTGCTATCAATGAATTTTTGGTTCCAGACTATCTTCCCATTTGCCAAAGAGATTTCAGCATTCACATGCATGGCCTCAGTGTTTACATCTGGGATAATCTAATGGCCAGGGAAATGTCTCAAGGCCCCAGTCAACTCTTTCATGTGCTTCTGTCTTTTGTTACTAAACTCTGTTAGCTATCACTTTTTCCTTTATCGCTCCCCCTCTTCCCAGGACTGCAGTATATTAGACATAATATCTGACAGTATAGAAACAACACTTTCTCTCCCTCTATCTGTGAACATATTTGTCTTTGTGATTTAATGCTCACCACGCCACAATACATGGCTTAAACATTGTAAAGGTACTGATGTTGCCAGTATTCAGACATAAAATCTTTTCATTACCCTTATTCAAATCATGGATTTCCCTACTTGTCTGCCTAGAAAAACCAAGCAACAGGCTTCTCTAGTTGACTTATTTCTTACCTACTCTCCTTGCACTTGCCAAGCTTTGCAACACTGCCCTCTTGGTAACTCAGACCTCTCTGTGGTATCCTGATATTTCATTCCAGTCATCTACTAAACAAGAACACCTTATTCATAAGACCTCTTTCCATTACCAGCATGCTGATTGGGACTCACTCTATGACTTTCTTCATGATGTTCCTTGGATTAATATCTTTAACCTTCCAATTGAGAATTGCACAATTAAAGTTGGGTCAAAGCCAGCATGGAAGCATTCACCCCTTCTCACAAATACCAGGTAAAACCTTAATCCTTTTCATGGTTCACATCGGCATGCTTGGCCACTAGAGCACACGGGAACCACTATCTTCCTCTATATCAGCATGACAGTTTCCGTCAAAACAGGCCCATATTCATTGCTGCTCATAATAAATGTAAAGAGTCCTCAAAGTCCCTGTTTGTTGAGAGAATGAGACACAACATTGCATCTAACAACTTTTGGCTCTTGTGATTACTGACAGCTCTGTAATAGGATATTAAATAAATGTAAGTTCTCTATTCTTCCCCTCTTCAATCAATTTGAGGTGTTAACATCCTCTGCTGATCTTGAGTCATCTGCAGTATGACTGCCTAACTTCCCACTTAGAATTGAGCCTCTACCTGTCTATTATCTCTGAGATGAGGTATCATGATTACTTACATTATTTACATTATTCAGACTGTTATCCACATCTTCATTGCCATATTCACAATGTTTCAACCGTTGTATGCTCTGGCCTTCTACAAGTGATTGGGATCTTAAACCAAACCCTTTATTTAGTCTACACGGGTAGATTGAACTAGTTCTATATGCCATGCCTCTTCTGGTTGTCTCAGTTATTTCCCTTTAACTCAATTTGCAAGTTTGGCTCACCACTGCTGTGGCCTAGTATTGAACTCGCAACTTTTTGGGTCTAGTCACTGGATCTAACCAACATCAAGGACACATGACCCAGTGGATAAAGATGTTGGTTAGATCCAGTGACTAGACCCAAAGAGGCATGGCATGTGGAACTAGAACAATCTACCTCCGTAGACTAAATAAAGAGTCTGATTTGAAATTCCTGTCACCTGAAGAAGGCCAGAGTGTACAACAGCCGAAACGTGAATATGGCAATTTTCTTCTATCATCTCTAACCTAGATCCCTACAAAGCATGTGAACCCAATGGTATCCCTGTCATTAAGAAGTGTGCTCCTGAACTAGCTCCTGTTCTCTCTGAGTTGTATAATAAACGCCTTGCTGCCTCCTGCATTCCTTCCTGCTGGAAGTCAATATCTGTTCCAGTTTTTAAGAACGTTGGTGAATCGTCTGACCCTCTCACCTATCAGCTTATTAGCCTTCTACCTCTTTTGGGGAAACTCTTAGCAGCCTTTATCAACGCTAAATTAGTTCATCTTTTATCACAAGGCCTTTTTTCAGACAAGCAATATATTTAATTTCTCCAGGTCAACTGCTGATGTACTGATGATAATTGTGGAAATACTCTAGATAAAAATGGTGATGCCAGGGTTGTAGCTTTGGATATCTTGAAAGCCTTTGACAGGTTTTGTCATATAGGTCTTCTCCACAACATGAAATGTTACGGTGTCTCCAGACACATTTTTGAATTGATCTAGTCTTTCCTATTAAATTGTGAAATGAATCTTATCCGAACAGCCACTAGTCTAGATGCTTTAGTACTAACACAAGTGTCCCCAAGGCTCCATCCTTAGTCCTACTCTGTTTTTAATGACATCAGCTCTCAACTTGGTATCTATGCAGATAACACAACCATTTACTCCTGTCTTGATAGTAAGGCTGATCAGTCTAACAAGATCATAATGGCAGCTGATGTCCAAAATGAGTAAGCCCATCGTTAACTGGGGCAAAATATAGCTTGTTAACTTTAATGCCTCCACAACTAAACTTCTCTCCATTCTTTGCCTTTCATCAGCATGACTGATACTAACTCCCAGGAAAGTAACTAGGTGTGCCTTCTTGGACTAACGTTCTTTGTTGGCATGAAGTGGAAAGACTGTACTGAATCCATTGTTAGGTCAGCTGCTAAGAAAGTTGGTTAAGTGTGTCATGCAAGAAAATCTTTTCTCTCCAGAATCTATCTTGTATATCTATAAGTTTACCATTTGCCCAAGCTTAGACTATTGCTGTCGCATATGATCCTGTGCTCCTGCTATTTACCTTGAGCTTCTAGATGAAATCCAATGAAGAATCAGCAATATTATTGGTCCTGATCTGGTGGTTCGGCTTCAGTGACTTTCCATCCACTGTAACGTTGCCCGTCTGTGCCTTTCCTATAAATACTTTCATGGTAATTGTTCAAATGAGCCAACCTTTGAATTTAAGTGCAGTACTAGACTGGCATCAAGATCTCATCAATTTACAGTTGAGCTGTCTAAATGTAACCTTAAATTCTGGCTGCATTCTTTCCAGCCAACTTTAATCTGCAAAAATTTAAATGCAATGTCAATTGCTATCTACTGTCCTCCTGATTACTCTTTTTCTCTTCCTACTCATTAATAATGTTTCTGTTCCTAATTCTTCAGCACACAGTAATCTCTTGTGTCTTGGTGGCTTTTCTGCGATGCTTTGGGTGAAACACTAATATATATATATATAATCTCAAAAATACTTATACAAACAACTTTGGGGGAGGGTTCATTAAAACAAGTCAAAAGTTCATATAAACATATGTCTGCAAATCCTTTGTTTTTTATTTAAGTTTAAAGAAAATTTACAGTAGAATACCCTGTGTTGCCATGTAGACTAGGTTCCTTTTGTCATTCATATATATCTGTGGCTAGTCTGTCTTCAACATTAAACATGTGTAGTAGTGAGGTAACTGAGATGTGTTCCATCTAACAATGGCAGGATATTCATATTATGAGCAGGAGGATATGATTTTACATACAGCTGCAAGTATGGTAATAGACATGAGACGGCATAGCTGTATCAGATTATTTTTCTTGACTGAAGGTAGCTGAGTCATCTAACCTTTGCTGCTGTTTATCATCGCATTGTTGAGACAGGATCCGCGGCACCACAAACTATGGATCGAGGAACACTGAGATCCACTCGTATGCCTAACCATGAAGAAGACATTCTACAAGCTGTCAGTGATGATCCAGGTATCAGCACATATAAAGTAGCTCTAGCATATTGTACATCTCGTATTACCACATGGAGGGTACTTCAAGAGCAGCTCCTGTATTCATATCATTTGCAATGTGTGCAGGGTCTCTTGTCCTCTGATCACTCACTATAAGAAAACTTTTGCTGATGTTTTATTGCACAAATTGCCAATCCGTTGTTTGTCTCTTCAGTTTTGTTTATGGATGAGGCAACATTTAGAAGAGATGGAATAACAAATTTACTTAACCAACATTTGTGGGAAGATCAGAATAGACACCAGCATCAGATTACAATTAATGTGTGGGCTGGAATTATAGGTGACTGTCTAGTAGGTCCATATGTTCTCCCAGCACATCTTAAAAGAGCTGTTTACAGGGACTTTATTTCAAACACAATTCCAGACCTGCTAGAGGAAGTACCCCTGCTGATATGAAGACACATCTGATTCATACATGATTTGGCTCCAGTACATTTTAGTCATATTGTTTGTGATGAAATGGCTGACATCTACCATGAAAGATGGATAGGTAGGGGAGGACTGGTTCCTTGGCCGGCAAGATCCCCTGACCTCACTCCTTTGTATTTTTATCTGTGGCGACACCTGAAACAATTGGTTTATGCAGCCGACATTAATAATGCAGAGACGCTTCATCAACATGTCATGGGGACCTGTGAAACCATTCAACACTGTATGGGAGTATTTGAATGGGTCTGTCAGTCACTGATCCAACAGGTGCATGCATGTGTAGAAGATTGTGCAGTGTGTGTATATATATATCATAAAGAAGTAATTACACAAAGAATTAATTCACAATGTTAATGTAATTAATGGTGAAATCACATCACTACCAAGACTTAATGAGACATTAACTTACTATCAATTCTTTGAATAACACAATCCTTATAGTTGAATTGTTGTTAGATGGAATTGATGATCCTGGGCCTAGTACTTTTGACAACTTCAAATTGTCATCTTCAGGGCATAATATTTCCATTTACAGATAAACACCAAGATGAAATATATATGCAGTAGACCAAAAGACGTTTGTAAAAATATGCTATTTATTGATTGTTATATTATTTTGGAATGTGCAACGTTGCATTCCTAGAGTTCTTGTTTAAATGATTCAAGTGAGAATTTTGTTTAAAATTAGCAATGTGATAAATCCACAAATTTTTGTTTATATTATCCAGTTAAAGTGACATGGACTAAAGTATAGTCCAATTAATAGAATGAAATGTCTTACTAGTTTTTTTTTTGTTTTTTTTTTTTTCCACAGAATTTAAGATTCTGAATATACTCAGGATCTGCTTTTCATAAAAATATTAGATCGTGCAGTGTGTGATATATATCTCATAAACAATTAAGTCTTTCTATAATTACTTCTTTATTTTATATATGAGAGATAAAGCATTTATACAAGTTTCATTAAATTTGACCAACAAGGTATATCAGTCTTAATTGTGTTTCTAATTTATAAATAATTTGTTAGACATCCAAGAGTGGTAACTTGTTTTTCTGGCTAAGTGATGGCTTTTTTTTTTCTTGCAAGGGATACCTTTCCTTTCAAATTTATTTTATATAGGCCTTTATTTTACAGCAAATATTTTCATAAGGTCCTAGTTCTGTTAAAATTCCATTGGAGCAATCAGTTCTATTATGTAACTCATTCAATTATTGTTTACTTGAGGAGCCTGTTATAAAGTTCTCATAATCATCAATTATCTTTGTTAGAATGCACTCATCCATTTGATTTCTCATAAAATGTTGCTTTGGGGCAGACTTGGCAAGAACAGAACTGACCTTTTACACAATTATTTTCTTTCCCAGTGACCTATGCTATCAAAAGATGCTCTCTTCCTGGATCATTCTTTGGAAACTATTTTGTTATTTCACGATTGTTAAAATATATATAGACTGCTTTCTAAAACACTGTATTATCTCAAAGTGAATTTGAATGAGCTGGGAAAGGAAGCAATCCAATGTAATAATTATGTGGTTTTTGGTTTCCATTCAGAAAACATTCAGCATTCATTAACTGGACTCCATTTTTAAAATAGTTTTTCAGAAAAATAGGCTTTTCAAATCAATTTACTTTTATCACTCTTTCTAACATTGAGGGGAGTTCTCTTTGAACTTTTGTTTAAGGTAGTATAGAAAGTCAGCACATTTATAGTTTTATATCCTTTGCTGTGAGCATTGAAACTGGATAGATTATACAATATTATGTTTTAGTTTTGTAATAAAATTTTTCTTTGGAATATGATCTGAAACCATTTTCCTTTCTGAAATTGAAACATTATTAAATTCTAACTTAAATGGTTTGGTTTTGCCATAACTTTGATATTATTTATCTAAATTTTAATTCAAGTTTTACTTGTTAAGAACAAATTCTAGCCCAATGAATAAAATTTTTTTTTTTTTTTTTAATTTCTATTTTCAAAGATAGAATAAATGTTGGGTTTTGTGAATACAACATAGAATTTATTATGCAAACTAGTCAAGTGATAGAATAAAAATTCATAGTTTAAATCAACTGTAAATTCATATTTATCTATTCCAAATATCCAAGCTCTATTGCACCCATAATTTAACTGTCCAAAAATGTAGAAAAACAAATTTAAAAAAACTTACATATATCTTTTCAAAAAATTACAATTCCAGAAATTTACTATGGATTAATGTGTTCAAGTATGACAAACAAGCTAGTGTTAAGGTTCCAGGTTCTAGACATGGGACAATAACCTAGCAGAGTAAAATGTTGGTCCAGAAATTTGGTGCCATGTTTTAGTGATTAGCTACTTCAGTAATTAAATGTGTAGAGTTTTCTTTTACAGGAACATTTTGTAGCACATGGAATAATGGTGTTAAGAGTACATGCACAGAATCAGACCAATTGTTTTGTAATCTAAAGGTAACATTTATTAAAATAAATTTAACAAAATGAAAGTTTAAAACAAGAGTTTCTTTTGTTAGTCATAAATTGTATACACAATGAAATGTTCATGGATATGTTATAGTGGGAACTTACTTTGTTGGTGTGTTTTATGTGAAGCATTTGCAGCCCTTGTAGCTTCAGTGTGGAAAGTTCATGTCAGCACTTCAAAAGAGAGAATCAGGAAGAAAGTTACTTTAGGATTCCCATATTTTTTTTTATATGCCGCTGCTAATACAAGGTTTATTTAAGCTACTACTGCTAAGTTTTACTTTAGAACTGCTTCTATCTTTCAGGTCACTACAATAGTAACTGAGTTCAATCCCTGAGCTAAGTAGTGTAGGCTTAGGCTCAGTGAAAACAGGGAAAGCAATAAATGAGCAGTACTAAATAAAAACAAGACAAATTATCCCAAGACATAGATGGTGGAATGAAAACAAAGGGCTCAATTTCAAATTCCCTAAAGGTTACTTGGATTGACAAGCTACCTGAAGAAGGCTGGAAGGCACAATAGCTGAAACATTGTTGATAACAAAGAGGAGGACTATAGTCCAAGTGTAAAGAATGTGAATAATGAATTATGCAAAAAGAAGCAAATTCAAACAATATGTAATTTATCAGAAAATTTATTGAAAACTGTAAATTAGATGTGATTGTTTTGTGGTCAGCATTGGTCATATGTAATTATTTTTAATAGAGGCCTTGTTCCTGGAAAAATAAGTTCTATATTTTGTTTGTGAATTTTCTGTTGAAATAGTAATTTATGTAACTGGTTAAAAGGATGTGTTTGAAATACAATAAGAGAATTTCAGTTTCTTTCTTGTATGTAAAATTTATGCACAACTAAACTCATTACCATTGAGTTGGATTTACATATTTTATGACACTTCAGGCTTTGTTGGGTTTCTCATGTCAAAATGTGCTTTATTATTGAGAAGTCCATAGGTAAAGATGGAAGGTCAGGTTTATACTTTTTAGTCTGAAAGCATTCACACAGAAGATGACCCCTTTTAGAGGATGGGACTTACAATTCTGTAGAGGATGCATTTTTCATATTCTAGGCTCTACTGATAGTGCAATTGTTACCATTGAATCTACTGAACAGATCTATGAAGATTTGTTTTGATTATACGATGACTGAGGAACAAACTCAGTTATTCCATCAATGTACATCACAAAATCCAGTATTATAAAAATCAGGCATTACTTATAGATTGCTTAAAAAATGGGCATTAGTTATAGGGTCCTTTAAAAAAAAACTGGTATTATAGGGTTCTTGAAAAAATCTGGTATTAATTATAGGTTTTTATCTTATTTAAATTATTTATTTTTTGACTGTTGTCCTAATCATTATCACATTTTTACAATTGTGTCCTTGCTATTTCCTCTGTCTCCTTGCTTTCAATATCCTGTGGATATCGAATTCTCTGAGCACTATTTCCTCATTAAGTGTCCCAGAAGTTTCAACTTTCTGATTTTAAGTATAAGGAATCTTTTTATTTACATTTTCTTTACAACTTTCTTATTACTCATGTGTTCAGTCTATGGTATTCTCAACACTCTTCAGTAGAACCATATCTCTGTTGTCTATGAGGAAATTGTCTGGCTTTCACTGCTATATAGGAGGATTGATACTACATTACAGTTGAGCATTCTTTTTATTTTGAGTTAGATTTTCATATTTCTTAGTACTTTGCTTAGTTTTGGAAGTAATTTTTTTTCTATTTCAATTCAGCTCCACATTTTGGTGTCAGGTTTTCCATTGTCTGTTAAAACATTTTCCAGGTATTTAATTTTCTTTCTTGTTTAATTTTGGTATTTCCAATTTGTAGTTTGCATCTTGGGATGTTCTTCCTGCTGGAAACCATACATTCAGTCGTCTTACAGTTGATGGTTAATCTTTTTTTTTTATTACTTTACAGTAATACAGTTATAGTAAGATAATTGGAGAGATATATGGGCATGTGACAGTGATTAGAATGTTCTCTTTCCAACCGTGAAACCTGGGTTCGAATCTCACCATGGTTGACTTCTTCATGCTTGTGAGTGGAATTGGGTAGTCATAATTATTTCAGAGCTGTCATTGATTGAGCTAGCATGCAATCACAAGTCATGTCCAAGGGTTTGAGCATACTGGCTTTGTTCAGCTCAGTTAATGTGCTCCCTCCAGAAACTAAGGGCATGTGATTGAAGATTGCATTGAGGCATGAAACACTGTCACCACTGGGTATTGGCCTCTGTGTCCACTTTTATCTTTACATACGCTCTATCCCTGACATTGATCACTTTAACCCATAAATATAGCATACCTAAAAAAAATCATATATGTGATAATGTTGGAAATCTGCAAACTTAGTCAAGCATACAATTAGATAAACTGAAAATGGCTGTAAACTGCTTTAATATAATTGGCAGAAAGAACCTTCTCTGCCAGCCATTAGCATGGCTGATGCTAAACTGCAGGAGAGAAGCACACTATGCCTTCTTGGCCTCGCGTTTACCACTGACATGAAATGGAGTGACTATATTGAATCAATTGCTTCATCTACTGCAAGGAAACTTGGGTCACTGTGTTGCACCAGAAAACTTTTCTTGTCAGAATCCATCTTGCATATTTATAAATCTACTATATCCTCCATGAATTTGAATACTGCTAACATGTCTGGTCTGCTGTACATCTCGAGATTCTTGACAAAATTCAAAGAAGTGTTTGTAATATAATCGATCCTGACTAGGCATCTTGACTTCAGTCACTTTCTCACCGATGGATTTAAGCATGCTACTAGACTGGCAATTAGGTCTCACCATTTACTGTTGGAATAGCTAGATGCAACCACCACTTCTACTCTAACGGGTTTTTATCTTGTACTTCCTACCTGTGAAACGCCTTTCTGTTTCCATGTTTCCTTGATAATTACAATCTTCAAAAATTTAAAAGCAACATCAATCACCATCTTCTGTCTTATTGGACCTTGTTCCTTTTTTCCCATTTCCTCAATCCTCCCCATTTTCAGTCTTCCATTCAGTTTCCATTCTCTTTCACTAACACCAACCTTTCCTGTAGCATTACTACTATGCCTGAGGTGACATGATTAAAAAAAAATAAAACTTGAACTGATTTGTCAATATCTCTGAGATGAGGTATTAAGATTACTTACATTATTTACATTATTCAAGGACACATGGCCCAGATAAAGGCATTGGTTAGATCCAATTACTAGACTTAAAAGTTGTCAGTTCAATACCAAGCTACAGCAGCAGTGAAACAAAAACTTGGAAAGTTGATTTAAAGGGAAATGACTGAGACATCCAGAAGAGGCATGGCATGTGAAACTAGAACAATCTACTGTGGTGGAGGAAATAAAGGGTTCGGTTCAAAATTTCAGTCACCTGAAGAAGTCTGGAGCATACAAAGGTGGAAACATTTTCAACTGATTTGTATTCACTTCTGTTTCCATTTTAAATAGTGTTTAATAGTCTTTATTTTTTATTTTACAAAGAATATACATATGAACTGAGCCTTTAGATTTGGCACAGACATATTTATCATTTACTTTGAAATATTATCTTTTACTGTTATATTGGTTTACATGTTGCAAAAATGAATTTCCCATGATTCTCTCAAGTAAAATTGTGGAAAAAAAAGAAATTGATGCTTTCCTTCTTGTCTCTACATTCTTAGAAATGAAATAGACAGTGGCTATTATTTCTTCTTTCTGCAAAACCCATTGAAAAATTTATGTAATTCTTCAAAGAAATCAATATAGAATGACTTTTCAAACAGACAAATGTCTTGCCAATTTTTTTGTTCATTACAACTCAACAGAAAAGCTAATATTACCAAATTTCCTTCATAACAGAAGCAAGCCAGTAATAGATGCAGTTTTCTAAGTTCTTTCTTTGGCACAAACTCTTTGTAGTTCCATCTATTCAGTCAAATGGTGGAGCTAATGTTGTCATTTCCTCTTTACTGATTTTCCATTTAAAGTATTTTAATGATACAACAGAGAGGATATGAACCTGATGGGATGCTTAAGTGTTTGAACATAAACCAATCAAGGATAAGGTTTTACTGAAAAGTCAATTATTCATTAAAGAAGAAAAAACACATATAAAACTAATGGCAAAAATCTGTTTTCAATTAGCATAGATCCTACCCTCAAAAGGTCAATCATGTTGAAGAAAAATCCTTGACAGCTAAGGTTTCATGGAAATTAATGTTATTAGCCAGAAAACATTACCATTCTATATTGTGCTTGAAGTCTTTGAAACTAATTTTTGCATTTATAAATTGTAAGACTTATTCTAACTTTGATTTCGTTTTTTCTTTCTTTTTTCTTTCTCTCTTGTGGGAATAGAATTTAGATTTTTGCTGTGTAGAGTTTGATAGTGGCAAATGATAATACTGTATTGAGTTACAACCCACTTTATTTTTGTCTGCCAACTGGACGCTAGTTGGGGATCTCCTTGCCAGGGTCATTTCATGATTAATGATTGGAACAACATCAAAGAATACTAGGATATTCCAAAGATATTATAGGTTCTTGATGATGGTCTTTCTCTGAAAATGCAGACAGTTTATCAAGTAATCTTGTTTTCATCTTTGATTTCATGTGTTCTATATATAGATATTTTGGGAGTGTAGTTATGAACTGTAAAAAAAAAAAAAAACACTAAGTTCTATCACAATATTCATATCACTGACAAATGTCTTTGTTATATTTTCATTATCAAAAGCAGACAGCAAAATGATAAAATGTTAGACACTGGAGCTAGTAATTTGTTTTATGATCCAAAACTGATAACTTTGCTAATGCTAATACCATTTATAAAGGATTCTGTTACTTCCATAAGATAAATATCAATACATGAACAGTTAAAAAAGGAAATTTTATTCCAGACCAGATGAATTCAGAGCAAAAAATAAAAATACAAATCTAGATAATGTATAGTCAGTTACCCACAGAATTGATGATAATATTACAACTGTAGTTTATCATCAAATTATCTAAAGGCTGCCATTATAGAATGTTTCATATCTGTGAAATCTTTGCCCAGACATTATTGGGTGTCATGCTTTCTTTTAGCCTGACATAAATAAATCTCTTATGGCTGTACATGGACTCACAGCACCATGAAGAAAGGTTAAATATCATGAGAGAAATTTACCAGTCTATTGCATCCATATTGCAGTGCAAATGGAATTTATCATCAAAATAATAATAAAATTAGTTTGAGATGGCAGCTATTGAATTAAACTGAACCCTATAAAAAGTTTTCATTATCAATGCTCATCAGTGATACCCATAAAATAACAAGAAAATAAATTTTGCTTAGTCTGGCACAATGCCAAAAGAGCTCAGGAGATTTTGCTGCACTAATCTACCAAATAGAAAGTATGCTTGCCTTAAAAATTAGTATCATATGAAGTTTTAGTTTTTGCCATGTCAACATCTGACAGTGATAGGAGTTATGCAAGTATCTTAATCATAAGAAAGGTTCATAACAGCCATATCATCTGCAAATCGTATAAAAGGTTTTAACTAAACACAATGCTAAATTCATGGGGGCCAATGTGCTGCTGGATTTTACATTACCCCTGCCCAAAGACTTCACTGCAGTAAAGAAAGCCAAAATGGTATTGCTGCATAACACAGTCAGATGCAAGGAACCATGGTGGGACTTAGAAGGAAGGCGGAGAATACATGAAAAAGTGGAATGACAAGTTCGAAGAATGGATGGAGAAACCATTCCCAGAGTACAAGGCTCTGGCACATGAGCACAACAGATGGAGAAGACTGGTGGACAGCTCAGCGTGTCAACACTACAATGGTTAATGGCGAAAAAGGAAGTACTAAATTACCAATGGAAAAGAGCAAACATTTTCTAGATTATTTCTAAAGGTTGTGGATTAATTAAAAATTAAAATCCTATTTCAAGACTGAAGATTTCTGAGCCTCCAAATTCAAACTGTTCTTTGTGAGGTCAGAGTAACTGTTAATGAATTTTTTTTTAAATTTTTGTCATAGAAAATTACTGATAAGAATTAATTTTTCATTTGGCATTGGATGAACATAACCTTGAATCAAGGATCACCTAATCTAAAATCCTTGAATCAAGGATCACCTAATCTAAAATCCTTGAATCAAGGATCACCTAATCTAAAATCCTTGAATCAAAGATCACCTAATCTAAAATCTATTTGCAAAGATCCAAAAGCGCTAAAGATGTCTTGGGGAGAATGCTGACAACTTATTTTCCACTTTCCAACCCCTTTCTCACAACATTGCAAGCCTGTTGCTGCTCTATTGACATTTCCATGGCAAATGTTCAGAGAAGCTCTACTCATTAGTCCTACCAGTTCAGACCTTTACAGCTAGGATTCACCATGCTGTGTCCACAGTTGAATCAAACTCATTTCCTCTGTGTTCCAAATGTAAGAAGAAAGTTTCACTTTTTTCAGAAGACTGACACTTTTCGGAACACATGCATAGGAGCTTTCTTGAACACTTCAATCTTAACCTTTTCAAGTCAAGGGTCAATTTCCTTATCTTCATAATTTTTAGTTCCTCCTCCTTTCTCTTCTATTCATATCATACATTTCATTCCTCATTACTTTTTTTACTGTAATCTTGTTGAGTGACTCAAATTTACTGTTGAGCAGCTCAAGTCTAGCATGAGGACAGCATGAAATAATTAAATAAAGGGTGTTTCATTAAGACGGATCAAAGTCAGCAGTAAATAAATCAGTGTTAATAGTGAAATTTATTTATTTCTCTAAGTCATGGCAATTATGTATGAAAAATAATATCGCCCAAATGTCCACCAAATCTGAAAGAAAAAGAAAAAAAATCATTAGACGCTTAAACTTAATTCACATTTAAAATCAGTCCAAGTTCTTGGAACACCCTTTATTTTAACAAGAATTTATTTACACAATATTAGCACGAAAGAAATATTAGTTGAAAGTAATTATAACACTATATTAAAGTTCAACTTGAAAAGTTTGTATTGTTAGAGCTAAATTAGCAAGATGAAGAGACTTGAAGCACCAGTAATGTAGTTCTACAGAAGAATGTTCAGAATACCATGGACTGAATATGTGATCAAAGATGAAGCAAAAAGAACACTTATACTTTAGATCAGAAAGAAAACATTGAAATTTCTAGGACACATTATGAGGAAAGAGGGCTTGGAAAATCTGATACTCACAAGACATCTGTCAAGAGTGACAGAGGAAAACCATGCATAACCTACCTAATGAGCTTGTGTAAATGGATAGTAGAACATGGTTTAGGTATGGTAGCATAAGATTACATTTACTAAGAGCTACAAAGTCAGGAAATTGGGGAGAGCCATGATTGCCAACATCCTGAAAGTACATGGCACTTAGGAGTTACATTTCCTTAGTGACTTGTAGAGAGGAAAATAGTATATTTTCACATTCTCATTAGTGCATGTGATGTATAAATAGTTATTATGGATATGTTTGTACATTTATTCATGGCTATGAGATAAAGTTCATGTTCGAAAGTGGTTTATGTATTTAAAGTTAATACAAAGAAACCCATAGCTAACCTCATGGTCACCAATCTGTTCTTACTAGTTACTAGATCATGGATTTTGTGTTGAGAAAATAAACAAAAGAGCAAAGTAAAACAAGATAGAAATATTTATTCCATTGGGAACATCTTTTGTATAGAGAAAATTTCAAGAAATGTTCTTGAATCTCTGTAAATAGAAGGAAAAGTTGAACTTACACTACTGGTGGCTAGCAAGTGAGTGAGATATACATGTTGTTTATTGCACGAAGCCCTAACTCTAGTATCCTGTCACAACTTCAGCCCAACAGGAAAGAGGAACTAGCCTTTTTTGATCTACATGTGTACCTAGTTTTTTTATTCTTTTTTATGTATACCCAAACTCTGAAATGATGATAAACTACATCTGCATCCTGGGTAGGATGATAAACTACAACCAACAGCAAGGCCTCTGATAATACGTTTTTGAAAAAATAATGTTGCCAGCTGTACGTTTTTGAAAAGATAATGTTGCCAGCTGTACGTTTTTTTTTCTTTTTTGTTTTGTTTTTTGAAAGAATAGTGTTGCTGGCTATATGTTTTTGAAAAAATAATATTACCGGCTATATGTTTTTGAAAAAATAATATTACCGGCTATATGTTTTTGAAAAAATAATATTACCGGCTATATGTTTTTGAAAAAATAATATTACCGGCTATATGTTTTTGAAAAAATAATATTACCGGCTATATGTTTTTGAAAAAATAATATTACCGGCTATATGTTTTTGAAAAAATAATATTACCGGCTATATGTTTTTGAAAAAATAATATTACCAGCTATATGTTTTTGAAAAAATAATATTACCGGCTATATGTTTTTGAAAAAATAATATTACCGGCTATATGTTTTTGAAAAAATAATATTAACAGAAAAAAAAAGTTGTCAGCATTAAATGACCCATTGAGGTTGATATGCCGTAAAACAAAACAAACCAAATCAAACTCTGAAAATAGGTTACTTCCACCGTTAAAATTTATCCATGCTTATGTTTATGGCAAAAGAGTCTTACCCTGTATATATGTAGCAGATGTTATGAAAGGGATTTTTGCAGACTTTTACTTCAAAACTTATTTCATGTACACATTTAAAGACTATCTATGATTCCACTCATATATATCTCAAAGAAAATTGACAAAGAATAATATTATATTGTAAGAGAAATGCTGTCAGCCATAGATGATCTCAGCATCAACAGAAGTAATAAAGGAAATATGACAGTGACAACATACTGGAGGACCTCAGTAGATCCATCTTTGTAGCATTACCTAAGAAATCAGGTGCAAATAAATGAGTTCCATCAGACAATCAGCTTAATGAGCCACATAACCAAGTTAATGATCCAAATCCTGATGAATAGAGTTGATAATTCCCATGGACAAAGCTGAAGGTTCCCATTAACAAGTTGAGCAGTTATCAAAGATTATAGATATCTGTAGCCAGTCAAATTATCAATAGGTGACCAATTATGAATGGTGTGTCAGTATGTTAGTTGAACTGAATAAATGTGACGAAATACCTCAACAACATTACAGTTCTCAAAGTATTCACAGAATAGGCTTACATCCACCATAATTGATATGACCCCCATACATATTTCATCTGTATAGAGCATGGAGTAGAATTAAATCAGAAATAGGCCAAGAACCATGCTGCTTTGTCAAAGACACTGGTACAAAAAATGTGATATTTATGATTAGAGCATTACATATGTTCAAGGATATGCCCTTACATTTCATAGATCCCACAAAAGTATTTGACAAGGTATGACACGAGGATCTATTTGAACTGTTAGGAAAACTAGATCTATTTGGAAAGGATGTTAGAATAATCCAGAACTTAAACTGCAAGCAAACCACCTGCATACAGATAGAAAATGAATTCAGTAACTACACAAAAATAAAGAGGCTTAAGACGTGTCTTTTCTCCAAACTTCTTCCACCTCTATGGTGAAGTTATCCTAATGGGGCTGGAAACCCTGTCAGGATTTATTATCAGTGGGCATAATCATAAGATAGGATATACAAATGATACTGATGATAGCAAAGGCAAAAAGAAAACTGCAGGACCTTTTTTTTAAAATAGTGAGGTTCACCCCGTGTAAGAGGCAGTTTATGTGGATATGAGCAGAAGATAATGGTTAACCCTAGACTTGAACAGGTTAAGATTGTAGTGATCAGGGAAATATCCTCTCAGGAGTCGATTCTACAGAGCAGTGGTTCATAGGAAAAGCTGTTTAGCCAGTGCACTGGACCTTATGTGGCAGCAATATTCTAAGCATGGGTGAATGCTAGACTTAGATATGTAGGATAGATTCTAGCAAAAAAGAATTGTCTAGCATAACACAGTGAAACAACTTTCTTAGCACAGACCTCTTGATGAATTCAATATAGTCTTTCCACTTCATGTCTGCAGAGAATGTTAGCCCCAGAAGGCTTGGCGACAAAGAAAAACCGAAACATAACAACAAAGAAAAAATATCCCAGGTATTTTTTGATTTTGTGGACTGAATCCTAAATAATTCCTAATTTATGATTTTTTTTTTCTTTTTGTTAGCAACAATTATAGAAGTTTAATAAAATAAAATTGAAAAAAAAAAAACTTTTTTTTTTTTTTTTTTTTTTTTTTCTTAAAAAGGATCAATTGTCTAAAATCAAAGCCTTTTTTTTCCATCTCTGATCATTTCTTATAAAGTTTACAGCTTATTGTTGCATTTCTTTTCCCTTGTATTTTTGATGCAAAAACAATTCATGCCCAATTCTTTTCATTTGTTGCATACATGTCATGATTTCTCTGCATGGGATAAATGTAAATCTGTATATAATTTTGTGTATGAATTGGTCGGATAAAACCTTTTGAGAACAAGGCAGGTTTTCATTTTAGATTCTTTTATGTACCATGTCTCTTCAGGATGTAGGCAATCCACATCTTTCTGGTTCTTGTATCCCTTAATAAGTTTTATCTTTTTGCTAATTCTACCAAAACCTGTTCCGCCATCCATATGCTCAAGCTCATCATGTATGTTACACATTGCTTTCCTCTGTTCCTCTTTTCCTCAATCTGGTCTATGAGTATCAGATTTTCCAAGCCCTCTTTCCTCATTACATGCCCTAGAAATTTCAACTGCTTCTTGATGTTAAGTATAAGTTTCCTTTTTATTTCCATTCACTCCAAAACATTGACATTGCTCAAATTTAGTAACTGTTGTTCATCTTTTTAGTACTGGTTCCTTCTCTAACTTTTGTTTGATGTAGGATGCAATGCAAACATCTTGACTGTCATTATTTTCTCTTTGATTTACATGTGATATCGATTTCAGTTTTTGCTGCTATTGAACATCCCCAAGTGATGTGATTTCTGTTTTTTGGGATAATTCTTTGAGACTCGTATACTGGTGCTACAGAATAACAAAAAAGGATGATCCTTGCTAAGACATTTTTTTTTTTTTTTTTAACAAAAAGTTAGGATGTATTTTTGAGACTACATTATCCTCGGTAATGGATAATGCAGTAGATACTTAATCTTAGCATGCTATGTACTAAGACAAGCCACATATCAAAGCTTTCTCGACATTTTGTCACAATGTGCTAACATCTGCTTACAATGGGAATGACAAACACATGAATTAGTGAAGGCAACAAGTACAATTCAATAGTCATTGTGACATTAGACTAATTTAGTGCAAATAGAAAAAACTCTAAATTGTTGCCACAAGGGTTCCAAGTCATGAACAATTTACCATTGTTTTGGCTTATATAATTAATTTACTTGTGTTGAAAATTGAGTTTTCCTCACTATTCAAATTAATAAAAGGCCACTTTTATTTTTCAAAAACACTTATCTCTATTAATTAAAGCTTGACATTTTAAACAGAATGTCATTTCTTTTAAATAAAACACACATTTCAAGCATGCCTAAATGCTTTCAGAGAATTTGTCAGAAATACTAAAATCTACTAAAATCCAGGAACCAATATCAGAATATTAAATATCAATAATGAATATAATGACTGATTGCCCCACCATGCAGTTAATTTGGTATTCTTTACTTGTCTTACACTAATCAAAGGTTAATATATAGCAATAAAATAACTCATAGATCATACTAATTTTCACTGGTTTATCATTTTTAACATCTTGTACAAACCTTAAAGTTTTCTCTTTAAAGATTTTAATAAACCTAAAAGTTAAATGAGTTTAGCTAGATGTTGTTTCATTGGTTGAATTTGGCCAGAATATAAATTTAGAGTTAAGATTAGACAAAAAATTTAATTAGTCTAAAAACAACTGGGCCACTATAGAAAAAAATAGTGGCATTTAAATCCAACTCATGAAATTATATCAAGATTTTAAGTTAATTTACTTAAAAGTAAATTAACTTAAAATCTTGGCCTGGCTTACTAAAATCCATATATTGGATACAAGTAAAACATAGGTATAGATAATGCCATTAATATATGTACACATTTTTATCAAGATACTTATGTTTCTTTAAAAAGATGGTATAGTCAGGGAAATTGCTTAAGAGTAATATTTAGTATTGTTAAATGACTATAGTGAGTTTGACATTCATCAATTATTTTGCTATTATGACTTTAAGTTTGGCTAAGATAGAATTAGGAAATATTTATAATGGTTGTCTAACATACCACAAGTTCATTTTGTATATTGTTCACTAATGCAGGGAGCTTGAACAACACAAAGTGCATGATAAATTTGGTTTTGTACTAAGGTTAATCGAATTACTGTCATGAGTTTTATCCTCCCTGAACATCGCATACTTGTAGCTTTGTATTAGAAACAGATAAGGTTTGTTAAATACATTTTAAGGACCTTATGATGGTACAGGAGTTAGCAAATTCATCTTTTAGGTTATTATTTTTCTTGTTTTCTCTCTGTATGTTTCCTGTTGCTCTTACTATTTCTAGCAGTAACAACTAGCATTTCTAAAATGCCAAACAAATGAACAGCATTCTTTTTGTTGTTAAAATAACAATGTATTTCCACAAAAATAATTTTTGTAAACAGTGTGGTTATGTATGTATGTATGTGTGTGTTTGTGTTTGACAGTTGTGGCAGAATTACTTATAGGCTGCAGTTGTTCAAGGAACAGAAAAATTGTAAAAGAGTAAAATTTTTGACAACATGCTGCTCTTTATAAACCTACCACATCACCCTAGGTAATCTACTTCTGCCACATATTCCTTTTTATTTTATTTTTATTGTTGTCTTCATTCCAAGATACCTGTAATGTTATAGTAGAATAAACTGAATTTGAAAAAAAAATTAAATATTTATACTTATGTAGGCATAATTTGGTTAACGACTAGTGAAAGTTGTTAAAGAATTTCTTTATAATATATTTCAGATAAGTTTCTTCATTTCTGCTGAAAATTTAAATATAGTCTTATAAGATATTATTACTATATTCTTAAAATGTAAATTATTCAGTGTCTGAGAATTTTTAACTAAGCCATTAGTGGAGGTTAAATAATATGATCTAATGTCAAGAATATAACCAGATAATTACTGTGCTATGGAAGAAATGTTTATTCTCCTGGTTTTTATTTTCCCCATTATTGGCATTATTATATTCATAATATAATAACACCTTATTTCACAGAATAGCTGGAAGAAAAAAAATGACAAACATGCTTTGTTCTCAGAGAGTTTTATGCCACCAATTCATACACAAATTTATTATTTACAATTATCCCATGCAGACAAATTATAATATGTATGCAAAAACAAGCAGAGTGAAAGGGGATTGAAAAGATAGGGTCTTACTTATAATGATTTCCAATGGGCATTGTGCTGCAGGAGATTCTTCTGTGTTTGTGGAGAAGCCATATTTAGAATTCCAGATTCAAGTGGGATGAATTTATCAGCTATATCACTAACAAGGACATATTTCTATCAAACACAAAATGGCAAATTATGAGCCAGAGATAGTTTCTATATCCGGAGAAGACATACTTTCATCGGAAAACTGTGACAGGGGCTTATAAGCTGCATCATATAGCAGCTGGTTGCCTTGGGGAGAAGCCCAATTGAGACAACAGCTCAGTTTAATTCCTGGAAACTGAATGATGGACTGACCATTTTCATCACTCCTTGAAGTGAAGTCACTAAGGAGCTGTCACATGACCCATGGGACTATATCTTGACCAAAGGGAGATAATTAATTTTGTATCCCTACATCATTATTAAAGTTTGTTTAGTGTTATGATGCATTTTCAGGTTATGCTGATTTTTTTTTTAAGATCTCATATCTTTCCTGGATCATTTTTGTTTCCTTTTTTAGTTATGAAATATGTTTATTCCTAAATTTGATAACTTCTGATGTTGAAGGCTTATTGCCATATTCTGTTGAAATACTGGTTTTTGTACAATCACTGAGGTTAAGCAACATTGAGCCTTGACAGTACCTAGATGGATGAATGTTTAAGAATACCAGATGCACTAAGTTTGGATGTGTGGATGGTGTAATAGATAATGGCTTGGAATTGGAAATCTAAGAACAATTCCAACTCCAGTCAGGCTTGTTATGTTCATTTACATGCAAACACCTTCTGACAAATAGAGCACACAACAGAATTAAGCCAGAAATCAGACAAGTGCAGGTTTGTTAAAGACAATGGAACAAGGAATGTGATATTGATGCTCAGAAAGAGCAATGCAAAAGGATGTATACCTGTTTTATAGATTATGCAAAAGCATTAGCTAAAATACTTTACAAAGATGGGTATGCATCTTCTCCCTACAGCTATGGGTTTAATAGTAGGACTTGTATCAGTAAATCATTATCTACTAAAACTGCTTATCTATAAATATTTTCTGGCTTTAAATAACCTGCAAAAAGGTTAAGCTATAAAAAGATTAATAATGGTGGGTTGTTTGTATTTCATGCATCTAATCATTGTAGTCATTTCTTAGTTTGTATGATATGCTATTTTTGTCTTATTAGTAAGGATTTGGCAGAGTTCTTCAAAAAAAAAAATAAAGATATTGATATTTTAAAAGTATAATGTTGATTCTAATTCGTACAGTAATAACTGCAAAACACTTTCCTCTCTCCAATTTATAGGCAGAAGATAACAAATGCATGCTGGGATTTCTTTTTAGCCAATAAAATAGACTGGTACTTGATTTCACCTAAATCAGTCCCAGTATGTCTATTCTTGAAGTCGGGATGCTACATTCGTTCATCCTAGATTTGCTTGTGTGTGTGTCAACCCCAATTCTTAGTTTGTGAACTTTTCACCATCTTGCTTTGCCTTATTACTGTTAGTTTGCCTTGCATATATTGTTTGTTTGCTTGATTTACATTATTTTTGCCCAATCCTTTTTTTTTTCTTTTTCTTGTTTTGCTTATTACAAACTTTGTCAATTCTATTTGTTTGGCAGTTCTACCATCTATTTACATTTAACCGTGACCACATTGAATATCTTAAACTATTAAGGATATAAAAACACACCCGACATATTCTGAAACAATTTAATCTCAAGTTTCACATGGAATGTTCAAAGATGTTCAATGTGAGCACCATTGGTCATACGATACACATCAAGCCGATAGTCCAATTCATGTCAAACACATTCCAGCATTGTGTAGTTGATGGTTGCAACAGCTTCCCTTATTCAGGCCTTCAGTTCATCTACATCTTTTGGAAGGGGAGGCACATAAACCAGTCCTTTCACAAACCCCCACAAAAAGAAATTGCAGGGTGTGAGATCTGGAGACCCGGGAAATGCACATTGAACAAGTTTCCATGATTCAGTTTTTGCAAATTCAAGGACACAAAACGCCTTTTCTGGTTGAGTGAACGCCATTACTGGATCTGGAAAAAATATGAAAAAATCATTAAATGACCCATAAGGAGTTGATATGCCATTAAACCTTCAAGTTAATTGTTAACCTTTCTTCTAGAGAAGATGCACAAGCTACTTTATTCAGTTGCAAACAATATATGTGCATTTCCTTGTGGCTTTCTAACATAAAAAACAATTCAAAGGGAGATAATGTATCTATTGCTGTCCTGTTGAGGGCTAACAGGCAGCATTTTTTTTCCTACAGTTCCTGGTCAGATAGTGAGGAAACATTCATTTTAATGCACTGCCACTTCTCCCTCTCTCCTGTGGTTTATTTTTGGGTGTCTCTGGTTCAGTCAATTTCCCACAACCATAAAGTTGCCACTCTGTGCTTTTTCTATAAATGCTTTCATTGTAATTGTTTGGATGAGCTCCTTGCTATGACACCTTGTTTACAGTTGAATTGGCTAGGTGGAACCATAAGTACTATGCTAACAGTTTCTTTTTTCACACTTCTCATTTGTGGAACTCTTTCAGATCCATGCTTTCCAGGCAATATTATTCTTCTAAAATTTAAATGCAATGTCAATCATTATCTACTGTCCTGATTACTCTTCCTTTGTTCTTGATTCTTAGTAATGTTTCTGTTTTCTAATTCTTTCACATCGGCCTTGCTTGGGGTGAAAACAAAAGTCCTGTTGTTGGCACTGCTCCTAGTTAGACTAACAGCAGTGGTAACATAATATTTTTCATGTAAATGACAAGGGTAAGGAAATGGAATGAATTTCAACAAGGTGATATTTTATTTTATTTTTTTTATATAACTAAGTAACAATGTCTCAGTGGTGTTCTCACAAAAGTATGCTGGGAGGAAAAACAAAAGACAGGAAGTGTCCCATTTTCATAGTTACTTAACAGTTCCCTCTAATGACTTCTTGTGTCCTGGGTATGACGATAAACTACATCCACGTCCTGGGTAAAACGGTAAACTACATCCAACAGCAAGGCCTCTGATCAGGAGGTTTTGAGGAGCATGGAACCACATCTTAATTGCTGGTGTTCCCAGGTCCACCCTGACCCAGGGTGGGAGCACATGTTAGGGTCTCAGCTATGGGCAAATAGTTAACCCCCAAACTGGGGTCAAAATACTATGAAAGTGTAAAAATAGGTTTGGATTCCAGAAATACTTTGTAAAAAATATTATTACCAGCAATACATTTTTGAAGAAAAACAAAAATTACCAGCAATACATTGTTGTAAAAAAACAAAAAAAAATATTATTGGAAATAGATTTTTGGAAAAAAATATTACCAACAATGAAAATTTTGTCAGCATTAAATAACCCATGGAGGTTGATATGCTGTAAACCAAACCAAACCAAATTAATGACTTCTTGACAAAACTAGCAAATCTATGTGACGGTAATGTACAGATCTTAGCAGTTTTTAATGCTTTCAAGTGATAGTTCTACAGGGCTGGATTTAGGCCATAAGAGGCCCCTCATCTAATAAAGTTTTGGAGCCGTTCATTATGTATATTTGAATGTGTCTATAAAACAAAAATTTAGATAGTGCTTTTTTGTTGTAAAACATGAAGCACTTCACCTAAAAAGTTTTATGATTTTGGAATTAAAAAAAAAATAGAGAATGAAAATTCTGACTTTTTACAGCGTTGTGATTCTAGATCACCATAGCTGAAAAAAAAGTTTAATTATATTTATTGCTCAAAAGAGATCCTATTAAATCTGAAAAACAAATTTATGTTCCCATACACACACACACATATATATATATATATATATATATATATATATATATATCCAAGTCTTTAAAGCTTTTAATAGCTATTATAACCTTACTTCATTGTCAAGTTTTTTGAATTCCTGTATACTTGTATTTTGATTGGTCATTCCTGCTTATGTAAAAGCGTTTCCCCTTACAAAGGATCGTTAATTAATTTGAAACTTTTAAAACCCTTTATTCTACATTCAACATCATCACTTGATAAGACACCAGAGGTGTTGAGACAAAATGGGTATTTTTGTAGTGATTTTATAACATATTTGTTATAATTTTTAAAACACACACACACACACACACACACACACACATATATATATATATATATATATATATATATATATATATAATTTTTTTTTTTTTTTTTTTTTTTTTTGAACAATAAAAAATATTAAAAAATTAAAATCTTCAGACACACTGGGTTGTATATTAATATTCTTTCGTTTTTAGTATTATTTCAGTTAGATTCCTCAACTAGTTTCAGCAAACATGATCATCATCAGGAGAAAAAAATTTCTAATATATAATATATTACTTCCCTCTTTGACATCTCCTACTCAGCATAGATATAAATTTAGCAATCTCTCAATGCTTGTGGAACGGGTAATCTTGAAGGCTTTGGTGTTTGCCATGAAGTCACTCATGTCAGTGAGAATGAAGCAAAGGTAACATATATCAAAGTATGTGTATATTACTAGAACAATAAACATGCATCTATCAGGATCTGCAGTCACAGAACTGATGCATGTGTATCTTTCATACATATGTGTATCAGTTTCAATGATCTTGGAAGCAGATTTGCTAAGCTTCACACAAAATTTGATGCAGTTACTTGAATTTGTCAATTTCTCATAACACCTCATAGATACGTTTTTGAGTTTGAAATACATGGGCCATAATAATTGTTTTATGTTTACTTTTGCTTATTTTGTGTATATTTTTATATAATTTTGTTTGTTTGCTTTTATAATTTTCGTTGATTTTTTTTTTTTTTTTTTTTTTTTTTTGTTTATTTTTTTTGGTGTTAATTTTTGCTTTTTTTAAATCTTCCCTAGATATGGATTTCATAGAAGCAATGTTGAGACAATTTTTCTTTTTAGAATCTATCTTGCATATCTATAAGTCTACCATTCATCCATGCTTAGAATATTGCTGTCACATATGGTCCGGTGCCCCTGCTATTTATCTTGAGCTCCTTGATAAAATCCAAAGAAGAATCGGCAATATTATTGGTCCTGATCTGGTGGTTCCGCTTCAGTCACTTTCCCACAACCGTAAGGTTGCTTCTCTGTGCCTTTTCTATAAATACTTTCATAGTAATTGTTCGGATGAGCTCTTCACTATGGTACCTAGACTTTTTGAATTTAAGTACAGTACTAGACTGGTGTCAAGATCTCATCAATTTATAGTTGAGCTGGCTAGATGCATCCATAAGTTTTATGATAAGTTTCTTTCCTCGCACTTCTTGCTTGTGGAACTCCCTTCTGGCTCCATGCTTTCCACCCAACTTTAATCTGCTAAAATTTAAATGCAATGTAAATTGCTATCTATCATCCCCCTGACTACGCTTTTCTCTTCCTGCTCATTAGTAATGTTTCTGTTCCTAATTCTTCTAGCCCTTTGTGTCTTGGTGCCTTTTACTACCAGGCATGGGTCATCCTTATTCCAGCCAGCCATATTAAATATTCAGGACATTCTACCATAATTAGATTGTGAATATTCTAGTGCAAAAGATTTAATTTTAATATTTAATAAATGGGTTGTTGGAATAGGATTTTTCTCAGAAAAAGAATAATTGTCCTTGACTCTCTCCATCTGAAACTCAAATAAAGACAGAATTTTTATATATATTTTTATACAATTTAATATTTTGTTATGGGGAAATTTATTTCTTGAAAGATTCTAATAATAGATAATAATGGCATGTAAGATGGAACCTCAATTTCATTAAAGTGTTCTAACCACTGAACTAAGACTTTAGCAAAATAGATTTCCTTTATTAAATAAAATGTTCTCACCTTTTCTCACTGTTTTTTTTTTTTTTAGATAGAGGAGAGGAATTAAACATAAATTTAATGTGAAATTTTCTGTTAACCCAAACAAATGAGAAAAAAAGATTATATGCCTGTTTATTTATTCATGTCAACAAATCAAAATGAAAAAAAATTATCAAGAGAATTTTTCAAAATAACTTTTATCCAAATCAAAAGAATTCTTTTAAAGAAAAAAAGCTGGAAAGTTTAATTAATTTCTTTTGAAAGCTAAAAAATATATTAAGGAAAATCACTGGCAATAATCTAAGCTTGCTTCATCTGTAATTTAAGTCTATTTTAAATGCAAGATGCATGCAGACATTTTATGATTATCCAGACAGATTTATTCATAAATTAGAGGACATGTTGGATTTGCTTCTGTTCATCATTTTAGCAGAAAAAAAAAACATGAACTTAATCACACATCCAAGAAATTCTTTTTCAGTTATGCCTACTACTTTTCAATGAAACTATTTATTTTATTTTTTATTTTTAAAGTAAAATAAAAGCAAAAAGTAAAAATTGCTAATATAACTGAAATATATAATGTGTATAGACAATCATATTGGAACACCAGTTCTTGTATGATCACTGAAGATAAGCAATGTTGAGCCTGGTCAGTACCTAGATGAGTGACTGCTTGGAAATGCCAGATGCTGTAAGCTTGGATGTGTGGGTGGTGTAATGGATAACGGCTTGAAATGAGAACGCAGAGAGCTGAGTTTGTTGCATTCACTTATGTGCAAATATCTTTGGGAAAGATATGAATCCAAAATGAATGAATATGAATCTATGGGCAACTAGCAGAAGAGACTCTGCCCCATAGCCTTGTGTGCCAATTAGTCTAGGAGAAAGAAAACACTGAATCTAAACCAGTTTGGAAAGGATCGACAAGGGACATGTTGGCTTCTTACAGGAGCCAACAGACAGCATGCAGCTTGGTGATGGAAAACTCCTATCCCAAAAAACCTGCGATTGTAGCAGCAACTAACATGTGGTGCATGAGTACAGGAGAGAGTGCTATGATGGAGAGTGTGTGGACATTGCAGAGCACAGGCAAGTGACCACTTTAAAACAATCCATTTACTGAACATTCTGTTCAGTAAAAACTTAGAATTTATTCAACACCTATTTGAAGCAATCCATGTGTGTGTGATATATATATATATATATATATATATAAAATTGAAAAATGGTCTGCATGTTAACAGCACAACAAACAAAAAATATTCGCTACACAATCCAACATTGAATGCAGCAACCAAATACATACGTATGTGCGCAATGACACACATATGAGCATATATGCTCAGTCCCACACTGTTCACATATGTTTGTTTGTGGGAGCTCCGGTGTGTGTGTGTGTGTCTGCATATGTCAATGAGTGTACATGCGTGTATGTATGTTTGCGTAAGTATGAGTGCTGTCCCGACAACAATTTTTACTCCCACCTCCATAAAAACACTGATATACACAACCATATATAAATCTAAAATTTAAAACTTCATCAGTTTGTCTGATGGTCACAAACTCACATCAATCCAACTAATAGATATATAATCCAAATGAAGAGAAAGAACAGATTTAGAATCCATTCATTTAGCATTTACTTTTTTAAAATGTGCTCAATACAATGTAGAGCATAATATTTTTAATGATAGTTTTATTTAAAAATATTTTACATTACAACATGGAAATTTCTGTCGCCATATTTATTATAATGTTTCGGCCGTTGTACGCTCCAACCTTCTTCAGGTGGTTGGAATGTTGAACTGAACCCTTTATTTCGCTCACTCGGGTAGACTGTTCTAGTTCCACGTGCCATGTTTAATGGATGTCAGTTGTCAGTTATCTCATGTTAATTTTCCCTCTGAAAGTTCTCCACTGCCTTAACCAGGTATTGAACTCACACTCTTTGGGTCTTGTCACTGGATCTAACCAACACTTTTATCCACTGTGCCATGTGTCCTTGAGGACACCTGAAGAAGGCCGGAGCGTACAACGGCTGAAACATAATAAATATGGCGACAAAGTTGAGGACAATAGTCCGAATAATGTAAATAATGTACATAATAGCTCCTCTCAGAAATATAGACAGATATGGAAATTTCTATCTTTCGGTACTTAAAATTTTTTATTCCATCATCAGGCAATGTTCAGTAACTTTAAGAAAATGATTTACTTTTGAAAACAAAACAATATGCATGCTTATTAAAGAGTTAAGGAGGGCAGAATAAAATAATTCTAAAATACATATAAAAATAATTAAAAAAAAAAAAAAAAATTAACCTATTGTTTGAGATATACATAGCTCTCAGATTATTTCTTCCTAACTTAAATGTATATTCTTAACCAGAATTATGGTGTTGTCTTAATATGACAGTTACCCAAGATATGTATGAATACCACACACCCTCCAACATCTAACCTATATTAACTTTTCTGCTTTAGTTTTGTCCTGTCTTTTGATTAGTCAAGAGACATACCCATAAGATTTTAAAATCTGGATCCCCCTCCTCCTTAACTCTTTAATAAGCAAACGTATAGTTTTCTGTTTTCAAAAGTATATCATTTTCATCTGTCTCGAAATGTAAATTACTTTTAGATAAAAATATTAAAATTATATATATATATATATATATATATATATATATATATATATATATATATATATATATATATAGGCAGCAAGTATTCATCCAAACAAGTTTGATTAAATACAACCAACAGGGTCTGTCTGTTTAGTTTCTTTATCTTTTCCGACTTTCAGATAAGATGTTGAATATTAAGTTCAAAGTTGTGGATAAACTATCTAAAGTTTGTTTTTTTTTTTTTTTTTTTTTCTCCAAGTACTTTCGATGTTCCTGTCATTATCAAGAAATGATATAGTTTGAACTCATTTGGCTGCATATAAATATGCTGTTTGAGATATAAATACTAAAGGATAACTTATCTTAGTTGACACATTTCGTTTTTGTGGGACCTTATCAAGGCTGCCTTGATAAAATCCCACAGAGGGTAAAACACGTTGGCTAAGAGATATATATATATATATATATATATATATATATATATATATATATATTGTGTGTGTGTTTGCAACAGTACAAAAGCGTATTAAGGCATAAAAAATGAGAATTTTTTTATTATAGGCCATGATAGATTTAAAATGCTACCCAATTGCAAAAAGTGATCCAATATCTAATCCGTAGAACAATAAGAATGTTGATCTTCAGAGATATATATATATATATATATATATATATATATATATATATATATATATAACCTGCTACTGCAGTTTCACCTTTCAGATATTCAGGCTGGTTTGGTAATTATCATACTTCACGACACTACATATTTAAATATACCAACTTCATTTCACTTTGTCACAAAATATTTACATATCTTCTTTTTTCTTTTTGAATTTTTAACATTAGGTTAGGTTCTTTTTCCTTTAATTTCCAATTCCCAGTTATCATTGTGTGACTCAGAACTTTCTTTCATGTCTACATTTCATCATAATTTCTGATTTTTTGTTTAATAAATCGGGGTATTTGTAAAATTACTATTGCTATATTTTACTCCAAGCACAACCTCGAAATTATCAATCCTTTTTCCATAACTCTCCATCTTGATTATGTTTTATTCAATTGTTTCATATTTTTCCTTTAATTCCTATCTATAACTTGATTTTGTGGTGCTACTCTTGTATTTGGTTGTCTCCATAGATATTTTATGATTATAATATTTTCTTTTAAACAGTCCCTCTATTGTTCCAATGTATATTTTATCTTGTCATCCCACACTCCCCATTATTGCTTGATACACCACATTTCTTATCTGACAATTTCCATTAATGGGACACATTTTCAGATTTCTGTAATTACACACTTGTCCCTCCTTATCACTCCCATTTAATCTGAAGATCTAACAGGTATAGCATTCTATTTGTCTAATTGAAAAAAAAAATTGCATCCACTGGCATACTTGCTGAATATTTAGAGAGACCAAACAGTGGATGTGAGCAGAGTCAGGCAATGAGTAATGCAATTCTAATAGTAATATGTATTAAATTCTGATTCTCCTATTACAGGACCTTATTTATCACTGGCAAAAATGTGTAGCTAATTGCTATGTGGTGGGAAGAATGTTTTTTTTCTAGTTGGAAAGTTTCTCTATTCCCATATTGTCCCAGATTCAATGAAAATAGGAGGCATTACTTTTAGAGCATTTTTCGGATTTCTCATTCTCCTCCATGTTTACTCTGTGAGCATAGACATTATCTGTTCAGTTCCATTTTCTTTATTTATTATTCCATGACACTAAAGTGTTTAGATGGTGTAACTATAATCACATGTTGGTTGATCGGTTGTAATTAAAGAGGAAAAATTATCTGTAGATGTGTTCTAAGTTTTCAAAGTTAGTTCTGTGGTACATTATTTGTTTAACATTGTACATCTTCCTGTAAAACCACGTCCTATGCAATATAATTATTTCTCTCTACATCTACACATGTACAAAATGGATGGTATGAAGATAACTTGAAGCATGGAACTGACAGTCACTGTGTAGTGTTGATTTCTATGTCCATGCTGTTTATGTCTTCAAATGATCTTTCTTTGATATGGATCACACTTCCATCATAAATAGCATATTTTGTAGAATTGTATATCAGAATAAAGTGATAATTATCATACCTTTTGAACTGCCAAAAGTACAGGTGAGTTTTTAGGTTTGCAAGCCACGTTTTTAATTTAGATTTAAATATATAGCCAACAAAAATGAAAGTAAAATCGGTGATATTCAGATGAAGGGAAATAACATTACAAAATTTTGATAACAATAAAAATGCCAAAATAGTTCCAATAAATTAAAAATCAACAAAACTAAATACAAAACTTATGACATGTGAAAATTCCTCCTTGAAAATCAACAACAAAACTATTAATAAATGCAAATCCTGAATCTGTACTTTAAAATGATCACTCAAATTCCCCACAGAATCATCCTGACCATGGTCATAATTCTGATATTTATCAAAAATAGAAAATATTTTTCTAAAATGTTTTTTTGTTTTTTTTTTTTCAGGATACAGAAAATAAATTGGTGTGTTGGATAATTTCTCACATTTATTGGTAAGTTTATAAAAATATTTTTTTAAGTCCTGCATTTCACAAGAGAATACATGGAACCTCATTAAAAAGAAATATTATCTTCTGACTTATCAGCAGCTAGCTTGTTTTATAACAAATAAATCTCACAGGCTTATAAGATGCCAGTTTTTTTTCTTTTAATAGGAAAAAAAAACAATTGCTGAATGGTAAATTAAATATTACTGGAACTTCATTAGTCTTTCCTCTTTGGTCCAGTTCCTTCCACCCGCTCTCCGCACAAAAAATGATGCATTATTATAGATTTAGGAATTGGGGAGTGGATCTTTATATGCTATCATTTATTGGGGTGAAAAGTGGGTCTTATATGACACCATTTATGAGGAAAGTTGATCTTATAGGGCATAATTTACTGAGAGGGAAATGTGGATCTTATGCACCGTCATTTGAGTGGAGTGGGTGATATGCTATCCTAGGAGGGAAATGTGGATCTTATGCACCATCATTTGAGTGGAGTGAGTGATATGCTATCATAGGAGGGAAATGTGGATCTTATGCACCATCATTTGAGTGGAGTGAGTGATATGCTATCATAGGAGGGAAATGTGGATCTTATGCACCGTCATTTGAGTGGAGTGAGTGATATGCTATCCTAGGAGGGAAATGTGGATCTTATGCACCATCATTTGAGTGGAGTGAGTGATATGCTATCCTAGGAGGGAAATGTGGATCTTATGCACCATCATTTGAGTGGAGTGAGTGATATGCTATCATAGGAGGGAAATGTGGATCTTATGCACCATCATTTGAGTGGAGTGAGTGATATGCTATCATAGGAGGGAAATGTGGATCTTATGCACCGTCATTTGAGTGGAGTGAGTGATATGCTATCCTAGGAGGGAAATGTGGATCTTATGCACCGTCATTTGAGTGGAGTGAGTGATATGCTATCCTAGGAGGGAAATGTGGATCTTATGCACCGTCATTTGAGTGGAGTGAGTGATATGCTATCCTAGGAGGGAAATGTGGATCTTATGCACCGTCATTTGAGTGGAGTGAGTGATATGCTATCCTAGGAGGGAAATGTGGATCTTATGCACCATCATTTGAGTGGAGTGAGTGATATGCTATCCTAGGAGGGAAATGTGGATCTTATGCACCATCATTTGAGTGGAGTGAGTGATATGCTATCCTAGGAGGGAAATGTGGATCTTATGCACCATCATTTGAGTGGAGTGAGTGATATGCTATCCTAGGAGGGAAATGTGGATCTTATGCACCATCATTTGAGTGGAGTGAGTGATATGCTATCCTAGGAGGGAAATGTGGATCTTATGCACCATCATTTGAGTGGAGTGAGTGATATGCTATCCTAGGAGGGAAATGTGGATCTTATGCACCATCATTTGAGTGGAGTGAGTGATATGCTATCATAGGAGGGAAATGTGGATCTTATGCACCATCATTTGAGTGGAGTGAGTGATATGCTATCATAGGAGGGAAATGTGGATCTTATGCACCATCATTTGAGTGGAGTGGGTGATATGCTATCATAGGAGGGAAATGTGGATCTTTTATTCCATCATTTAATGAAATTGGGGGAAATGGGTCTTTTATACTATCATTTTAAGAAGTGGGTAAATGTGGTTCTTTTATGCAATCATTTATGGTACATTTATATCAGTAATAAGATATGCAGACAACACAGTACTCATAGCAGATATGGAAGAGAAATTACAAAATCTCCTACAGAAGGTAGCAACAGAGAGTGAGAAGAAAGGGCTAAACATAAACTACAAGAAGACAGAATTCATAGGCATCAGTAAGAGGAAAAGCCCAAAATTCGATTTGCAGGTCCGGAACACTAGAATCAAGCAGACACAGAAGTTTAAATATCTGGGAAGCATCTTGACAGAGGACGGTAAGTGTGACTCTGAGATCTGTAGATGTATTGCAATGGCTAAGGACACATTCCAAAAGCTGAGCAGAGTATTGCGAGACAGGAGGATTTCTTTGGTAACAAAGAAAAGAGTATTAAGCTGTTACATGACATCTGTTCTTTTTACAGCAGTGAATGTTGGATGATTTCCTCAATGATGAAGAGTCTCAAGATGGCAGAGATGTGGTTCTACAGAAGGAAGCTAAAGATATCATGAACCAAACATGTGAGCAATTATGAGGCCTTAAAGAGGCTATAAACAAGGAAAAGGCTTATACTTAACATTTGAAAGAGGCAGCTGAAGTTTCTGGGACACATAATGAGAAAGGTGGGCCTCGACGATCTGATACTTATGGTTCAAATAGATGGAAAAAGTGACAAGAGAAAGCAGTGTGTGACATGATGAGCTTGAGCAGGTGGATGACAGAACGTGATCTGGGGAAGGAAGCAGAGCTGCAAGGTAAAGAGGGAAGTGGAGAGCCATGATCACCTACATCCTGAAAGGACATGGCACATAAAAAGAAAAGAATGTTTACATACAATGAAAGCTTGGAACTTGAGTTTGTTACTTACACAGTTTATGTAAATTATACATACTAATGAATTAAGTAGGTTTATCTGACCCTGAGAAGCAGTGTATCTGCAAGACTTAAAGTTGGTCTTAAGCTGTATCTTTTGAACTTTTTCTAAACTTTATTCTTATTCATGAAATACTGTTCAGCCCTCTTCCTCCCATGTATACAGAGAGTGGATTTGCTTTATACCTGAGGAAGACTCAAATATATATAAGTATATTTTGAGAAAATGAGTAAAATATCAATGGATAAAAAATGTCCTAAGAAACAAAGAGAAAACTGCTGGATTACTATTTATTGTCTGATCTCCTCTATGGCAGTTGAATGCTGAACAATTTCATTATAGCTGAAAAGAGTTGAAGCAAGTTCAGTATAGAAGTCTAATGACCTACCTTCCAACATGACTGCCTCCTCGTGTCTGCTTGTATGATTTATTGTATCTTAAATACAATTATGGCAGCACGTGGCCAAAAGGGGGAGGGGTTGAGGCTGGTCATCACTATCTTATACCTAGCTAATCCGATTCACAACCCATTCACTCATTACAATTTCCACATTCACCATAAAAACTCATCCGTCACCAATCAATCCTCCATACATCATAAAACCACATCTTAACGGGGACCTACAAAATGTGCCCCATGTCATAAAAATCTGGTGATTATAAAATTTATAATTAAAAATTTATGGATGAACTAGCAGCATGGCCCGGCGTTGCCCGTGCTTGATTCAAAAATCGTACAGCAATCGCTATCACTTGACTTAAAATATTTTTGCCCTTCCTTGCCTTTAAAGGAGTTCCCTACATGCCTTACTTCTTGCCTATCTCACACTGCGAATTTGTTCTAAGCTCTATACTAAACATTAAATCTGTTACGAAAAAAGAACTAAACAAAATGAACACAAAACGATCAGCTTTAAAAAAGGACTCGTAACTGGAAAAACCGAATGAAAAAGAATGTTAACAACAAATACTTTTTCACACCCAACCCAGTTCTGCAGAATCAGAATCAACGTTGAGTTTAATCAAGCAAATGAGCCAATTGGAGTAAAGTGCCATGCAGATTTAAATTTTTCCCACTTGGGACAAATGCAGCTATCAATTTTTTTTTTTTTTTTTTTTTTTTTTTGCATGCTAGCATGCTAGTTAACATTCATGTCAGTCAGCTGTTGGCTCTCACGCTGGCCAATAGAATCTTCCTGCCTATTCGTGGCAGCCAGCTATAGGCTCTCACTCTGGCCAGTAGAAAATGGCTGCAAACTACATGAAAACTGCTGTAGAAGCATGAAAAAAATCGATTATTTCCACTATCGATGGGAGTTGGGAAATGCAAAGTCTGTCTTGGCCTTTCCACTTACTTGGAGCATGTGCATGTAAATTTTGGTGCAAATCTGTCAAATTGCGGCTGTGCATTCGTTGCACACACACACACACACACACACACATCCTGTCTTTTATAGATAGAGATAAAATGAGAGGGGAGGGATGAACCCCAAAACAAAATAAACATGAATACAAAGTAAACTAAACATAACTGATGTTAGTAGGGCCCATGCAACCCTCAAAAAAGAGACGCCACAGTATTCTGTCCAGTGGGCAGAATCAAGAAGCTCTCTCGCTAAGGGAGTGGGAAAGGATAAAAAATATATGGTCATGGGAAAATAAAAAGCTGACCCAGTCGAGATAAAAAGAGGCCAAAACAAACTGGGGAGGGTGGGGAATCTCAACCTGGATCATAACCAAAGATGCAGCCGGGAACAACACACTTAGCTTGTCTAACCTAACCAAGGGGAGGGCTCCACAGGATACCACACCAATGTTATGTACGTTGACCTAAAAGAGAAAATCAGGGCTAGCCCCATT
>OZ038475.1:51829479-51844479 GCA_964036315.1 Acanthosepion esculentum
CCATAGATATAAGTAATGATAATGCTCTTGAATGTGTGTTGGGGAAGGAAAAAAGGGAACCTCCTGATCAAGATCACAAGTCCTGTAACTCATTTGGGTAGTAGGGGAACCACATGTACTGCAACTGTAGCATCAGTGGTGTGTCTTGAGCAAGATAGCCAGGCAGATACCAACACTCTCCAGGCTGGCTTTGAATACAGTTTTACCATCTCCTAGACTGGTTGCTACCCAAGGCTATAGGTATCTGCCCTGCTATTTACCCATAGTATCAAGGAGGGAGAAGACAAGGATTCATATCTTTCCAAAGGGTATTAGCATGCAAAAGGTATGAATCCAGCCCTTCCCGCCCCCAGCTTGAAACAAATGTTATTTCAATTGAATTCTTATTTCGGTAAACAATTCAGTGGCATCCTAACTCTTGTTTTAGTGGCTAGGATACACACCCAACACTCTTTACCAGAGTTCTGATTCTAAGTTTGTTCTCCAGAGAGGTGACCTTTAGCTTTGAAACGGTAAAGATACAAGCATTGTCTCTGTATTATTTCAGGATTATGTCACATCATACAAATATGTCATATTTGATCCACTGTAAGATTATCTATAGAAAAAGAAACTTTTTTTTTTTTTTTTTTTAAATAAATATCTTGGTCTTTAGAATTTTGGATAATGAACCTGTATTTGTCAACCTTCGATATTCATACAGTATAAATATCTATATTCAGTTTAAATAGAATACACACAAATATAAATGTATTACTGCAAAAATAATTGTAGAATAGAAAATAGAATACAGGCATGAGGCAAATAATGTTTTTATCGATATATATATTTCCCCCTTTGCTTCATGATGTGCCCTAGAAATTTCAACTAAGTTTAAGAGTTGTTTTTTGTTTGCACTTCCTCTAAATCTTTGTCATTTTTCACATGTTCAGTTCATGATATTCTCAGCATCCTTCTGTAGAACCACATTTCTGTTGCTTCAAGTCTCTTCATCTGTGAGGAGATTGTCCAGCATTCACTACCATATAGAAGGACTGACATTACATAAAAGCCAGTACTCTTTTCTTTGTTTCTAATTAAATTTCCCTGTTTCTTAATACTTTGCTTAGCTTTTGGAAGGTATATTTTACTATACCAGTGCACCTTTGGATTTCACACTTCCAAAAAAAGATATTCAAACTGTTGTACTTGCTTGATTTTGATGTCTCCAATTCGTAATTTGCATGCTGAGCCGTGTTACTTTTTGCTGACGAAAAGCATTATATTTCCTTATATACATAACTTTATCAAATTATATATATCTGATATGAATCTGTATTTACATATAGGTACATATATATGTATGTATTGGGGCTGCAATCTTTCGTTTATTATTGTTCCATTAAATGTCACTGACAAGGAAGTTATTTTTTTTTTATTCAGTTTTTCTAACATTCTAACAAGTTTTTCTTTTATGGAGTGGAAGAGTGGAGAAACTGTCCATAATAATCATTGTACCAAGTACTTTCAGCCAATTTAAATAGACATAGATATGTACACTCATAAAATACAAATGGATATGTATATACAAACATGCAGAGGCATGCACACAAATAAAATCAGAATACACATAATGGAGGGTTCCAATGGGTAAATTATCGCCATTTTATATTTTCAATTTCCCTTATGTGCATTGTTTGTTTCTGTCAACTGCACAGTATAGTAGGGTCCGTTGGGCACCGTCTGTATGAAAAAGAGCACCATGACACAGTTCACTTTTCCAGAGATTTGCAAGCACCATGCTGTACTGCTTGGCATTTGCACTCAAAACCCCAATACAAACATTTCAGAGTGTTTGGGTGTCAATCTGAGGACAGTGCAGAGGATTTGGAAACGGTTGGATGCATGATAATGAGGTATCATAAAAGTTTAGTAGCTCGGAGAACTCACTCTGATCATTCTGATAAGAAAAGAACTTACTCAACATGGAGGCCTACATCAAGTGCTTTGAGGAGGTAGTGCTGCTTTGGGTCAAAAGGGTGGCTGCTGGAAGACCTATATTTGGTAACAGGACTGTACCATAACACACAAGCAGGAGAATCCAGTCATGGCTGCTAGACAAATTCTACAACTACATCTTTACATCTGGCCACCAAACTACCTAGACTGCAACTCCCTTGATTATTAGGTATGGGGTGCAGTTGAGCAAGAAACTAACAAATCTCCTAGCAGCACCAAAGATGAACTGAAGGCAAGGATTATGGTAGCATTCATTGACATAAACAAGGAGACCATCCAGAAGAGGTGCAGGAGATTCTGAAGTCGCCTGGAGGCCATCATTGAAGCCAATGACAATTTTATTGAATAAATTTACATTTTAGTATTTCAAGATATTTTTGTGTAATTTTGGTAAATATATCTGTTAAAATGAGATGTCAGTGTTATTTTCATTTTTGCATAATTTAGACCACAATTTATCCATCGCACCCTGTACCAATTATGCACCCAAATTTAAACATACACACACTGACCTGTGCAGTCAAGACTCACAGATATTACACAGAAACCAATATACAGACAATGTATCTATACAATTACACAAATAGTGATAAAAAAATAAACAGGGACACCAGAAGCCATGTTGATTGTTAAGTAGTGAGTCCCCCCCCCTCTGCACATGGCATGTTTATACTGATAATGAATTCTCCCAGGTGTAGTGCACTTGGCAATAGGAAAAGCCTCAGTGATTGTAATGGAAATATTAGCCATTTTCTCACAGGAAAACATGCAGCATTCACTGACTGAGGAGCCACTGTTACTTTCAGTTGAAATTCATATAATCTTTTTATTAAAACAAATTTAAAAAAAAATGTTTCTGGTGACCAGTAGCCATTATTGTTTTTTCCACTGATGAAGGCTTCTTTTCTAACATTTTGTTTGAAGTAGTATGGAACTTCATTATTTTATTATTTTTTCCTTTGAGTTACTTGTACTATCCATTTTAGTTACTGCTGCTGTTCAAAGTCTTCAAGTGATGTGTCTTCTGTTATTTAGTACAGTTCTTTGTGATTCTGTAGCATCAGCCAACAAGGTTTGAAACAGGATGGTCTTCTCTAAGACCTTCAGGCTTGATTTGCATGAAGACATTTTTAACAATTGATCTGAGAAATCAGTTCTATACAGCTGATAGTTTATATATTTCTGAATGATGTGGCACCATTAATAGCATCCATATAGAAGTCTTGATCTGACAAGACTATATTTCTGAACATAGAGTTTTTATGCTATTTGGTCTTGTAGCAACTTGCAGTGTTGTGTGAAACTACTATTAACAGTCTGTCTGATGATGTTTGTTACCAGAAAGATGTTGGAATTGCTGAATCAAAACCAGTCAATAATGTTCCCTTTCAAAAGTAATTTCTTCCGCCATAGAATTGGATATGGAGTAACTGGCCATGGTTAAGTAAAATCGGCAAAATGCTCAACAAGCAGAATTCACAAAGTTCTCAATGAACAATATGAAAAGGAAGAAGAAAAAAAACAAGGCAAAATAATAAGCAAACATATATGGTCAAAGCAACAGTCATAAAGCAAAAAAGTTCACAAAGTAAATGTGTTCTCATGCAAAAGTGTTGTGGTAAGAGCCAGTTACTCTCCTTACTATCATAAATGTTAGTTGTAGTAGAAACGACAAAACTGGGGTCACACGTCCAATCTTCACTTCTCGCTAGCTAAAACGTGTGTTCGTCCCACGTTTTGGTAGACACTGGTAAATATACAGCTTACTCTATCGGTAGGTTGAAGCTAGCGTCCAGCTTCCAGACAAAAATAAACAGAGTCGTAACTTAATATGAAACTCTATAATAGTGCACGTCACCACAGTCCCAACCGCACTGCCAGCCAATCTCCCAGACCGTTTTTATTGACCGAAAATACAGCCGACGCACCACTCATTGCCGTTGGCCTTGCTCTCAATCAGAGTCCCCAGCTCGTCCAATCAGAATGCAGACCGCCACTAGACAAATCGTGCCAAGCAGCATAAAATAACAAATGTTGGAGAATGTACTTTTCTTTTACAAAACAGCAGCCTGACAAGCAAAACATCTTGGGCACTTTGACTCGGGTAAGTGCGAATATTTATCGTCATAATAAATGGACTGATCCATTCATGATAAGTAGTCCTGGGTAATTTTCTAGAAAGAAAAGGAGATTACAGTGACTTGTTGAGTATTGAATACTACTATCATGACTGGCTTTGTAAAGTTAAATGTTGATTGGCCAGACCTCATATCACAACAATAAAGGGATACAGTCAAGTGATTGTAGCATTCTGAATTCAAGACAGAAAAGAACAAAAATACTAAGTGGTTAATTTTTGTTTTTGTTCTTTTGTTTTCTTGTTCTTTTGTTTTCTTGTTTTTTTGTTTTTTTTGTTTTGTTTTGTTTTGTTTTTTTTGTTTTTTTTTTTTTGTTACGAAAAAAACTTCCAGCATTCATCTGTACACTGTCAAATTTTGTGAGACTTTGTTACACAGTTACACTCAATGGCCAATGAATCTACTTTAATCAGCATGTCAGACATACTGCACTGTAGTATTTTTGTTTTTACATGTGGATTATTTAATTCTAGCAGAAAGTCATATTTCTAGAACCCTAAGCAAGAATCTGCTCATTTCCAATGGATTGAAAAATTCACAATAGTGCTTCAGATGGCATTAATCAAACTCGGCCTGCTTTGGCACAGACTTGCATACAAATACAAAAATTTGATTTTTCCTGGCATCACAGGAAATAGAGTTAAATTATTTTATATGGACCTGAAACTTAATTGTTAATTCACCTTTAATCCAAAGGTATGAAAATATTAGCTCATTTTATTTCAGCTAAATGAGCATATGCTTTTATCAATCTAAGTAAAGAAATAAATTAGTATATATATTTATGTCTATCATTTATCCATGCCTAAAATATTACTGCCACATATAATCCAGTGTTCTTGCTATTAATCTTGAGCTCCTTGATAAGATCCAAAGAAGAATCAGCAATATTATTGGTCCTGATCTGGTAGCTCAGCTCCAGCCACTTTCCCACTGCCATAAGGTTGCCTCTCTCTACATTTTCTATAACTATTTTCATGGTAATTGTTTGGATGAGTTACTCAGAATTTTTTAATTTAAGTGAAGTACTAGAATGGTGTTGAGGTCTCATCAATTTACAGTTGAGCTGGCTAGATGTAACTAAGTTCTATGCTAACAGTTTCTTTTCTCACTTGTGGAACTCCAGGCTCCATGCTTTCCAGCCAACTTTAATCTGCAAAAATTTAAATACAATGTCAATCACTATCTACTGTCCTTTTGATTACTCTTTCCTCTTCCTGCACATTACTAATGTTTCTGTTCTTAATTCTTCCACACCCTGTTACCCTTTCTATCTTAGTGGCTTTACTGCTTTGCAGGGGGTGGTACCAATTTAGAAAGAAAAAATATTTGCATCTATACATGAAACAAGATGATTGTTATCAAACTTAAGGAATTTGTCTTTTATTTTTACTTAGGAAAGCTATCTAGCCTAGTTTCATTATGTGATTCTCTGTTCCTATATGATTCATTGCTACTTTCATCCTTTTTATAAGAGTCTGATGGACATTAGTAAGCTTAAACATTACAGTTAAGAAAAAAGGAAACTGTTGATCCTGAGACAAGAACCAAAAAGAAGAAAATATACATGGTTAACAATAAAATGAACCATCTTTTCAAATGGCAAAGTGCTTTCAATCCATTTTAATACTCTTAAAATCCAGAAATATTTGTCCTAAAATACCACTTATGAATTTTGGAAAAAGACAAAAAAAAACAAAAAAAACAAAAAGAATCAACAAAGCTCATACTAAAATGTTATCCACTAATGTTATTTTAACTATTCACTACTTTGTTCCATTATCTTCTACCATCTTACTTCCATCCTCCTAGAAGATTCTATCTTTCAGAGTAAAGAACTGGTGTATATGCCTTTTGCAGTCTACCAGGAAATCTTTTTCTTTAGAGAATTCTGTAAAGATGCTGAAATAAATTGTAATTAATCTGAGTGAACAATATCTATTGAATACATTGTTCAAGTGAAAACATCTTCACTAAACTCTAACAAATTTTGCCAGATTAATACAAAAGAAGGGTGCTCTCGAGCATGAAAAACTATCGCTACTTGCGGTTGACCTCTGTGTCTGTTTTTTATATAACACACACATATATATATATATATATATATATATATATATAATAAAGAAGTTAATGGTCAGAGTCGTAATAGACCAGGGAACAGTTGTATTTAAAAAGTGCTCAATACATGTATAAAAAGATAAAAAAAATGAACATGCAGAGCTTTTAAGTATAGAAAATTAGGAAATCTGTCAATTCTGCTACCTTGGTTTCAACCTTTCGGTATCTTCATGCGATTTTGGTCAATTGATTTCCTAATGCTTTATTTTTAAAAACAAAAAATTTATGAATGCTATATTTTTAAAAGAAAAGCCAGATAAAATATACATAGGGTGTGCTGAGGGTAACTTTAAAAAGAGGTGGTACATTTTTTAAGCTAGAAAGCCTTAGAAAGTCTACTAAACTAGCCAACCATGTATGGAAATTAAAGGAGAAAAATGAAAAAAGTTCTGATTGTAAACAGGAAAATTTTAAAGAAAAAGCAAAACTTTAAAACAATCATAGTAACATCTGCAATGTTTGTCAACAAAAAAATTTAGCTATAACATTTCCAGACCAAAAACCTTTTGAACCAGAGATCGGAAATTATGACCTGTTGTATATATACTAAAAAGTTCCTTTTTAGTTCATTTGAAGTGAAGTATATTTCATTTAATCCCCCACCAGTACATTTCCAATACACTTGATTTTCCCCTCTTAGCCTTTCCTTCTATCACACCTTACGTTGTGTGCTTATTCATTCATTCTATTAAATAATATAGCATTCATAAAATTTTTTATTTTCAAAAAAATAGTGTTAAGAAGTCAACTGACCAAAATCACCTGAAGATGCTGAAAGGTTGAAAGCAAGATTACAGAATCAGCTGATTTCCTAATTTTATATATAGATATATAGACACATACAGAGCATATTATGCTTGCATCAAAGCGATGACATTACTTCAAATTGAGTCAGAGCTATTTTTACACACACACACACACACACACACACACACACACACACACGGTGTTATATGCTTGTGGCAAATCTTTTGTGAAGCTTAGCAGATCTACTTCCAAGATACTTGTAATGTTTTGTCAGGTTTTTGGTGAATATTCTTTTGGTCAAACACATTTTTGAGTGGAATTTATGTTTATAGGCTGGTCTAGAGTTGGCTAAAGATGAGTATTCAAGGTGATCAATTACCAACAAAATGCCAGACAATATGGGGAAAAATGAACTCATCCTTGAGGACCATTGCTGAACAATCCATCAGCTATCACACATGACTGGAATCAATTAAAGTGTCTACCAGGAGATCCCAATCTAGGAACCTTTGAATACACACACACACACACACACATGTATAGTGTTTGTATCAATGCTTAGCAGTATGGAATGGTAAACCAGGTTGTATTTTCAGTATAGGTGTATATGAGCATGTAAACAAATTCTTTTTTCATAATAATCTTCATAGCTTAGTCAACAATGCTATATTTTCTGTCAACCTTGATAAAAGTCCAATAAAAATGCACATCAAAACATAATATTAATTCATACATCATCCTGTGAGTACCTATACCACTGAGATTTAAGCGAAAATTGGGTGGTAGGAAAATAAATTTCCACTCGAATCTGTTCCTGCTGACAGCTAATGTGGAAGCTGAAACAACACTTTGCTCAGGAAAACTGTTTCCTGCACACTTACAGTGTAAGTACAAACAGTACTATCAGTCTTTCAGTACTATACAGTACAAACAGTACTATCAGTGGTATAACCTTCACCAGTCTCAAAGAACAAAACTGCCCTGAAACAAAAAGTCAGCTCTTTTTATCATTCCTCATTCTTGGGCAAGAAACCAAAATCTCTTGCTTGTGTTAGCCTCGTTCTTGCTGATAACGTATGTGCTGTGTCACTTCAACAGTGATTTGCTGAAGTTTGCCTTACAGGTCTATGATGTCTACAAGTACATGTACAGACAATTCACCTTCTCTTGCTTCAGCAAGGTATGTCTCCACCACAATCCAATTTGACATATATAATGCTTTGATACATATGAATAAAGACAAAAGGAAAACTTTCCTTTATCGTGTTTCATCCTCTGATTAATTTTATCAAGGTGAATGTAACAATATTATTTTGCAACTTGTATTTATAAACAGAAGTAAAAAAAAAAAATATATATATCTTTTCAAAATTTAAATTAAGATCACTCAAAAATATTCTTAAGACTAACTGTGACAGTTAAGGTAAACTATAGACTATGGTAAATAATGTTATTTAATGTGAGTGAATATTTATGTTGAATTTTTAATTATTTTAGTTTGTATTTGTTTATATATATATTTACTTTTTTATTACATTAATGTAATATTTTTTTATAATAATGTTCAGTCTATACAAGGCTAAGAGCAACTCTCATAAGAAGCGCAGTTTATGAGGGACATGTGAAGATAACAGTTAACCACAGACTTCAACAGGTTAAGATTGTAGTGATTGTAGAAGCACCATCTCGGGAGTCAGTTCCACAAAGTAGTGATTTTTGGGAAGAATCTACTCAAGTGAAATTTACACCTCACCAATAGAATAGGAAGAGAATGAGTGTGGTTTGCTACAATGTCCATGACATGGTAGGTTTTTGTCGTGATGGTTAGAACAAGTGGACCTAATTGATGCATTTCAGTTGAACACTTTCCATGGAAATAGCAATAATAATGAGAGGCTTGCAACATTACATCTTTGAGAAAAGGTTTGGAAGGTGGAAAATAATTCATCACCCACAAGGACTCTATCAAGACTGGAAAGTGGAGATGGGGAAACTCCTGCTCACATATGGCAGTACTACACCATTTTTGGCCTGATCTAGCTCTTGTAAAGAGAAAGCATAGTAGGAGTCAGGTACTTACTGGAGCACTAAAGAGTACTATGTTTCCAGCACCTTCAGTGATGGATTGGATGTATGTTCCATTTGATGTCGAGGTTGAGCTTAAATTCCAATTGGTGCTCAAACAATGGAGCCTCCCTAAGAAGATACGCATTCTATGTGATAGGCAAAAATTTAAGGTTTGCTTGATGATGAAACATCACTAGTTTGGTTTTCAAATGTTGGGTTTGTAAAATTCATCTGCTTCTATATAGAGAGATTGGTCACATGATATTAGGTGGTCTCTCTTTGGTTAATAAAACCACAAGGGTTCAGAAGAAGCTAACCACTGCCAGAGAAGGGACCAGACCTGATCCGAGGTAACACTGAAGAAATTCTCTCTATCACCAACAGTACCAGTTGCCGAGGGTTTTAAAGGTACAAGCTACCTAACCCTAGTTCATTCACCAGATGGGTAAGTCTGCCTAACATATTCTCTATATATAGGAAAGGACATAGTGTTTGTTTTAACCATTGTATTTCATGTCAATAAATATCATAATTGTATTGAAAGTATTCTTATTTGTGTCAGTCCCAAAGTAAAGTGGGGTTAGCACAATAAATTGGTGACTCCCGACATGATTGAATGTGACCAACCAGTTTTGCTCTAATTGAACTTTCAAAGCTAGGTTAGAGGAGAGAACAGTTGCCAGGCTTTGGTCATCTAGAGTTTTGGAGGTGCACCCATATACCGTTGTACCATCAGCATAGATATTCACAAATGATCAGAGTATACTTTTTGGCAGATCATTTATGTAAAGTAGAAAGAGTTGGACCAAGAAGCAAGCCTTGGAGGTCACCTGCATTGACCACTTGGACTTCAGAGGACTGGCCATTAACAGCTACCATCAGAGACCTATTCGTTAGGAAGGACTTGATAATTGAAAAGACTCTTCCAGTATTTTCATATCTAGAGAGCTTGTGCAGCAACCCTCTATGCCACACCTTGTCAAAGGTTTTTGAAAAATCTAATGTAATTGTCTTTGAGATGTTTTCTAGTGCCTCACTGATTCTGTGAGTAATGCCAGTTAAGATATCAGCAGTGGACAAAGCTGATTGAAATCTGAACTGCCTGTTGCTCAAGAGGTTGCCCCTGTTGAGGTAATCAATTTTGCCTTATTTCTCACTTTCTCTCTATTGAGAATATGATTGGAGATTTTCCAGAATTCTTGGGATACAAGTTTGCTTTTGACCTTGGCCTGGACTACCTGTGCATAGTAATTTTTATCAAATTTATTGCAGTGATTGCAGACAGTTCTGAATGCAGCAAGTGTCCAACTACACCATTCCCTTTGATGGATAATATAGTAGTTGTTACAGTATATTCAAGGGTGAACCAAGGCTGACTGCTCAGTTTTAGCTGAAATTCTTTTTTGGCATATAAAACTCTCCATTCCAAAAAACATCCATTCCAAGATGAGTCTGGCAGTTTTGAAGGCTGTATGTTTCAAGAAGGCTGAGAGAGGAGCATTCATCATTAATATCTGAAGCTGTCCCAGTTGGCTTTCATGTACCCCAAAAATGTTCTATAAAACAGCACATCAGGGATGCTTTTGGTTTTGGCATTGATTTTGACAATGACTAGTGAATGGTCAAAGTGCCTTGGGAATAACACTTCAGTGAAGCATTTTTCAGGGCAGGATATAAGGAAGAGATCAAGGAGATTTACCTGATGTCCTGTTGCATCAGGAACATGAATGGTATCTTCAATGATCTACGTCAGTTTGTAGATGACAGAAGTCTTGGCCATATCTGCCTTCTTCATCAGTTTTGTGCCAGTGGAATAACCATTCATTGTGGTGAATACTGAAGTCACCATAATGAAAGCTAGTTGTAGGTTACTCAAAGATGATATTTGATCGAACATTAGTTCCATTATCCTAAGGACAATAGAGAGTGAATATGAAAGTATTTTGGACAAGTGCCACATGAAAGCACATAAACGAGATATCAGGGTCCTCGGTTTTGAGGTCTCTGCTACATGGGAACCCATCCTTAATGTAGGAGTTCATGGCAGTGGTGGTTTTGATGGTTATGGTTAACTATTGAAAGGCTATTTTGCTGGTTCCAGCAAAATAGACAAACATGCTTTTAAGCTTATTTTACTGGTCTTGGTAAAATAGCCTGGTGTCTATTTTACAAGTAAATATTATTAGTATGAAGGCAGGTAATGTTAAAAAAAAGACACAGATTTAACAGAAGTTTATTTATTTCCACTATCAATTGTTAAAACACAATTTTGAATTATTTATTCATCATTAATTATTAAAAGAAATATAGAAGTCTCTGAACATTTTAAGCATTTTAGGCATAATAGTCCCTGCAAACCCAAAACTTACTATTGAGCATGGTTCTCTTGCCAATACACCCACTGAAGACAGCAGTCACAGACCACAGAATTGATGTTGTTCAAGTCCTGCTTAAACAGCTGACACAACCACTGTGTTGATGATCTCAAGGCTCCATAAACATATTGCATAGCTTCCCAACTATCTGGATCAAAATATCTGCACATCTTCTGGATTGATACATTTTCATGGATACATGGATATTGCAGAAGCATTTTGTTTCACAGCATCTTCAGAGAGTTCTCCACCCATAACACGAATAGCATCTTTATCACTGATAAAGTAGCCAAGTATCTGTAGATCCCTGTCACTGGATGATTTTTTTTTTTTTTTTTTTTATGAATAGAATTTGCTTATCAAGTCTTTTTATTTATTTTTATATATATATATATATATATATTATACTATTTACATTATTCGGACTATTGTGTTCATCTTTGTCGCCATATTTATCACGTTTTGGCAGTTTTAACGCTCCGACCTTCTTCAGGTGGTATGAATGTCGAACAGAACCCTTTATTTCGCTCACTGGGGTAAACTGTTTTAGTTCCATGTGCCATGTCTAATGTATGTTAGTTACCAGTTATCCCCTGTTAATTCCCCTCTCCAAGTTCTCCACCACCTTAACCAGGTATTGAACTCACTCTTTGGGTCCTGTCACTGGATCTAACTAACGCCTTTATCCACTGTGCCATGTGTCCTTGAGTACATAATACCTCATCTCAGAAATATAGACAGATATATAAATTAAGAAAATAATATACATTTCTATATATAGGACCAATGCTGGGTAACTGACAAAATGGAATGTTTATCATACTGATTATACTGGTACCCTTTTGTGTGTCCTTGTTTTATTAACTGACCTATCTATTTCATATATATATATATATTTTTCCTTAGTTCTAAAACACTAATAGCCTTGGTGTCCAATTTACCAAGACCAGCAAACTAGCCTATTCATTTACTATTAGAGGCAAGTAGCAAAGATTGCGATTTCTTGCACTGGGATAGATGGATCTACACCAGTTTCAGACAGGAAGAAGAGGTCAGGTTTGGCATCAAGATGAAGTTTAACCTCTGGAAAGTATGAATGTAGATCCCCCCACACACACACACACCTACATTGGTATAGGAGATGGAGAATCTCCTGCATCATACTAAGTTTACTGTTTCTTTTTCTCTTATATATAATTACGTACAATATAAGTTAGTTTGATTGTAATCATATTGATTTCACAAAGATATAGCTGCTCTCAGGACACATGATAAAAATTGTTTTGCTGGTAATGAAAATGTTAATGAATTCTTAAACTTCATTTTTGTTTAAAGACAATTTTTGAATGCACTGTAATATTTATATATTAATGGATTTGATTTTGAAAACAAGAAAAAAGCTTTTTATATTATAAAAAAATAATTACAACTCAACAGTTGTCTAAAACTACATTGTTACATTCTGAAAAATGTGTGTCACTATGTGTATATGTATGAAAATATTAAGTAAACTGTTTTTTTTAATGCATAATGTTAGAACTATGATGAAAAATTTTAAAATAAAGAAAAAATTTATCTTACAAATATGAAGCTGATTTTGATTTTATTTACAGTGTTTTTTGGGGTTTTTTTGCTTTATTTTTTTTTTCCTTGGGCCTACCAAAATATTCAGGCTTACTTAGAAAAATTCTAGGTTAAGCAAACATGCAACAGATTATCTGAACCAGATTAACCTGTCTTATTCTTATTTTGTTTTTATCTGCCATCATTTTCTATGAATTGATGCATTTTTGCCATTTTATTAATTTTCTTTTAAAATTTTAAAAAGAGACGGTAGTGAAAAATACAACCTAAATAAAAGTAGTTATTAAAGTAGGTTTTCCAACTTCTTAGCATTTATTTATTCATAGCAATTGAACTTAAAAATTTAATTTCTTATTTGTTTACATGTATAAAATTGACACACCATCAATTTCAACATTCTAGGGTTCAAAATTTTAATTATTTTTAATTCTGATGTTTAACTCTTACAAGACTTTAATCTAACAAACAATTTACAGGTAAGTCCACAGATGGGACGAGAGAAGATTGTTATATAAAGTGGCTGATATATTAGATAATCCATTTGTTTTTGTTTTCAGTTCTTTAAGATAATCCGGGTGGCTTATTTGAAAATTATTTCATGGCTTTATTGCAAGTTAACCTATATCCGTTGTGATAATGGAGTTGGATATATATGAAAACATTTGGAATCTAAGTGTCCCTGATTGAGATAACAGGACCATTCCACCTTAATTAGGTTTGCAGAAGAAAGGATTCATTTCCACCAATTTTACATTTAGAGAATAGATCAGTAATCAAAATTCTGTTTCATAAGGAATTGTATAAGAGGACTGAAGCATTAAGGCTGACTAGTTACCAATGAGCATAGAGCCAGAGATATGGCTGTCATGCAATTCAAACTGCCAGACTTAGATGAATCTCCTTCTGGTATCTTTGTTGAATATAACGGACAGTCGATGATGTAAAGATAGTCTAGTAATATCACTTGTAAAAGTGTGAGTTGTGTGTGCGCACACACACACACATATATATAAAACTACTAGTAATACTCGGTCGGAAACTTGTAAGTCTATAAAAACAAATTGATATCCGAGGAAAAAATTGGGGGGGAAAAAAGAAAGAACTAGAAACATCTGAACAGGGCGAAACAAATCGTCCAGTGCCTTAAGCTTCTAGTCCAAAGAAAAAACCCCAAGTGAGTAATAAAGCTAAAGTGCTCAATATGCTAAGTAGAGCAGGAATAAATGAAATAAATCCTAAAGAGCCAAGAACAACCTACTTAGGTTTCACCTAAACGAATCTTCAGGGTAAGCTGGCTAAAGAGGAAATGGCATGAAACAGTATTTATTGATAAAACCACTAAAAACTAATTAGCATAAAACCTGGTGACAGAAGAAGATAGAACAAAAAAAGCCTCTATTCCAATAACCAGGATTTCCTATGCCTACATCTAATTAAAATCTCAGATCTTTGACTTAATAAATTATTAGGTTCTTTATTTATTTATATATATATATATATATATATATATATATATATATATAATGATGTGGAAGGATTATATATATATATATATATATATATATATATATAATGATGTGGAAGGATTATATATATATATATATATATATATATATGATGTGGAAGGATTATATATATATATATATATATATATGATGTGGAAGGATTATATATATATATATATATATATATATATATATATATGATGTGGAAGGATTATATATATATATATATATATGATGTGGAAGGATTATATATATATATATATATATGATGTGGAAGGATTATATATATATATATATGATGTGGAAGGATTATATATATATATATATATATGATGTGGAAGGATTATATATATATATATATATATGATGTGGAAGGATTATATATATATATATATATATGATGTGGAAGGATTATATATATATATATATATATGATGTGGAAGGATTATATATATATATATATATATA
>OZ038475.1:51846979-51959479 GCA_964036315.1 Acanthosepion esculentum
TATGATGTGGAAGGATTATATATATATATATATATATATATATATATGATGTGGAAGGATTATATATATATATATATATATATATATATATGATGTGGAAGGATTATAATATATATATATATATATATATATATATGATGTGGAAGGATTATATATATATATATATATATATATATATTTATATATGATGTGGAAGGATTATATATATATATATATATATATATATTTATATATGATGTGGAAGGATTATATATATATATATATATATATATATATTTATATATGATGTGGAAGGATTATATATATATATATATATATATATATATTTATATATGATGTGGAAGGATTATATATATATATATATATATATATATATTTATATATGATGTGGAAGGATTTATATATATATATATATATATATATATATTTATATATGATGTGGAAGGATTATATATATATATATATATATATATATTTATATATGATGTGGAAGGATTATATATATATATATATATATATATATTTATATATGATGTGGAAGGATTACATATATATATATATATATATTTATATATGATGTGGAAGGATTACATATATATATATATATATATATATATATTTATATATGATGTGGAAGGATTACATATATATATATATATATATTTATATATGATGTGGAAGGATTACATATATATATATATATATATATATTTATATATGATGTGGAAGGATTACATATATATATATATATATATTTATATATGATGTGGAAGGATTACATATATATATATATATATATATATTTATATATGATGTGGAAGGATTACATATATATATATATATATATTTATATATGATGTGGAAGGATTACATATATATATATATATATATATATATATTTATATATGATGTGGAAAGATTATATATATATATATATATATATTTATATATGATGTGGAAAGATTATATATATATATATATATATATATTTATATATGATGTGGAAAGATTATATATATATATATATATATATATTTATATATGATGTGGAAAGATTATATATATATATATATATATATATATATATATGATGTGGAAAGATTATATATATATATATATATATATATATATATGATGTGGAAAGATTATATATATAATATATATATATATATATATATATATATATATGACCAATAATGAGTAAATAAATGACAAAATGGAATAAATTCTGATTTGTTTCTAAACTCCCCTTTCTATTACTTACATTATTTGGACTGTTATTCTCATCTTCATTGCCATACTCACAACATTTCGGCTGTTGTATGCTTTGGCCTTCTTAGGCGATTCAAATTTCAGACCGAACCCTTTATTTTGTCCACCATGGTAGATTGTTCTAGTTCTATGTGCCATGCCTCTTCCAGATGTCTCAGTTATTTCCCTGTAACTCATCTCTCCAAATTTTGCTTCAACACTGCTGTGGCCTGGTCTGGTACTGAACTCACAACTCTTCGGGTCTAGTCACTAGATCTGACCAACAACTTTATCCACTAGGATATCCTTGAGGTTAACAGTCCGAAAAATGTAAGTAATCATCTCGGAGATATAGATAGATCCCCTTTCCATATATATGATTCCACCAATAAGATTGTTACTTTATACTGACAAAGTCCTTTTAGAGGATGAAATGCATTATACAGTTTTTTCCATTTCGTCGTATATCTATAATGAATCTCGGTTTATTAATATGAAATTTATCTGCAGAAGAAATATTTTAAGTCTGAATGAGTTTCTCTCTAATATATTTTAGTAGTGACAGTTTTATGACTGATGATTGCTAAAGCTATGAAACGAAGTCATCATGAATGGTTGATTTCATATGCCGACACTGTTTATATCTACAAATGCTCTATTTCTGAAATTATGCACTCTTCCCAAATAAATACAGCAAGGTTTAAACAATGTAATATAAATATAGAGTATTTGAAACTTTTTTTTGTTTTTTTTTGGTATGGTGGGCAATAGATTTGCATAATATAAAGGAGTATTGTCTTGCATGAATATACAATAATTCTATCATTGAAGGTAATTATAATTTGAATACCTGCAGTACTAACCTTAATCTTTACTTCTACAAGCTGATCTTCTAAGTTGACTATTTACACAAAGAAACCAACCTTGGGTCCAGGCACTTCATCAGTCCAATGTAGCTCGAAATTCATTACTAAAAATTACTGTTAAAAAGTCAGTTTCCCTTTACAACTTACCCCAACTGATTTTTTTTTTTTGTGATGTTGTCTTACAGGTGGTAGTTTGGTTCCTTTCATGTCTTTGGTCATATTCTGAATATTCTGCATCTTTTCTCTCTCGCGTTTGCAACTCAAATTTTCTTCAGATATTTTCATGTTGGTCTTCCTTCCTGATACCTGTTCTTTTATTGTCCTTTCTCGCCACTAACGTTTTCTCATTCTCTTTCACTTTCACTTTCAGTAAGCCCTGATGTCTAAGGCAATTTTTGCATTTCTTGTGGTGAAATGAATAAAACATATCCACTTTTGATTTTTGTCAGATCTTTTTGTGTCATACTTAAAGCCAGTTTGTTTTTTTATTGCATTTATTCCTCATCACACTATGAACTTATTGATGTACCCACATTTTATCATTTACAACTTCTTGAAAAAACATTTTTTCTTTTTTTAAATATTACAGATCCAATTTATTAAAAGCAATTTTGTTGTCTTAATAATTTTGAAAGCTTCTCTGCAGATCATAAGTCAGACAAAAAGAAAACTTTTCTTGATGATTAGTGTTGAAAAAAAATACTTTCTATCTAGGTAAGACCATGACAAAGCTTGTCATAGATTCTGATGTTTAGCTTGGCATTTCCAAGGAAACAGACAGGTCAATTCTCCTTTCTGAGATGTGCTTTCAATATGAAGGACACTTAAACGAATCTATAAATGGCAGCGACTGCCTGAACATAATAGAGCTTGTAGGAAACAACTGAGGCAAATAATCCACATATTCAAAATGTAATGTGTATTCGTGTGTGCATGCATATATATTTATTTATATATATATATATATATATATATATATATATATGGGCATGTGGCTGAGTGGTTAGAATGTTTGCTTTCTGACCATGAGACCCAGGTTTGAATCTCACCATGGTCAATTTGTCAAAAAGGAGACTTCCTGATGTTATTGGAATGGATCAAGGTCGATCCCAGCATGTGGCACCTTTGGAAAATACCTGAAAACCATAGCATGGGTTGACCAAAGCCTTGTGAGTGAACTCTTGAGAGCCGTATGATAGATGTGCTAGCACAAAGCCACAATTCATCATGGCCGATGACTTGAGCGTGCTGGCCTTGTTCAAATTCTTGATCATATTAGATAACACGCTCTCCCAGAAACTGTAAGGTTTGCTCATCATAGTTGAAGTATAAATCACAGGTGGGCTTTGTGGGTGTTGAGCAAACACAAATGTGCCTGAGCGAGCGTCTGCTGTAGGGATTGGCTAGCTGCCCTAGAATACGAGTGGCCAGCTATTTTTTATATATATATATATATATATATATAATTAATATGCACACACACACACACACACACACCCATATAATCAATTAGGTCCCATTTAAAGACACATGGAAAACTACCAAACTTCATCTGCAACTCATTTGTAGAAAAAATGGTCATAATAGCCACATCCACATGGAAAAAAGCAGCTAAAAATAATGGAATTACTAATAATAAAAATGCAAAAGTCAACACTCAATAAAATCAACTATGAACTCTACCATAATTGTGTTGACAGTGTTTGGAAAATAAAACATTTGCATCAATATAGATACACAGATTATATAATATTGTATATATTCAGTTAAAAGTAAACAAAAATTTAAAAATAAATCCTTGATAATGGCTAATAGAAGAGTGCAAAGTTTTATATATATATATATATATATATATATATATAAAAATCTCATTTGGACAATTTTTACACACTTTATGTACAAATCCAAGAAAAATTGAATAAAAAGCTTAATTGCAGTACCTTGTCAGTTTTCTTTAATGAAACTTGTGTAAAAGAAGGATTGCTTGCCCAATCATTATATATATATATATATATATATATATATATATATAGTTAAATATTTAACAAGCTATATATATATACACACACATATATATATGTGGTGGATACCTGTATTTGAGTAGATGATAGATTTATTTATTAAACAGTAATTTTTTTTTTCATCCACCAGTTTGAATATTTGACAAATCATATTAAACATAAAATAAAAGAATGTTTAAAGTGATTAAAAAATGAAAAAAATGCACCCTCTTTTAGGATTTGAACCTGTCCCCTTCACAAGAGAAACCATCATTAGATCCAACATGCTTTAACCAACTATTTTTTTTTTCTACCAGTCTGAATATTCGAAAAAACTTATTAAAGAAAAAGTTGCACCAGATAGCATAAATTTTTGTTCAATAAGGTTTCTCAAACTTTCAGGCCATCAAACAATAATAAATATACTGTCTAATAAATAGAGCATCTCTTCAAATATGGGTATCCAGCAGTAAAAATAATGATTAAAGTGTTAAAAATGGCAGACTAATAAATAAAAATCCATTATTTCATTTTATTTATATATTTGCAAAATATTTGTGTGTGTGTGTGTGTGTGTGTGTATATATATATGTATATATGTATGTATATGATTGTAGCTTGTTAGATATTTAACAATATATATATATATGATTGTAGCTTGTTAGATATTTAACAATATATATATATATGATTGTAGCTTGTTAGATATCTAACAATATATATATATATGATTGTAGCTTGTTAGATATCTAACAATATATATATATGATTGTAGCTTGTTAGATATCTAACAATATATATATATGATTGTAGCTTGTTAGATATCTAACAATATATATATATATGATTGTAGCTTGTTAGATATCTAACAATATATATGATTGTAGCTTGTTAGATATCTAACAATATATATGATTGTAGCTTGTTAGATATCTAACAATATATATATATGATTGTAGCTTGTTAGATATCTAACAATATATATATATGATTGTAGCTTGTTAGATATCTAACAATATATATATATGATTGTAGCTTGTTAGATATCTAACAATATATATATATGATTGTAGCTTGTTAGATATCTAACAATATATATATATGATTGTAGCTTGTTAGATATCTAACAATATATATATATATGATTGTAGCTTGTTAGATATCTAACAATATATATATATATGATTGTAGCTTGTTAGATATCTAACAATATATATATATATGATTGTAGCTTGTTAGATATCTAACAATATATATATATATGATTGTAGCTTGTTAGATATCTAACAATATATATATATAGGATTGTAGCTTGTTAGATATCTAACAATATATATATATATGATTGTAGCTTGTTAGATATCTAACAATATATATATATGATTGTAGCTTGTTAGATATCTAACAATATATATATATGATTGTAGCTTGTTAGATATCTAACAAAATATGTATATGATTGTAGCTTGTTAGATATCTAACAAGCTACAATCATATATATAATGTTAAATATCTAACATTATATATATATGATTGTAGCTTGTTAGATATTTAACAATATATATATTTTATGTGTAATAATTGTGTATTTGGGCAGCAAGTTTCATTTATGATGACCAACAAGCTACTGCAATTAAGCTTTTCATTAAATTTTTCTTGCATTTGTACATAGTGTTTAAAAACCTCCCAAATGTTATATATATATATATATATATATATATATAATCAAATGGACTAAGTTCGACAATTCTTTTAATATATTTTATTGTTATAGATCATTTATATAGACATTTACTTAAATATCTTTGTCTATATAAATAATGTATAATAATAAAATATATATAACCACTTTAAGCTATCCATTAGACATTATCAGGGATTTATTTTTAACTGAATACACAGATTTTTATATATCTAGCACTAAAAATAACACATTTATTTTATATATATATATATATATATATATATATATATATATATATATATATATATATATATATATATATATATTATGATTTTATTTTTTAATACAAATTTATTATTTATTGAACACATTTTCATGTATTTGCATCCTTGAGTAGACACTCTATTTATTTTTTAAATAGTGTGAATTATCTATCGGCTTTTGTATTCAGTTCTTTTCAGATTGTCAGATGTTCAGGCTGGTGGATGTAATATCACCTTTTAAAAAGAAGGAAGTAAAAAAGGGCATCTACTTAAGCATGTGAATCCACTAAGATATTACATTTAAAGTAATAGGAAATATATATATAATTTCTTATAGCTATAAATGTTATCTTCAGTGGGTTCACATGTTTGAGTTAGTTTAGTAATAAGAAATAATATCGTCTTAAAAATCTATTTAAAAATGACTTAACATGTATAGCCTAATGATCTTAAGCTTGTAAAATAACATCTAGATCACTATACTCATGACAATGATGACAGTAAGAATAAGACGTAAGGTGATGGAATTTTCTTTTTCCTGTGGTGAAATTCCCTAAAGTTTTGGCTAGCATTTCAAGAGAAAAAAAATCTCAAGATATAACCTATGAAACTGGAGATTTCAAAAGTTGGGAAGTTTTTTAACATAGGATGGAAAATGTGACATTAAAATCTGAAAGCACATTTGAATAGCAAAAGATGTCATCCAAAAATTAAACAAAGTAGCCAAGTTTCATTAGAAGCAAATAAATGCTTGCACAATTGCCATGTAATATTAGTCCTTCTATATAGCAGTGATTGCTGGACAATTTCTTCACAGATAAAGAGAAGACTTGAGACAATAGAGATGTGTTTCTACAGAAGGATTCTGAGATGGACAAAGATGAAGATGAAAATTCTGAGACATATAAAGAAGAAAGAAGACTTACAAAATTTAACACTCACAGAATATATTGAAGACAAATGGGACAGGGTGAAACAGTGTAACCTATCTAATGAGTTTGTGGTAATGGATGGTAGAACAGTGGAAAGGGTAGTAAAAAACATTTTGAAGAGCAACAAAGGATAAGTTGTGGAAAGCCATGTTTGCCCACATCCTGAAGGGACATTGCATAGAGAAGATATGGTTGGTTCAGATAATTTTCCACATTTTGAGCTTATTTTTTTCTTCCATTCAAAATGTTTCTGCTGTATCCTTCAGCTTGGGTGGCTGTCTGCATTTTCTTAAAATTGTATCCTGAACTTGTAACCAAATTTAGTACATAGCCCCTATCTCTTGAGGGCAACATAAAATAAAAAATGAGAAAGAAAACTTTTTTTATCTCTCCTCCTTAATAACAATCTTTACTTCTTACCACCCCCACTCTTTAATTCCTATCACACCCCTCGTTCATCATTAACGTTTTAACAGTGACCCTCTCTCTTAATTGTTTCTAAGCCTTGCACCGAGTGAACTCCTAGACAAGTTAGTAAAGAGAGAAGAAAAGATTAACCATCAATTGCAAGAAGACAATGTATGATCATTAGCAAGAAGGCTTCTCAAGATGCAAGCTATGAATTGGAGACATCAAAATCAAGCAGGTACAGAAATTTAATTAACAAAGTATTTTAACAAATGATGAAAAATGTGATACAGAAAGCAGGTGATGCATTAGAAAAGCCAAAGTTGCCTTCCAAAAGCTAAAGAAAAACTATTAACAGGAAAAGTTATCTAATATCTCTGGTATTGCAATGAATGCTGAACAATTTCTTCACAGATGAAGAAGAAACTTCAGGCGACAAATTTGGTTCTGCAGAAGGATGCTAAGTATACAATGGACTGAACATATAAGCAATGAGGAAGTTTTAAGAAAAATGGGAATAAAAAGGATTCTTGTACATAGAATCAGAAAGAGCAGTTAAATTTCTCTGACATGAAGAAAATGGGGCGTGACGTATTTGACACTCACAGGACATATTTAAGGTAAGACAGTGAAAGAGTGAGTAACATATCTAACAAGTTTGTGTAAATGGATGGCTCATGAAGAATAGAAAGTACAGTAATATTGCTTACAGCTACAAGGGATAGGAATTCGTGGAGAGCCATGATCACCCATGTCAATAGGAACATGGCAAATAAAAGTTGATCAGTCAATTCCAGGAGACTCTAATATTGACTCTATAAATTGATATTCCCCCAAATCAAACTCACTTAATATTGTTTTGATGTGAGCAGAAGATACTACTGAAAACATAGAATATTTTATAGACCCTGAATTTTGATCTGCAGAGAGCTGTCTAAAATTATGAGAGGAAAATGTCATTACAAGAACATCTGGGTCCATCACAATAAACCTAAAGTAAATATTACAATATGTATCAAATAGGCATACTCTTATTAATATTTGCATGTTTAATATTCTATATTAGAATAAAACATGGAAATATTATAGCAGACAAGGTAAAATTAAAATGATTTGCCTTCAGAGAAAAGTAATTTATCTTGAAATTGCTTTTTAATAAAGATTCAAATAGGCCCTTGTAAGCTGTAAAAAGAAAATTATAGATTTCTAGAAAATTAAAAATGGCTTCCAATTCTACACTTGATATTTTTAATGTCTCGTGAATGACACAATGTTGATATATCAGCCAGTATTCTCTAAGGAAAAATATTTAACCTTCACTCAAGTTAATTTTTTGAATAATTTTTATGGATGAGATGATTTAATCATATAATCAGAATTTTAGTAATGTCATGTTAAAACTTGTCATGCAGACTATTTTTTTCAAGAAAACTGGAAATAGTGTATTTAAGACAAAAAAATTGTAATGAATAGTTTATACTAATTGTTCTAATATTGCAGGAGATATAAAATTAATGCTAAACCTGGCAGCCCTCAATTTTTACTTATCTTTAAATTGTGTATTTTAATTTCTTCTCTTTTTTATTCCAAAGTATATTATATTATTTAAAACCTCTTTATCTCTCTCTTTCTCACACACACACACCGGTTACTTAAAACTCTCAAAGATTTTATTGATGGAGGAATGGAACAACTGGATGCAGTAGGAAGATTTTGCTATGATTTCTACATTGACAAATGACCAATGATTTCTCAGGTTGGCATATGGCTGAAGAATTCATAGGAAAAAATGTGATATAGTCTTTAAGTCATTTAACAAAATATAGTATCAGTAATGCAATAGATCGAACCAAACATGATATTCTATTTGATCTAATGATGAAATTTCTGATTATTTTCCAAGTAAAAGTAAGGATGATTTTGTAAGTTTTGAACCAAATTAAATAACAGTAAACCTTTTGATTTGTGGTATATTCTTCTTTTGACTAATTAGACACACTATATGTGAGTGTGTGTGTGTAATCTTATTTGGGTGGGGGCTTCTTCCTAACCTAATTGCTGATAAGCATAGACAATTGTTATAGTTTTGAATTTAGAGTCGTCGTCCTAGACTCATTACAAGTCTGCTCCACTATTTAACCTATAGGTGGGGGAGAGAAAAGATGGATTCTTTTTTTTTTTTAACATACAATGTGTATTAGCATGTGCGATACCCAGTCTTAATCAGGTGCCGACCAGGGTTGATATCACAGTTTCGGTGGCTATGGCGGGTGTGCCACCCCTGGCGCCACTAGCAGCATTTGCCATCCAACAGGGTATGAAGATAAGCAAATTGATCTTACTCTTTGTAAATTCTTGTAATAAAATTTGGGATAAACAAAACATACTTTTCTCAAGGGTATTTACATATAAGTGAATGTAACACACTACTGAAATTCAAATTCTGCTCTGATTTCTCATTCCAGACCATTATACATTACACCACCTACTCACCAATACACACACACACACACACACACATATATATAGAGTGCGATGGACACATTGTGATTTAAATTACGCAAAAATGAAAGTAGCACTCATTTTAATAGATATATTACCAAAATTTCTCAGAAATACCTTGGAAATACAAAACAGTAAATTTATTCAATAAAATTTCCATTGTCATCAGCCATGGCCTCCAGGCAACATCGGAACTTCCTGCACCTCTTCGTTAAGTTGGTGAATACCACCATAATCCTTGCCTTCAGTTCATCTTTGGTTTTACAAGGAGTTTTGTTGGTCTCTCCCTCGACTGCACTCCACACATAATAATCAAGGGGGTTGCAGTCTGGGGAGTTAAGTGGCCAAATGCAAAGGGTGATATGATCGCAGAAATTGTCTGACATCCATGACTGGGATCTCCTGCTTGTGCAGCATGGTGCAGAGTTCTGTGTCCAGACATAGGGTATTCTAGGAGCTACCTTTTTGACCCAGGGCAGCACTACCTCTTTAAAGCACCTGATCTAGGCCTCTGTTTTTGAGTTTTAAGGCCCTGTGGAAAGATGAATGGAAGCATAATGTCACCATCACTTGTAATGATGCCAAACACCTTTGGAATCACAATTAGATTCATCCAACTCTTTCCAAATCCTCTGTACTGTCACAAACACTCTGAAATGTTCATATTGGAATTTCTGGTGTAAATGTCAAGCAGTAGAGTATGCCATTTCCAAATTTTTGGCTGAGTGAATTGCATCATTGTGCTCTTTTTCTTATAGACAACCGACCCTACTATGCTGTGCAGTTGACAAAATCAAAACCAAACAATGTGCATGCATGAAATTAAGATATGAAATTACCTATCGCACCCTGTGTGTGTGTGTGTGTGTGTATGTATGTATGTATATATATATATATATATATATATATATATGGCATGCTCTAATTATGGGTAAAAGTGGTCAATATCTGGAATAGAGAGAAAGGAATGTAAAAATTGAATACAAATCTTAATTGCACTACCTTGTTAGCCGTCTTTAATGAAACATGTATAAAAGAGATTATTGCCTATATATATATATATATATATATAAAGTGAACATTGAAGTCGACATTCAGAGGCAACAGGCTGTTTCATGTTAGATGCAATCATCAGGCTGTCTGACGATTGCATCTAGCATGAAACAGCCTGTCACCTCTGAGTGTTGACTTCAGTGTTCACTTTTATATTTATATTTACATACGCTCTATCTCTGATATTGAGCACTTTATCCCATAAATATAGCACACCTTAAAACTATTTCTTTATATATATATATATATATATATATATATATATATATGCACATTTCATTAAAACTGACTGACAAGGTGCTTTCATTTAGTTTTTTATATAATTTCTCATGCGATCTAATAAAGTTTTTCTTTTCAGAGGATAAATTATATAAAAATTCGGACAGTTTTTATAATTTAAAAACACAAGCACCTTGTCAGTCGTTTTTAATGAAATGTGCATGAAAGAAGGATTGCTGCCTAAATACACAAATATATATATATATATATATATATATCTCTATCTATCTATCTATCTACCAACCACTGATGATGAACAATCTAACCTATGATATACAAACTCCCAAGAGGATCTTCCCCAATCATTACAATATTAATCTCTTCAAGTCAAGGTTCAACTCTTACCTATCCTGCATATCTTCATAATATGCACCTCTTACTTACTCTCTACTTATACACACTGACAACACTTTCATTTAGCAATTCTCTACCATAAGTGACTCTTGAGCCTTGTATTGGACAAACAATAGAAGAAAAATACAGAAAAATGAATCAATAATCATTTATTTTTGTCTGAAAGACATTTGAGCACAATATACAACGATTAATGGTTTTGTGTACATTTTGGTATATGTATTAGTAATTGTATATCTAAATCAGTAACATACCCAAATATTCATTAAAATTACCTATTAAATTATATTATATAGAGTAATGTAATAAAATCATCAATAAATTTGTAACCTATAAAATTTAGGATGTGGAATTAGTAAATGCTATTAGATAGGATTGACTTTTGCCCAATTAACACCCCTCTCTGGTCTTTTGAACAGAAGTAGAGCTTTATCCCTGGTTTCCTGTTAAGGACTGGGTTTCTTTTTAAAGTATTCTCATTCTCTTTCACTCTCAGTAACCCTTACATTTTAGTGGCATTATTGCCTTGCTTGGGGTGGATTGATTAAAACATTACCCTGGTGTATAGATCAGTTATAACAAATTTACTATAGGAGATAAGGAAACTTAATATACAATAGGCTATGCTAGGGATAGTTTCTTCAAATGCTGCAAGTTGCTATCAAATCAAAACATTGATATAAAACTTGAGTCCTGTTCTTAAATAGCCTCATCAAAGTGAGAATTTCATCTGGAAGCCATGTAAGCACTAAAGTTGTTAAGAAATATCTAAATTGTCAGCAGTATATAATTTGATTCCTCATAATAATGATTAAAAATGGCTTCTAGCATGTGAATTATGTAGGCCTCAGTGAGGACCATCCTTCATTGAATGTTGTGGACTGATGCTACAAAATCAAATAACAAGAACCACATCACTTGAGAACACTAAGAAAAAATAATGACTTAATCAATATTCTCATATTCTACATGACTTCAAACAAAAACAAGGAAGGACCCACCCACCCACCACCACCACCACTCAATGCTGGAAAGAGTGATAAGTTACTGGACTTAAGAAACCTATTTTCCTGAAAAACTTATAATAAAGATTTTATGTACTGTACATACTTGTGTATCATGTGACTTTAAAGACCTAATTTTTAAGCTAATTTGAATACAGTAAATGGATATATAGTTTGGTCAATGGTATAGCCAGGGTCAACAGTACATATGCTAATTTTATATTGTGTGTATAAGTTAGAATTAAAATTAACTTCAAAATTAGGTCTTCAAAAGCTGCATGATATGTGAATATTTACAATATTTTAACAGACTCTAGAACTGGCTTCTCAGTGAATGCCAAAGGTTTCCTCATAAGGAAACTGCTAAGATTGCCATTAACATAATAGCCAAGAATAATGAAATTATTGGCAATTATTTATATATTCAGTTCTTTACTATCATAAAATCTTGAAGATCTTGTACATTATTGATATTGTATCTTTTTTGTCCATCCATCTTGGAAAATCAAATGTGGCAATATCTGTGGGAGCATTTTTCAGTAAAAGAACTTATGAGCTGGGACTGCCAAAAATACATGAAAATGGAAAATAATGCATTGATCTTGTGTAGGGATAACAATATTTGTTTTTATTTTATTTATAGTACTATCAAAATTGAAGCAGAGACCATTATCCACCAAGTTTTATCTTCATGAAGATTAATGTCTTCATTTCTTGCTCTGTACTGCATGATTTGGCTCTTGTACAGATCAGATATTGTATTATAAATAGATGCCTCACCGTCTAGCTCTTATACTGCCAACTGTTTGTTCCTTTCAATGGCAATGAAAGGACGATTACTGATTGTGAGATTAATGCAATGCTGTATATATTAAATTATAATATTCACAAAATATTTATTACGGAGTAAGTTTTAAAACTGGATTTTCATAAAAAAGGTATAGGGCATGGGTGGCCAGACTTGCTTAATGCAAGAGCCATATATGATAAAGGTCATATGTTTGAGAGGTGCAAGGCATAAACAAAATTTACAGATGTTTTTTGTTAAATACGCATTAATATTAAGCTTATATTTTAATCCAGTGGGGTCTCAATTCATATCTAGAAAATTATAAAGTTTGAATTGTTTATTTACCTTTTTATATTAACTGTGATGAAAAAAGAAGCCTAACCGACATATTTCCACAAGCCACATATTAAAGATCAAAGAGCCGCATGTAGCTTGTGAACTGCAGTTTGGCCACACCTCCTGGCACGGGGTAAGGACATATGAAAGGTTAAGTATCTAGATTTTTTTTTTGTTTTTTTTTGTTTTGTTTTTTTTGTTAGTTCACCAATATCAGCTGACCTTGAACTTAAAAACCAAGATTGTAGTTGTTAAGGAAGCATTCTCATGAGAGCTTGTTCCACAAACTAATAATTGTTTTTAATCATTTCACCCCCAAGCAAGGCAATAAAGCCACTAACATGGGATTTATTGGGTATGAAAGAATAAGCATTTAAATTTTTGAAGATAAAACTTGACTGGAAACCAAGTAACCAGAAGAGAGTTCCACAAGTGAGAAGTTCTAGAAAAAAAACTGTAAGCATAGAAGTTATGGCTCTAACCATTTCAACTGTAAAATGATACCTTGCTGCCAATCTAACACTTTGCTTAAATTCATAAAGTCTAAGTACCATAGAGGAACATCCATCAGAACAATTAGCATAAAAGTATTTATAGAAAAGGCACAAGGAAGCTACATTATGGTGGTGGGAAAGTGACTGAAGCTGAGATGCCAGATCAGGACTAATAACATTGCAGATTTTTCTTTGGATTTTTTCAAGAATCTCAAAATATAGAACAGGAGCACATTGAGAGCAAAATGAGATAAAATGGTAGATGACTGAAAGTTACAGCTTTGGTTTGTGAATGAACAAAGACAGTACACAAATAGACTCAGACTATATAAATGTATAAAGAATGGTGTGAAAGCATAATGCCAACAGTATGTCAATGTCACAGATTGGTGATCTGTTTTAAAAAGCATTAACTTTTATGCAGCCTTATACATCCATGTTTGCACACTTCAAGATATATTGTGCAGATTGTAGTTCTCTATGTACAGATTGTGTTGTGTGCAAGACCAATCTTGTACATGAAAACCTTGTAATCTCCCAAACTGAGGTATTTCAGCTTGATCCAGTGGCTGTAGATCATGATCTGTGGAATGGGAAGATACATCATGGATGAAAAACTTTTGTTGGCTGTCAGCTTTCATACATGTTGGTTGCCACATGTTCTTGTTGGTGTTATGTCATTCTTTTTGCCGCAATTAGTTTCAACATATAATGGCTACTTACAAGATGAACCCCATGATGGTCAGCGCACTACCCTTCCTGAAAGTCACAGTTCTACTAGGTGACTCATTCCTTCAGGACATGGCTCTCCACACTTCACTTCCTGTCTCTTGTAGTCCTAACAGTTTTTCTCCCTTTGCTAATGCTTTCAAGTCCACCCCCTCCACCATCCATTCACATAGGTTTGTCAGCAGAGCCAGACCTAGGGTTGCTGACACCTTGGGCAGCTTGAGCATCACCATCTTACAAGTATAATTTTTTTTTAAATTTTCACATGATTGTCCCCTTGGACTTGATGGCATCTTTAGTGACTGTCCAAATTGCCAGTACCTTGAGCCAGGCCTCTTTGGCAAGTAAGTGGTTCACTGACTTCCCTTATCTCTCTTGCATTCTTGCCTCATGAGGGCTAAGTTTTCCAAGCCTTCCTTCATTATGTGTCCAAGTAATTTCAGTTGTCACTTCTAAGTGTTCTTTGTGCTACCATTTTCTTACTTGCTCTATCCATGGAATTTTCCATATCCATCTGTAGAATCACATTTCTGTTGCTTCCAGTTTTCTACTTATCTATGGGAAGATTGTCCAGCATTTACGACCATATAAGAGGATGGATATCACATAGCAAATCACAAGGGTCAAGCTCCAAATCAAAATCCATATGCATCAGACAATTCTTAAAATCAGCTAACATGCTGCTAGCCAAAAAAATCCACTTGTACCTCTCATAAAGCAAGTGCTTATATATCCTTGAGACACCCAGGATTAGTGAAACAAAATTTGATTGAGCTACCAGGCTCTATGAAAGACAGCTTGTCTGGGTTACTTATTTTGCTCTGATACACACAACACATGGCTGCTTTATTTGGCAAGTTAAACCACTATTTTCTTTGATATAGTTCCATACTGACTTTTAGTTCTTGATTTCGATGGACCCATGGGAATGGATTAAAGCATTGATCTGTGAATTTGGCAACATTGTGAGTTCAATCCCTGGGCAGGCAGTGTGTACTTGGGTTCAGTAGAAACAGGGCAGGCAATAACTGAGCAGTATTAAAAATAAAATCAAGAAACAATATCCTGAGACATGAGCAATGGAACAAGAACAGTCTAACCCTGTAGATTAAATAAAGGGTCCAGTTAGGAATTTTCTTTATGGTACCCAAATCAATATGCACCTGATGAAGTTTGGAGGGCACAATGGCCAAAATGTTGTGATAACAGCAAAGACGAAGACACTAGTTCACACGTAAATAGTGTAAATAATGATAACTCTTCATCCCAGAAATTCAGACGGAAATTAATTCTAATTTACTGTTATTTAATAACAAATATGGTTGTAGCTTCTATTAAAATATTCTAAAAATAAATTTTTAACTCCTGGCCATATCATGTTGAAACACCAGTTCCTGTATGATCACCAAAATTAAGCAATGATGAGACTGGTCAGTATGTAGATAGGCAATTACTTGAGAATACCAGGTGGTCTAAGATTGGATGCGCAGGTGATCTAATAGATAATGACTCAGAATTATTAATCAGAGCTGAGTTGCATTTCCTGTAGGGTTTATTATATTTACTTACGCGCAAATACCTTTGAGAAAGGTATGAATCCACCTCATCTGCCCAGCTATGAATTAATTTGTAAGACTTGTGTCACTAAGCCATTATTATCACACAAATTCTTACAATCTAAAAATATTTTCTGTCTTTCAATAACCTGCAAAGAGTAGATAAGCCATAGAAAAAGAAAACAATCAATAAAAATTAAGTTTTTGTTTAATTTTATCTTCAAAGGTCTCTTTAAGTTATTGATTACTTTGTGGTAAACATACTAAACATGTACCTCTGTGTATGCCTCAGTTATAACAAATTTAGTATAGAAAATAAAGAAATTTAACATAAAATGTACTGTGCTTGTAGTAGTTACACACAAAATGCAGAATGCAAGCAAGGTAGGAGTTCCCTTAGCATGCAAGGGGTTACAGAGAGTGAAAGTAAGAGTAAAGAGGTGTCTTTGAGGAAAGGATAAAGAGAAGGATGGGGATTATGATCAAGACATCAGAAGATGTTGATTGCCTATTACATTTAAATTTTTGAAGATTGTAGTTATCAGGGAAGCAAGTAAGACGAAGGGAGTTCCACTGTCAGGAAGTTCAAGAGAAGAAACTGTTAGAGTAGAAGTGGCGGTTACATTTAACCGTTTCAACAGTAAAAGGGTGGGACTGAGATGACGGATTAAATTCATGCAATTGGAACACTAGTGAGAATAGCTCATCAGATCAGTTGCCATGAAAATATTTATAGAAAAGACAGAGGGTAGCCACATCACGTATGTGAGATCTAATAAAATATGCAACATATTTCACACAATAAAACTATTATGTTAATTCTAAACTTATTAATTTTAAACAGGAGAAGCATTTTCAGCCAACAATACCTACATAAACATTAAAACATGCCTACAAAATATTTATAAACCTATAACACACAATAAAGTTCTTAAAACTCACCAATTAAACTGTACAATACAAAACCATAGAATACAAATTAGAACGGTTGTTTTATTTAGGTAGATAATGCCAAAATATTGTACAGACATAGTAGTAGATATACAACTTGGGCTTTTAGGGCCAATTAGAAATAAATAAAATAATATAATTCTGGAGCCAATTTCTTAGGAAGAAAAATCCCAGTCTCACAGATGCCACCAAGGTACACATCACTCTAGTTGCTGATATTCAAGACCCCATTCACGTCCACACACAAAACCAATGCTCAACTCAGCAGCACTGACTAAACTACATAGAGACTGCCTTAAACTACGGTGTCACAATCCATAGTAAGAACTAAGCACACATACACTTTCACACAGACATGTAACCACATTTCCCTGTTCTCACATATGTATGCAAACCAGTTTATATTCTATCCAAGAACTCTATTAACAACCAAAAAAATGACATTACTCATTCAATACATTCAACCAACTTCTTGTATTCTTGTTATATAAAATTAATGTTATTTGTTAATGCTACATTGTCTTTTCCTACTAAATTTTATTCTTTCAATGAAAGTTATGACATTATTCTAAATGGCTAAATTATGAGCAGTCCTGCAACAATATTTTGTTATTGTATCAAATCCAGACACACCAAATTTTGATGTTTAACAAAAACACTAGTAGGATTCCTACACTACAAAGCCAAAATATAAGCATAAAAACTGGAGACATTTTCTTACATAGCCTCAACAGATTGAAACTTTTAAATGGATGTTATGAATGGTGACAAATTTGTTAAAAAATACCATAACTGTCAGCTGTACACAACCACTTTTTCTGATTTGATGGTTAAAAATGGGTTTCAGCAAGTGATGACTAGCTCCTAGTAACTATTGTCATTCTTTGAACCTCATCAACCAGTGCTACAAAATTACAAAGAACTGTACCAAATAACAGAAACCAGATCACTTGAGGACTATCAACAGAAACAACAACTACAATGGATTTCTATCTATAAAAGGCTGTGTGTGTGTGTAACGAATGCACGGCCGCAATTTTCGATGGATTTGCACCAAAATTTACATGCACATGCTCCAAGTTAGGGAATAGGCCAAGACTGACTTTGCATTTCCCAACTCCCATCGATAGTGGAAATAATCGATTTTTTTCATGCTTCTACGGCAGTTTTCATGTAGTTTTCAGCCATTTTCTACTGGCGAGAGTGAGAGCCTGTAGCTGGCTGCCACAAATAGGCAGGAAGATTCTATTGGCCAGCGTGAGAGCCAACAGCTGACTGACACAAATGTTAACTAGCATGCTAGCATGCAAAAAAAATCATTAGCTGCATTCATCACAAGTGAGAAAAATTTAAATCTGCATGGCACTTTACTCCAATTGGCTCATTCGCTTGCTTAAAGTCAACGTTGATTCTGATTCCACAGAACTGGATTGGGTATGAAAAAGTATTTGTTGTTAACATTCTTTTTTCATTCGGTTTTTCCAGTTATGAGTCCTTTTTTAAAGCTGATCATTTTGTGTTCATTTTGTTTAGTTCTTTTTTCGTAACAGATTTATTGTTTAGTATAGAGCTTAGAAAAAATTCGCAGTGTGAGATAGGCAAGAAGTAAGGCATGTAGCAACATCAGCACGGCAAAGGGCACTCCTTTAAAGGCAAGGAAGGGCAAAAATATTTTAAGTCAAGTGATAGCGATTGCTGTATGAGTCGTACGATTTTTGAATCAAGCACAGTCAATGCCGGGCCATCCTGCTAGTAGCATATATAACTTAAAGAGAATATAATGATATAGTCAAGATGTTGATGTTTCCCACTATTTCAAACAAAAGGTTAGTAAAAAAAAAAAAGTCACCATCACTAGTGGAAAGAGCAATAACAGTTGAACTTGAAACATATTTGACTTGAAACATATTTTCCTGAAAATAGTTGACTTGAAACATATTTTCCTGAAAATAGTTGACTTGAAACATATTTTCCTGAAAATAGTTGACTTGAAACATATTTTCCTGAAAATAGTTGACTTGAAACATATTTTCCTGAAAATAGTTGACTTGAAACATATTTTCCTGAAAATAGTTGACTTGAAACATATTTTCCTGAAAATAGTTGACTTGAAACATATTTTCCTGAAAATAGTTGACTTGAAACATATTTTCCTGAAAATAGTTGACTTGAAACATATTTTCCTGAAAATAGTTGACTTGAAACATATTTTCCTGAAAATAGTTGACTTGAAACATATTTTCCTGAAAAAATTGTTTCAAGGGAAGGATTATATAAATTTCAACTGGAAAAAAAAAGCACTGGTTGAAAGGTCAATAAATGCCGAATGTTTCATGATAAGGAAACGGTTAATATTACCATTACCATGAACTCCTGCCCTATTATGATTTTGACTATATCTTATCAAATAAATAAAAGAAACATAGCATGTGAACAAGAGATCACAGCTCAGCTGATGTGTAATTTATTTACATGTTAAAATAAATGTTAACATATCAACTATTCGAGTTAATCTTCTCACTTCATAAAATGTTTTGGCAGATCCAAGCGCAGATACATTACATCAGGACTTGAACTTTAAACATTATGAGAATTCTAATTCATTAAATACTCCATTCTTTGTGCAATGACTATAAAAGTAATGACTATAAAAGTAATAAAGCATTAAATTTAATCAATATAATGCAGCATGAATTCAAGATGCAAAACTTGTAAATAATCAATATTTGATGAATCAGCAAGTGTTAATTTTTTTAATTTTTATTAGTATTAACAGAAGATGAGAATGAGTATGCATCATTATTTATATTTTAAAATCATCTGATGGGAAATATTTTTATTAGAATTCAATATTTCTTATGGAAGTTTGACTTGGAAATCACAAGGCATGCAGAAATGGTGAAAGATGCTTCCAAAATTTATTATTATTTACATTCAACTCTATAATTCTAACGTCTTCCCCTAAAATCTGAAATTTTATTTTTTTTCTTTATCCTAAATAGGAGTAGACATCTTCACACTCCTCGCCTGTCATTTGAACAGGAGTAGAGGCTTGTCCCTTGTTTCCTGTTTAGGATTAGTTTTCCAGTTGTTTCTAAAGTTGGCTTCAACTCTTTATACTTGTCTCTGCCTAAACACTGAAATTTTATTTACTTATGTTTTCCTCAATGTGAGTAGATAGGCTTGCCTATTGTCCAGTTCACACACCACCTTATTCTTTTGTACAGGAGTAGATGTTTATCCATTTTCCTGTTTAGAAGGAACTAGAAACACAATGCTAAAGTCTTCTAATTCTCTTTCACTGCCAGTACCCCTTTTATCTTAGTGGCATTATCCCCTTGATTGTTGTGAATTGATTAAAAAAAATCAATACTGTTCTCGGCTTTGTTGTTGTTACAACATTTTGAGTGTTGTGAACGCCAGCCTTTATCTGGTACTTTTTTGTGTAGGTGACCTTCATAGAATTTTGAACTTCAATTCTCTATTTAATCTATGGAGGTAGATCATTCTCGTTCTGCTATTTATGTCTAGGGATATATCGTTATATTTTAGTACTGATCAGGTAAATAATGAAGGCAATCTTCATGTACTTCTAGTGGAATTGTTATGCAGACAAGGTATAGAGGATATAGTTCTTGTTTATTTTTTTGTCAGGCAGAAGATGATTTATTTCAAAATATAAATCAGTAATACTTAGAAAAAAAAATCGTGTGTGTATGATGGTAAATCAGGAAGTAAGTACAAGTTTTAAATTACACAGTAAAAACAACAAGGAGGCAATGATGCATGACACAATGTGTATTCATGAGATAACAGGTAGCTAGCTCCATGCAACATTTCATCATTCAATTGAATGATAGAGAGAAACAAGTTCAGATGTATAGGAATGCCATCAAGAGATGACACACCGTAGTGTGCTTTCTGTGGGCAGAGGTAGTCAAATATATGGAAATTTATTGCTGAATGTTGGTGCAGATATGGGACATGCACCATGACTCAACAAAATGAGTGAGTAGAATGCTTCAAAGCAGGAAGAACAAGTGTTATGGATGCAAACTGATCTGGTCACCCATGAACATTGCATATGGAAGAACACATCCAGAGCTTGGATGCCTTGATCAGGGATAACTGACAAATTATGTTAGCATGTGTGTCAGCAACCATGGGCATCAATTATGTATTTGCACTCTCTGTAGTGCATTATGACTTAAGGTACCATAAAATTTGTGTATGTTGGGTGCAAACAAAGCTATCAGTACAGACAGGGCTTTGGGAGTAACTGAATAATATCTTTTTGTAAGGCCTAAAGAATTTTGTTTAACAATGCCAGAAGTGCATAGCCATGCAGTGTCAGGGGAACCATATATGGTCTGATGTTTAAATACAGATCACATTATCTCTCTTTGTATCAATATTATTCCTTAGTGGTCATAAGTCATCGCCACCAATATATGACAAAACAGTTTTCAGTCTTGAAAGTGCATTCATATAAAAAGGCAATTCCAATATTTTATCTCAACATAAATTTGATCTTTACACTATCAGTCCAAGTTCTATTGTACAATATCCACCATTACGGAACCAGGCTTGAATACAGTTACCATATCTGGTCTGGCATTTCCATTGTACATCTCTAGATTCTTAACAAAATCTAAAGAAGGATCTGTAATAAAATTAATCCTGACCAATCATCTCCATTTTATTCCTTATCTCATTGATGTGACATGGCTTTCCTCTGTCATTTTGACAAATATTTTCATGGCAACTGCTCTAACAAGCTTTTTTCCCAGGTGCGCCAGCTACATGAATTTAAGGGTACTACTAAATTGGCATCTAGGTTCCCACCCTTTTACTGTTGAAATAGTTAAGTGAAACTGCCTCTTCTCCTCCAACAGTTTCTTTTCTCACACTTCCCGCCTGTGGAATTCCCTTCCATTAACTTGCTTCCCTGATGCCTAAATATTCCAAAATTTAAATGCAAGATCAATTGTCATCTTCTGTCTTCTTGAATTCCATTTATCTTTTATCCTTTTCTCAATCCTCCCTATTCTCAGTCTTCTCTTTCGCTTTCACTTCCTGTAACCCCGCTGCATACTAGTACTACGTTTTGGCCATTGTGTGCTCTGGTCTTCTTCAGGTGATTGAAACGGTTTGGTTTTAATCACCTGAAGAATGCTGGAACATATAATGGCTGAAATGTTGTGAATATGGCAACAAAGATGAGGACAACATTCTGAACAATGTAAATAGGTTGAATAATAATGGCGTTAGTCTGAATGCAAAGAGTAAGAATTCCTTATTGCAGAACTTCCAATAGAAATTATGCAGTAACAGTTGAACAAAATACTTTTGACCTACTTACAACTTTTATGTGTTTCAAGTGCAGTGGAATGATAAAAAATTAAATTGTATTGGGTCTCTTAAAAATTTTCTAACAAAAAAAAGTGTTCAACTGTCTCTTCTGTTTTTAGTTTGTTTTTTTTTTTTAAATACTGGGAACTTTACACTTTTATATCCTCCAGAAATGTCTTTTTATTCTCTTCTATTCTGTATATAACCATTTTCTAGTAAAGCATATTTTTCAAATTGTTTTTTTTTTTTTTTTTGTACATTGTTGTATGTATATGAGAACTCAAGCTTCTGACCTCTGCTCTTCATCATAAAATGAATCTGTTGAGACTCAGGTGGAAATACTTGTGTTTAGATGATAACTGAATGCTGATCAGGAGACACTAAGCTCCTTGCTTTGAGCCATCACTTAAGCCTATAGAATGAAACAATCCAGTTAAGTGTGTTGCTAGGTTAATCTTCAGAACTGCACTCCTGTATCTAAGGCCAAAACTATATTTTTTTTCCTTTTCCTTCTCAACTCCCAACTTCTGTCTCTGTATTTGTCCATTTCTATTTGTCTGAAGTATTTCAATATCGTATAGTGCTTTTACAGTTGAGATAAAAATATCACAGATGTAAATATATAATCTGATATCAGCTAAAATGTTTACTAGTCAAAAATCATAGTTTAGTCAGTGCAATTCATTTCATTAAATTTGTTTTGTATCAGAACTAGTTTATGATGTTGTCTTATTTAGACCTTTTTGAGATTAAATGATTTAACTGATGTAGAATATTTCTAAATGATTTTTAGTTTAGTGTTATCTGAATTGTTACACAAAAGTATTTTCAGTATTCATTTTTGACGGTTTTTCTTTGTACTGTTGCTTTTTATACCAATGTCCCAGGTTGATACACTCTTCATCTTTTGGCTTACAGCCATATCACATTGAAACACCAGTTTTTGGATGATTGCTAAAGTTAAGCAACGTTGAGCTTGGTCAGTACCTAGATGGCTGACTGCTTGGAAATACCAGCTGCTGTAAACTTGGATGTGTAGTTTTGGTTTGTTTTATGGTATATAAACCCTCTGGGTCATTTAATGCCAGAATTTAATGTTTTTTAAAATAAAATCTTGTATTTAAACGGTCAAATTTTTTTTATTTTAAGTAGACTGCTGTTATGGCTATTTTTGTTTTTTAATTATATTTTTGAAATCCATTTAATTTCTCTTAGAAATTGAAATATGTAAAATGAATCAGTATAGATGTGCAGGTGGTGTAATGGATAATGTCTTGAAAATGGAAATCAGAGAGAGTCAAGTTCCAATTTCAGTTGGGTTCATTTGTTATATTAACTTGCATGCAAACTCCCTTGGGGAGGTACGAATCCACCGCTTCTCTCCCCAGCTATGTGTTAATTGTAGGTCTTATATCAGTAAATAATTATCTCCCCACCCGCCAAAAAATTGTTACAATCTAAAACTATTTTCTGGCTTTAAATAACCTGCAAATGGTTGAGAATCCATAAAAACAAATCAATCAATTAAATCTTCAAATACAATGAGCGCCATAAATAAGTGAAACAGGCATTGTTCCTGATAAAACATGCATCCTCTATCTTCAGAGTATACCTAACTAATGTGAACATCAACGGAACTACTTCACTCGCTGAGGTTAATAGGGAGGCAGAGATAAGCCTATAGTTATATATCTGCTACTCTTTTCATCATTTGCATAATATTGTTTGTTTACTATCTAGTACAAGAACATACACTTGTTTCATAGACTATGCAAAAGCATTTGGTAAGATAGGGCAAAATGCAATCAATTTGAACTGTTGGTTCCAGTCTGTTTGGAATGACTGCTAGAAACAGTCCCCTCCCTAAATTTATAAACAAATCCTATAGAGGTATGCTGGGATTTCTTCCTAACCTATAGAAACGGACCACTTCTCAGTTTCATCAGCCATATTTTTTTGTTCTTTCTTGTCTTGAAGTCAGAACACTACAATCACTTGACTGTGTGTCTATTGCATGTGACCACCATTCTTACTTTGTAAACATTTTGAAATATTACTGTTGCTTTGCCTAGTTTTGTCTTGCATATATATTGTTTGCTTAGTATTATTTTGCCCTGTTATTTTTCTTCCTTTTCTTATTCATACATGGAAATTTTGTCAATTCTATCTGTTGAGCTGTTTTGCCAATTATTCCACAAACGCCTAGGGAACTTGATTTATTTGTGGAAAATATTAGGATAATTCAGAACTTATACTGGAGGTAAACTGTCTGCATACAGATTGCAAGTGAATTGAGTAAACATAAATAGGAAGGGGCATAAGATAAAGTAGTGTCTTATCACTGGACTTATTCAACTTTTACAGTTAATCAGGCCAAAGAGAATTAGATGGCCGACCATGATTTATTATTGTTAAGCACAATCTTAAAAGGAGATGTGAAGATGATACTGTGTTGGTGGCAAGCAGAGAATGAAAACTGCAGGAAATTCTAAACATGGGGGTAAAAGAAAGTGGGAAGAAAGGAATAACCATCAGTTGTAAGAAGACTGAATATATGGTTATCAGCAAGAGGAACGGGCCAAGATGCAATTGATAAAATGAAGATGTGACATAATAGTTTTTAAGTAGCCTGAATTCTTGGCTTAGATATTTGTTGTTGACTCTCTCTCTCTCTCTCTTTATGCTCTGTGTCCCCTGAGGAAATAGGTGATCATAGCTCTCCACAATTTCCTGTCCATTGCAGCTCTAAATAAATTCTTTCCATTATTTCTAAACCCTGTTCTGTTATCCATTTTCTAAAGCTTGTCAAGTATGTTATGTGTTGTTTTCATCTGTCCCGCTTGCCTTCAATTGCTCTTGTGAGTAACAGATTTTCCAAGCCTCTCTTCCTCACAATGTGCCCCAGAAATATTAGCTCTCTCTTCCTGATGTTAAGTCTAAATTTGCTTTTTGTTTCCATTTTCTCTAAAACCTCATGAGTTCTGTCCATCGTATCCTCAGCATCTTTCTGTAGAACCACATTTCTGTAGAACCACATTTCTGTTGTTTCAAGTCTCTTCATCTTTAAGGAGATTGTCCAGCAGTTGTGCCATGAAGTAGAACTGATGTCATGTGTATGTATGTTTGGTATGCTTTTCTTTGTTTCTAACAAAGTCGTATGTATGTATGTTTGGTATGCTTTTCTTTGTTTCTAACAAAGTCGTATGTATGTATGTTTGGTATGCTTTTCTTTGTTTCTAACAAAGTCGTATGTATGTATGTTTGGTATGCTTTTCTTTGTTTCTAACAAAGTCGTATGTATGTATGTTTGGTATGCTTTTCTTTGTTTCTAACAAAGTCGTATGTATGTATGTTTGGTATGCTTTTCTTTGTTTCTAACAAAGTCGTATGTATGTATGTTTGGTATGCTTTTCTTTGTTTCTAACAAAGTCGTATGTATGTATGTTTGGTATGCTTTTCTTTGTTTCTAACAAAGTCGTATGTATGTATGTTTGGTATGCTTTTCTTTGTTTCTAACAAAGTCGTATGTATGTATGTTTGGTATGCTTTTCTTTGTTTCTAACAAAGTCGTATGTATGTATGTTTGGTATGCTTTTCTTTGTTTCTAACAAAGTCGTATGTATGTATGTTTGGTATGCTTTTCTTTGTTTCTAACAAAGTCGTATGTATGTATGTTTGGTATGCTTTTCTTTGTTTCTAACAAAGTCGTATGTATGTATGTTTGGTATGCTTTTCTTTGTTTCTAACAAAGTCGTATGTATGTATGTTTGGTATGCTTTTCTTTGTTTCTAACAAAGTCGTATGTATGTATGTTTGGTATGCTTTTCTTTGTTTCTAACAAAGTCGTATGTATGTATGTTTGGTATGCTTTTCTTTGTTTCTAACAAAGTCGTATGTATGTATGTTTGGTATGCTTTTCTTTGTTTCTAACAAAGTCGTATGTATGTATGTTTGGTATGCTTTTCTTTGTTTCTAACAAAGTCGTATGTATGTATGTTTGGTATGCTTTTCTTTGTTTCTAACAAAGTCGTATGTATGTATGTTTGGTATGCTTTTCAATCACTTAATACTCTGCTTAGCTTTTGGAATGCATCTTTGGCTATCCCAATATGTCTTTGGATTTCAGTGTCTTTGTTTCTGTCCTCTGTTAGAACACTTTGCAGATATTAACATTTTTGTACTTGGTTGACTTGGTATGTTTTCATAATTTGCATTTTGGGCTCATCCTTCTGCTAATAAGCATGCATTCTGTCTTCTTGCATTTTATGTGTAGTCCTTTCTTCTCGCTTTCATCTGCTACCTTCTGTAACAGCTTCTGTAGTTTTCTTTCTGTGTCTGCTACCAACACTGTCACCTGCATATCTTATGTCAGTATTGTGACCACCAATACTGAATCCAGGCAGAACAACTAATTCTTTCAGAATTGCCTCATTGTATAGGTGGAATAAGTCCATTGAGAAGATACAGCCTTGACTTACATTCCTTTATATTTTTGTATATAAGCTGAACTGTTTTGTATTTGTATGCAGGTGGTTTGCATCCAGTATAGGTTCTTGATTATTGTAATGTCCTTCCCAAATATATCCAAGTTGCTGAGCAGTTTTAACAGATCTTTGCAGTATAATTCTTTATAGTATTCATGAAAACAGCAAAATAATTATTTGGTAAATAAATTAAACTAGCCTTGTCATATACAAGTGTATATAGTGGATAACTGGCTCCTGTCAAGGTTGAGTGAGGGCATCAACTTTCAATGTTGTTATTATCTTGACAGTAAAATACTTATGGAAAAATGTCTTTTGCAAGTTCTCACCCAATTTTTTTGTTCATCCACTATCATGGCATAAAAGTGATAAGTATTTAAGGTGACAAGTACCTTGGCAGAGTGCAGGGAGATGTGGATTCATGTCTTTCATGACAGTTAAGTGAAAAAAAGCATCTTCAGCTAAAATTTGTCTTGTTGATTTCCTTTTGTTTTTTACTTTATTTGTAACCATTACACCTTCTCAACTTAATTTTTATTACAAATAAAAAAAAATTAAGTGTATGTATGTATGTATGTATGTATGTATGTATGTATGTATGTATGTATGTATGTATGTATGTATGTTATGTAATGTATGTAATGTATGTATGTATGTTATGTAATGTAATGTTATGTATGTATGTATGTATGTATGTAATGTAATGTATGATTGATTGAAACACATGCACAAACTCCTTCTCTCTCCACTTCTTTTCCTAGAACACCTCCTTTCTCAGGTGACTAGCTAATCCATGTTGAAGACACCTGCTCAGGCTCATTTGTATTTGTTCAACATCCACAGGGCTCACCTTTGGTTTATACTAAGCAGGGCTTCTCTTAATTACTGTTTCTGGGAGATAGTGAATAATCTGTCATGATCAGCAGTTTGAAAAACATCAGTATGCTCAAACCATCAATCACAATGACTTGTGACTTCCCACTAGCACAAACATTAACAGATTTCAAATAGTTATGTCTATTCAATAACAATCAGAAAACTTGGTTCAACCCTTGGTGTTGTCTTTTGGGCACTTTCCAAGGGTGTCACGTGCTGGAATCCCCTTCCCAGACCAATAAATCAAGAAGTCACCCTCCTGAGAAGTCAACGATAGTTCAAACCTGGGAATGTGAACCTCTTGGCCATGCACTATAATATATATATATATATATATATATAATATATAGTCATCCATAGACAGACTGTTTTGCTGTATCACAGCTCATCAGTGTAGCTAGACATGCGATTGCTTCAAGCTGGGATCAGCCCAAGACTCTCACCTCTGGAGGTCATCAGTGCACACTAGGAAGGAGGGGAATGTTTAACACATTATTATGGGCTACCAGAGGGCTCAATTCATAGTGAAAAGCTTCACAAATAAATGTGTGTGTGTGTATATAACTTTAACAAATATTGCTAATACAAAAATGTATCGTAACCGAATGACTTATAGCTAGAGTTTGAATGCATAGAAAGGCAAGAGGACAGATTACTTTAAAAGCTATGAGAAGTATTTTTGACATGATATTATCTGTGAGTTCCAAAGCATGACTTTCTCGGATTCTTAAAAAAAAAGAAAAAAAGAAGCTTCTCTTGTGAGATTTTTCTTGACTTAATTCTTTCTGATTAGTCAACAACATAAGAACATTAGAAGAAGTCAGTGGAAGCCCTATATTTCAGAACAGCTAAAAAAAAGTCTCAAAAGGATTCAGAGTTGTATATTACGTGTTTCACAGACAAATCATGGAGTATGATTTGGACTTTAAAAAAACATTTCAACATAATCTTAAGCTGACAATGAGTGGTTGTGTTGATGGATTTAACAACATCAAGAGATAAATCCGCAGATGCAAGCTATGAACTGGAGATATCAAAATCAAACAAGTACAGAAGTTCAAATATCTGGGAAAATATTTTAATAAATGACAGAAAATGTGATAATGAAATCCAAAGGTATACTGGAATAATGAAAGATACCTTTCAAAAACTAAACAAAGAAACAGGAAAATGTTGTTAGAAGCAACAAAAAGGGTTTCTGAACTATTACGTAATATCAGTCCTTCTACATAGCATAAGAGGAAACTTGAAGCAATATGATGCTACAGAAGAATGCTGAGAATACCATTGACCAAGCTTGCAAACAATGAAAAAATCTTAAGGAAAATGGAAACAAAAAGGACACTTATGCTTAAAATCAGAAAAAAAAGTTGAAATTTTTAAAACATAATGTGGAAAGAAAATTTTACACACAGGACATATTGAAGGCAAGAGAGGCAGAAAGAAATGGTAACTTTTTTTTTTTTTTTTTTTTTTAAGCGTATCACCCCAAGCAAGGCTGGAGGCCACTATCACGCAAGGGGTTATAGAAGTGTTGGAGGAAGAGCAGATAGGAGTGGTAAAGGAGAGGATGTGGAGAAAGAGAAAGACAGTGGATCGATCAAGGCAAGGGGGTTACAGAAGATTTGGAGCGAGAGCAGATAGGAATGAAAGGTGAAAGGATGTGGAGAAGGGAAGTGGATAGATCAAGGCAACTGGAGATGTCGATTGATGTTACACTTAAATAGTTGGAGATTGTATTTGTCAGGGAAACAGGAATAGGGAAGGGAGTTCCACAGGCGAGATGTGCGACACATGATGCTATTGGAGTAGAAGAGACGTCTACATCTAACAGTTTCAACGGTGAAGGGGTAGGAACCGGATGCTAGCCTCGTAGGACGTTTAAATTCATGACGCCTAGGGACAAGCGAAAGCAGCTCCTCGGAGCAATTACCGTGAAAGTATTTGTAAAAAAGACGCAGCGAGGCAACATCGCATCTGTGAGAGAGCGACTGCAGACGAGATGACAGATCAGGGCATATCATATCCATCTCTGGATCTTATCAAGAACCCTGAGGCAAACAGCAGGGGCTCTAGACCATATATGGCAGCAATACTCCATGCAAGGGCGAATGGTCGATTTATAGACTTGGAGGATCGATTCCGGGGAGAAAAATTTCCTGGCTCGGCACAGGGAACCAACTTTCCTTGCGGTGGATGATGCAACTGACTCGATGTATTTGTTCCATCTCAGATCAGCGGACAGCGTGAGACCGAGCAGCCACAGAGAGGAGCTCTCGAGAAGTTGGTCTTCAGACATTCTAATGGGATGCAGGGATGGATCCTTGTGGTGGTTAATAGAGAGCAGTTTTGTTTTAGAGGCGTTAAAGTTAACCATCCATTTCTCGCCCCATTTCCCAACCGATTGGAGGTCCTTTTCTATTTGAACTGCCAGGTTAACTTTGTCAGCATCACTAGATTTGTGTTTGAGGCAGGAGTAAATTGTGGTCTCATCAGCATAGATGCCGACTTGGGAGTCTATGGTGTCAGGAAGGTAGTTTATAAATATGAGGAACAGAGTAGGGCCTAGGATGTAGCCTTGAGGAACACCTGCATTAGTGGGATAGGAGCTGGAGATGAATCCATTGAAAACGACCTTCAATTCCCGGTTTGACAGGAATGATTGTATTAGGTCAAACAATCAACCTGTGATACCATAACCCTTGAGCTTGCGAAGAAGGCCGGCATGCCAAACTCTATCAAACACTTTGGAGATGTCTAGGGCCACGGCACAAGCTTCACCGTTATTATGAATAGCTTGGTAGACAAATTCAGTGATGGCCGTAATCACATCGGCCGTAGATCGGGCAAAGCGGAAACCATACTGCTTGTCTGAGAGCAGATCATGGGATATCAGATGATTAATCACTTCGGTGTTGATAATGGCCTTGAAGACTTTGCCGAAGAGGGGTAAGAGATTGATATGACGGTAATTGGAAGGGTCGGAGGGGTCACCAGAGTTCTTAAAGACAGGAATAATGTTTTAGGACTTCCAGCAGTCAGGAAAACAAGACTCCTTGAGGCAGCGGTTGTATAATTTAGAGAGGGCAGGCGCCAGTTCAGGCGCGCATTTCTTCAGGACAATGGCTGGTAACCTCATCACCACCAGTAGCCTTGTGGTGATCTAAGTTAGAAATAATGCCCAATACCAACGACGGGGATATGTGCAATCTGTTCAAAAGGGCCTCGGTTCTGGGAGGAAAATCGGGCAAGGGTACCCCAGAAGAGTCTAGCGTTGAATTGGAAGAAAACTTCCGAGCAAAGCATTCGGCCTTGTCAGCAGAGTTGGTCAGGACCTCAAACTGATTGTACAGGGGAGGAATGGAGGGTTTGTTATTGTTCAGAACGCTCTTGCAGAGGCGCCAATAATCTTTGGAGCCAAATTTGCGGGATGCAATACGTTCCTTCATCCGAACAGCAAATAATGACTTGGCATCGTCGAGGATACGCTTAACAAGCTCATTTAAATGGATGGTAGAACAGGGAGTGGGTGAAATAATAAAAAGACAAATATTGCTAAGAGCTACAAAAGGAAGTTGTGGAGGCCATTGTGGATTGATATGTTGGGATATTCAATGCTGAAATCTTTTTTTAAGCTATTTGCTCTGTTCAGAGATATGCAAATATTAGTTGTTTATATTTGAAGCTGAGTGGTTAGAATGTTCACTTTTTGACCATGTGGCCTTGTTTTGAATCTTACTATGGTTGATTTATCAGGAAGGTGACTTCTTGATGTTAATGGTCTGTGGGAGTCAATCACAGCATGTGGCACCTTTGGAAAGTGCCTGTTTTGACCTAAGCCTTGTGAGTGTAATGTTGTAGACAGAAATATTCAGGAGCTGTCACTGGTTGAGCTAGCATCAAGTTACAAGTCATCATGACCGAGTGTTTGAGTACAAGGGTCTTTTTCAGAATTGATCATGTCAGATAATGCGCACTCTCCCAGAAACTGTAACTAAAGTCAGCTCAGCATAGTTGCAGTATAAACCACAGGTGGACTTTGTGGGTGTTGAAAAACACAAATGTGCCACACAAAAACACAGATGTCCCTGGGCAGGCATCTTCAACAGGGATAAGGTATCCACTCTATGAGACGGACATACTCAGATATGTGGCATTAAATATTTAAGGCTTTAAGCTTTTACTTACTTTTTGGAGTAAGTAAATATTGATTGTCTATATATGACTCCATATTCCTTTCTTTTGTTTAGGAATAGGTAAATATTTGTAATTTTATGTTTGAGTCTGTAAACATTTACTTAGTAGATGGGAACCCTTTTGGTGGAGTGGTAACACACTCTGAAATGGGTGTAGCTGGTGTATGCTGGGCTCTGTTGACAAGGCAGTTGTTTTGGAGATAGATAAATATTTGTAGTTTATAGATGAGTCTGTAAGAATTTTCTTGGTTTTGGAATAGCTGAATAATGACACTTTCCAAAAGTTAAGCAAAGTATAAAGTAACAGAAAAATTTTATTGGAAACAAAGAACTGTATTGTTATATAATACTGGTATTCCTGTATGATAATGAACACTGAAGCATTCCATCACTGACGGAAAACAAATTGTTCAGTATCTAGCCATTTTGAATACCTGCCTATTTGTCACACTTTGTGCATTTTCTTTATTTTTTTGTAAAATATTGCATCACTTAGGTCTTCCCAACCAGTCTCTCTTTGGTGTAGATAACTCACATGGGTCATATGATGGCCACTTAAGTCACTCTATACAGTGATGATAGTGGCAGTCAAATTCAGTTCATTTTACAGCAGCCGAAACAAGTGGTTGCTTTCTCTATCCCAGGCCCCAGCAGCTGACAAGTCCATGATGCTGTTTCCCTTTGGGAATATATCTTTCATAGATATAGAAAGAAACTCCAGCTCAAAGTTCTCAATTTGGGAAAACCCAAGACTCAATTTTTCCCATTCATGGAATATGTCCTCACTTGGGACACAGATGAATCCAGCCCATTTGAATCTGGAATCCTGAACCTGGCTTCTCCAGAAACAGGAGTATCTCCATGTCTGTAAGAGCCTTCCTTTTTTTCTCTTTAAACTCTGTTTTGTTGTGTAGATATGTGATATATTATTCTCTATGTGAGACGTGTATATATGTATATATAGTTTTCTGTATGTCTTAGTAATATAAAAGTTTCCCTAAGAACAAAGCATGATTGTCATTCCTTTTTCTTTCAGCCATTCCATTCTATTCATGAATCATGGTGTTATATCATAAATATAATAATGCCTATAACACAAATTGGAGAATAAATCTTTTTTCCATAGTTTGCTCCTGTTACATCACCATATAAATTGAATTTCAGTTGTGTTACCTAGTTGTTGACCTTTTTAAGGCAACAACAGTAGTATATTTAAGCAGAAGATTCAGATGGCTACTGAATTACAATATTCCATTAAAATCAATCAGAAAAAAAAAGTTTGATACTAAAATACAACATTAAAAAAGAATCAAGGAAAAAAGATGAGAATTATTCTACCATTCCTCAAATACTTAAGGTATCACATAGTAAAACACATTTTATTAGTAATACTTCATAGTCAACAACTACAATTATATATGAAATTGTTTTTTTGTGTGTGTAACAAAATTCAAAAATTTGTACATTTTTAAAAAAATGTAAAGAAATTAAACTTTCTTCTTCTTTTTTATGTTGATTTCACTGCACCTGCTGCAGACTTGCTTTCAAACCATACGTGTTTCATTCTTACAAATAAAAAAAATTGTTTATTTTTATATCCACCTTCATTTTATTTTTAAATTTGGGTTCTTGCTTTATTATTTGTGAGAAGAACCATTCCTGAAAATGTTCTGTTAAGTTGCACCTGTGAAGAATTCTTTATAGCTAATTCAACTCGTATATATTTTTTAAAAGATTTTACTTTGTTTGTTCTTTTATTTATTTTTTGCTTGTACCTGAATCATGACTATGCACCTGCAACTGTTTATGAAGTGGAATTATTGCTGTATGAATGGAGTTACAATTGAATATTAGCCATGAAGATAAATACAGATACAAATAAATGGCAAAAAAGGGGAGAAATGAATGAAGCAGAATGTTTTGAAATTTTGTAAACGAACTTTTTTTGGTTGCCAGAATTCAAAGAGATAAAAATAATGACATTTTGATGAAAGTAAGATAAAATATATAGGTATATGAATATATCTATCACCTAATGTTGAATAAAGTATTTACTTTACATAGCAAATTTGCTCGTAATTTCCTTTCTTGTAAAAAAAAAAAATTATTTTACATAACAATATTGAATGTTACTCATAATGTGCTTCCTTATTGAAAAAAAGCATGCATTTTACACAATGGATATTAATTTTACTTAAAAATGTTTTATTTTAAACAACAAATATATATTTTTACACATCATTTCCTTCCTTGCCGAAAATCATTTATTTTACAAAATGTTTATAGATTTTTACACACAATTTCCTTCCTATTTGAAAAAAGATATTTATCTTAAACAAATATTGATTTTTTTTTTTTTTTTTTTTTTTTTTTTTTTTTTAATACATCATTTATTTGTTGAAAATAACATTTATTTTACACAGAATATTCATTTTTACTTGTTAAAAGTATTTATTTTACACAACAAATATATATATATATATTTTTTTTTAATGTAATTTCCTTGTTGAAAAATACTATTTACATATAACTTTTTTCTTTTGGAAAAAAATATTTTAGCAGATAATTATTCATATAATTTTTTTCCTTGTCATTTATTCCAGTGATGACCATATAGATCAAGCATTATAAAGTGACGATATTACATCAAAATTCAGTTAATAACTCTGACTTACCAGCCTTTTGTATGTTTTTTTTCTGTCCATTATTGTGTTCTAATTACATAGTTATCAAATTTATAGTCATTTATAGCCAGCGATCTGCATATGAGAGTTGTCTGAAAAGTTCATAGGCTAACCGAGATATAAATGTAAGTAGAATAAGACATACAAGTGTGCCAACTGGTATGACTACTTTTATATCTTGGTCAGTCTATGAACTTTTCAGTTGACCCTCATATTTCTAGTTCCTGGAGATCTGTTTCTGAGACTAGTTTTCCCCATTTTTCTAAAAAGGGAAGGGTCAGCAGGTACACTCATGCAAGAATCAAATACTAGTAGAACTGAGTCATTTCTGCCACTATCTAGACAAATTAAACTCTATCATATTTAACCACATAGAGAGGCAAATACTCAGACACAACACCCAGCATAGTGTAGGGACCTTAAAGATAGTAGCAGCTCTAAAATAAAACTTATCAGCAGCTGCTCTTGAATATAATAACCAATGTACCCTAAAGTAACACTCTCCTTCTGGGTTTTCTCTTTTAAACTGTCATGAATTTTCCATACTGAAGCTAAAAGGACTGTGAATGCTTCACTCTAAAACACAACACATTGAGTTCTGCCATAACATATTCATGAACATTTCAGTGTGTATGCAATTTATGCCTAACAAAAGAAACTCTTGTTTTAAAGTTTTTTGTTAATTTTGTTTTAATAAATGTTACCTTTACATTAAAAATCAATTGGTCTGATTTTGTGCATGTACTCATTACACCACCATTATTCCATGTGCTACAAAATGTTCCCATAAGAAACCTTACACATTTAATTATTGAAGTAGCTAATTACTAAAACAGCAGCCAGTAAAAGTGAACTGAGTTGGATACTATAATGGCTAATACACACAGGCTAAATTTTTTTTCTGTTGTCTCAATGATTTTATTCTTGGCACAAAATAAAACTGCATGTTATATCTTCATATCAGTTTGTGAATTTTGACCATAAGTTATATCCCTTATTAATCACCTGTTTTCATTTTGTTTAGTAGGTGGCACTGGTTATGGCTAATTTACATTGCATTTATAAGTGTTTGGCCAATCAAATTTAACCTCATTGCTGTATAAGGTGTTGCTTTATGAGAAAGAGGTGTGTGTTTTATTATAGGCAACTCTATATATATTGAAATTACACCACATATACCAGCACTTACCATGCTGCTATTCTTTCCTCTGTAAATGTGTATATGCAAAAATGTCTATAGATACAATGCAAACAACACTGTTTTTGTATTTTCCCCAAGTTATAACTTGTTGGCATTAACTTTGTATATCAGAGTGGGAATCTGGAGAAAACATTGTTACATAAAATGGTGTCATAGACAGTATACTGCTCAACACAAAGCAAAACATTTTTTTAAAAATGTTTTATACTTCCTGTGTATGCAAAAATTCTGTGGCCCTTAAAAGGTCAAAGGTTGCTAGTTTTATTCTAAATTTGAAAATAAGCATGCTGATACATACTCTAGTAAAATATTAGTTTTAATTTTTATTTTTATTCTCTGTATTGATGGAATACTTTGGGGTTTTATTTTGTTTTTTTTTATACCCAAAGTCGATGTGTTCTTCTTTTTTATAGTAAAGCCTTAGTGGAATTATTAACACTCTCTGGAAAATAATAAATGACACCTTTAATTCTAATCTGTTTAAAGTTGTTCTTTTTTCATTACTGTTAATGTATAAAAAAAAAAGATCATATAAAGAGTCCATGTGCGCATTAAGCCCTTCAAGGGCATTCTTATTATTTACAATTGTTATTTCATGTATGTCACATTTGTGAGCATATTTTATTTCCCATTTGAATTTGGGCTTACAGCTATATCACATTGAAACGCCTGTTCCTGTACAGTCACCAAAGTTAAGCAAGCAACATCAACCCTGGTCAGTACCTAGATGAGTGACCACTTGCATAATTTTCAATATTACTTTTTAGCAAATATCAATTTGCATATTTGAAAAAGAAAAAAGGCTTTGATATTTACATGACACATAAAGAGTCTTTCTCTACATAGAATAAATATTTTTCTGTGTTGCTCTGAAAAGTTGCAAAACTCCATACTTTATATGCAAGATTGCTCTCCAGTTCTTGTTAAGCAAAGAAAGCCATACTGTCATAGGATTTTTTAATTTTTTATCCATAAGAAAAATACATTAAGTTTTATTGAATTTTCTAAACTTCCAGTTATACATTCTGTTTATGACTTGACTCCAATCCCTAAGATCCCTTCTGCCTTATTAGGCTTTTCTACTCCATTGTTCGGCTATGCCTTTCCTATATTCTTCATATCATATCAAAAGTGCATATCAAATCAGAATTATCTGTGTTGCACACATTACTGTAAGATTTACTATAATAGGTTGATACAATTTGTCACCAATTTCTTCAGTTAGGACACCATATTTGTTACTTTTTTTTTTCTTTTTAAATGTTTTGACAGTGGATAAATATGTGGCACCAAAATCTGAAGGTGCATTGGAAGAGAAAAACGCCTTCCAAAAGCTAAGCAAAGTATCACGAAACTGGAAATTTTCATTAGAAATACAGAAACAAGTACAGAATTGTTATGCAATATCTTACATGGCAGTGAATACTAGACAATCTTGTTACAGATGAAGAAGAGACTTGAGGCATCAAGTTAATTCCTGTTATTTAATATTTTGAAAATTTAAATATTTCAGTGAAATATATGCATAACATTAAAGTTTTAATAGATAATATTATACAATGTTTTTTTAAAAACTTACTTCAGGATAGCTGTACTATGAGGTTGTATTATACTCAAGGAGGTAATTTATTCAGTTTTTATCTTCAAAAACACTGGGTCATATTATACTAAAAAAATGCAGTAACAATCTGTCTAAAAACATTCTCAGTGAACACTTATATAGATGATTGCATGGTCTATGGACAGACTTCTAAAAACAAAGACTACTTAATCTTTGCAGATAATTTCACTATGGTCTAGCTTAGTGGAGAAACAACTGTTATGACTTTCAATAACTTAAGACTATATATATATATATATATATATATATATATATATATATATATAAATAAAATATGGAAAAATGGTAAACCCGCTATATTGCTCCCTGAAGTATCTAATACCTTCTGCCATGTTTTATTTTTACAAGATACAGATTAGGCTAAAAACAAAGTATTGCCACCATATTTGAGATGGAGCTGCTCAATTCTCCCTTTCCAGCCTTGATCATGTTCAAAATCACTTATGAAGTTTTATGAGGGGGGATTCTTATCTTCCATTCTGCAACCTCTTTCTCACAGATGCAATAGTGCAAGCCTGTCACTGTTCTATTACTATTTCCATGAGAAATGTTCAGAATAGCTGTTCTTTACTTTCACCAGTTTAGATCTTTATCACTAGGACATATCATACTACTTCCACTGAGTTGAATCACTCTCATTTCCTCTGTGTTTCAGATGTAAGAAGGAACTAAAAGCTTTTTTTCCCCCGGGAACTGTCACTTCATGGAACAGGCTCCTGTTTGCTTGCTTCCCTGAATACTTTAATCTTGACCTCTTCAAGTCAGAGGTCAGTCATTATTTATCCTTGTTATTATTAAAATTCTTACCACCATCTCTCTTCTATTCATTTCACACATCATTACTATTTAGACTACAACTTTCTACTTTGAGTGGCTCTTCAACATCTTACTGGGTGATATTTAGTAAAAATAAGATAATCTCTAAAAATGACTTGCTTTTCATTATTAGTTTTACTGTTATCATTAAATAATTGGTTGAATGATCATCATCAGTTATCACTTAAGGACATTTTTTCAGTTTTTTATTGTGATGTCTATATTGTTAACATGAAGCTGGACACTGTCATGCAACAAAATCATTGTTTAACTTCATTACTCCAAAAATAGGTCATTTGTTTTCTAATGCATCATTCGAAATAACAGAATGCTTGTTTAGCATAGCATAGTAACAGCTTGTTCAAGTTGCAGTAAGTTTTAAGATAAAAATTCCCTTTGAATCTCACCAGAGATAAGTGATTTTTTTTCTCCCCAATAGATGCTGTTTTGGTGAAGATATTGAAGGCTGTCATGGATCAACATTCAGTATTCTTCATCTTCAAGTCTCATATGAAATAACAATTTCCATCACCAGTAAAAATCTTATTGAAAACTTTTGTTTTTTATTCAATTTTTTTTTGTGTGTAGAACCAGAAATCAAATATGTCTAAAATGCTAAGAGACATTTCTTTCTCTAAGTTTATGTTGAACCCATTTTAGTAGGTTCTGAATTTTTTTTTTCTTAAGGCCTGAAAAAGAAATTCTACAGTTAACTTCAGTATACCATAAAAACCGAAGCAAACTTCAGACACTTCAAATATTTCTCTAACATTGTGGCACTGGGAAATTTTGCATCAACAGAATATTGCTGTTGTCTTGTTTTTATTCTGAGTTTTCTTCCATATTTTTTTGTCTTTTCTTTTCATTTTTTGTCAATGCTTCAACTTGATACTTGCATAATCTCTCATCCGTTTTTTTTCTCTCTTGTTTCCTATTCTCTCCCTCTAGTGTTTATCTTCAAATTTTCCTCTCTTCATTTCTTTATTTTTTCACATTTTTCCATGTTGTTTATTACTGTTTACCTTGCATATCTCCTTTCTTCATGTATGCCCTCAATTTTGCACCAGTTGTATTATGGAGCTTATGCTAGAGTTCAAGTAATGGCAAGCCTCAAGTACTCTAAGTATCCACACTCTATTCAGCAATGTTGTCATCTAACGAGTATTCCTACTTTCTCAGATTTCCACTTCTTCCATCCTCGTCATTCAGATTTTGTGGGGTCAGTTCCAAATACTTCAATAACATTAAGCATAAGTTTCACTCTAATATTCCACACTATTTCAGATTTCTCTTTCAAAGTTGAAATATTTGTCCAGTTTTTAATGTTCAATTTTGCTGTTGTATTAACATAATAATTATATTCCCTCTTTTGCTTACTTACACCTGCATCTTCATCAGTTGTAACATCAATGTTCAGTTAAACAAAAATTTAACCAAAGCCTGCAAGAAAACATGTATTTTGAATTGCTTTACAAACCAACCAGTTTGTCTGCTGATCAATTCCCTTTAGAAACAGAACAGCAGTTGAATTTATCTTCTTCCTTCTTGTTGCTATCATTAAACAAAATGTCTGCTTAAGTTAACTCCCCTTGAGACTGCATTGTATGGTGACTAAATGATCTCACATTTAAATCAATAACTTCTGTTCAATACAGTAGAACAGTCACCAAGAATCTTTATTAAAACTGATATTTCATCCTTTCTTTTCCTTTTCTTTGATTAAATCAAATATTCTATTTATATAGTAGGAATCGGTGTAGAATTTTGACAGGTATCATATAGATACATGTATACTAATATACAGTTGCGGCCAAAATGTTCAGAACGGCATTGTTTTCATCAGAAAAGTAGGTATAAGTTTTTATCAAAGTTGTTTTATATTCTATAATTTTCACAGACAATAAATTCGATATTATTTGCTATTGCCTGAGGTTTTGGTGTAATTTGAGAGGATAATACAAAAGTTATGGATGATTTAGTGATTTACTGCAAAACCCATGGCAGCCGAAATGATCAAAATGGTTGCTTTTACTCCGTGTTTTAGTATATTTAACCGGCGAACTCTAATTTTTTTAATTTGTCTACGTGACGGTTACGTGGAGGAAGTGTCATGGTTTGAGGGATGATATCTGGAGATGGTGTAGGCTCTTTGGTGCGATTACATGGAAAGGTAAATGCAGGAGTTTATAAACAACTTGTAAAAGATCATGTCTTGCCTGTGCTGAGAAATTCAACTAAGCGACCACCCATATTCATGCAGGACAATGCCCCATGTCACAAGGCTAATGTGGTCATGAACTTCCTCAAGGCTGAAAAGGTTATGGATTGGCCTGCTCAAAGCCCAGATCTCAATCCTATTGAAAATGTGTGGAATATTCTAGAAGAACGTTCGAAAGCCAGAAATCCTAAAACAATGGAGCAATTATGGAATGCCCTTCAGGAAGAATGGAATAAGATCACCCAGCAAGAAATTGAAAATTTAATTTCCTCATGCAGTCGAAAATGTCAAAGTGTGATTGAAGCTGAAGGGCTTCACACTAAATATTAAATAATTCCAGTATTCTCTGTCATTTTTGATTATTTTGATATTTTTTCAACTGTTCTGATCATTTTCGCCGCCATGGGTTTTGCAGTAAATCACAAAATCATCCATAACTTTTGTATTATCCTCTCAAATTACACCAAAATCTCAGACAATGACAATTAATATCGTATTTAGTGTCTGTGAAAATTATAGAATATAAAACAACTTTAATAAAAACTTATACCTACTTTTCTGATGAAAACAATGCCGTTCTGAACATTTTGGCCACAACTGTATATGTTATATCAAGCCTTATTATACAAATCAATATTTTCACAATAAAATTGTTATTAAGAAACAAATGTTGGTAACATTTCTTTTAGGATATATTTTTCTATTTATATGAGTAATATATCCTGTTTCACCTTATATCTATCATTATAGAAACATTATTTTGGAATGCCACGATTTTATTCAAAGTGTAGCATCATAATGAATAGATCCAAAAGAAACCTATTGTAACAATATTTCATATACATGAATGAATTCTTATATTTTCCATCTTAATATAGACTTCTTGATATTCTATATCAGTCACCAGGTCTTTATTATTGATTTTGTTAAGTCCACTCATGAACAATAGTCAGCTTTACAGAATATACACATTGCCATGTATGGATATATATATACTTTTTTGGTTAAAGCTTGATTGTGACTTGTAACATTAAAAAATGTCTTTTCTATGAATTCTCAGAATTTATCTCGATACCATGACCACATTTGAACAGAGCTATAAACTTACTGCTAATAATACTAGCCCAAAATATTACTTAACGTAAAGTTGTCTTCTCAGCTGTCTCGGTTGACTATTTCTAGCCCACCCATCCAATCCGTCCAATGTAGGTCTACATTGATCACTGAAAATTACCCTTTACAAATTAGTTTTTATGCTCTTCATCCAACTAAAATATTTATCTTTGATGTTTGCTTATATTTGGTATCTTTCATGTTTTCAGTCAGTTTTCTTAATATTCTACATTTTTCTCTGTTTATATTAGCAACACCACTTCTGTTAAATATTTTCTTCAATCCATCTTTCTTGTTTTTATCAATTTAAATTTTTTCAGGCCTCTATTTTCTCATGCTTTCCCTTTTTTTGTTCTATGATCTGTTCAAATTGCAATTTTCAAAGATGTGTGCTCATAATTCAATAACTTTGAAATATTTTGGTTTTCTTCATGATGATATCTGTCTTTCAGTCCATAGCTATATATATATATATATATATATATATATATATATATATATACACACACACGCACACAAGTGTATTTTGGCAGCAGTAATTCTTTCAAACATGTTCCATTAAATATTATTGACAATTTCTATCAAATTTTTTGAATTAGTCATTATACGTTATTAATAAATTTTCAAAAGTTCATTTTTTTTTTTTTTTCTGGAAAAACCTTTATAGACAGAATTTGTCCATATTATTCAACCAAACATGTTTGAAAGACTATATATATTTTAAAACATTTTTATGTTTATACATTCATTTTATCGATACAAATATTTAGGTAAATGCTCTGTTTATAATAAACAGTATTAAACAACATTTACTGGCCTGAATGTCTGAGAAATTTTCATAGAAAATATTCATCCTCCGACATTCAGGCTAGTAAATGTTGTTTAATACCGTTTATTATAAACAGACCATTTACTTAAGACATTTTTATGTTTATACATTCTTTTTTTAGATACAAATATTTAAAATAATTGTCAGACTTTGTCCATTTCATAATATATATATATATATATATATATATATATATATATATATATATATATATATATAAAGTAAAGCCATTAAGACACAAGGGGTTACTGAGTGTGAAAGTATAAGAAAAAAGAGAAACATTTTTAATGAGCGAGAACAACAGAAGATTTATCAAGAAGATAGTAAATAACAATTGATATTGCATTTAAATTTTTTAGGATCAAAATTGGCTGAAAAGCATGGAACCAGAAGTTAGCTCCACAAGTGACTGTCAACATAGAACTTATAGTTACATCTAACCAATTCAACTGTGAATTGACAAGACAGTGCCACCAATATAGTACTGCACTTAAATTCATAAAGTCTAGGTACCATAGAAAAGAGCTCATCTAAACAGCATGAAATTATTTATAGAAAAGGTACAAAGAAGCTACATTATGGCAATGAGAAAGTGACTGAAGCTGAGACACCAGGTCAGGACCAATATTATTGCTGATTCTTCTTTGGATTTCATCAAGAATATCTAAATATACAGGTGCAGCACCAGATCATATGTGGCAGCAATATTCAAAGCAAGAATGAATGGTAGACTTAAAAATATATAAGATAGATTCTTGAGAGAAAAATTGTCTAGCACAACACAGTGAACCAACATTTTAACAGCAGAATTATCAATGGATTCAATATAATATTTCCACTTTATGTTAGAGGAGGATGTTATCCTGAGAAGGTAAAAGTAATTTTCATGGAGGTTAGCTGATGGAAGGCAGGCAGGGGGCTCTCAGGCTTAATAGAAGTTTTATTTTGAAGACATTAAAATTAACATCCCATTCCTTGCACCACTCAACAACAGACAGTAGGTTATTGTTTTCAGAACAGCTGCCAATTTGACCTTAGCATACTTGACAGTCTTATTATCATGACAAGAGTAAAAGGTTGTGTCATCAGCATAGATACCAAGTTGAGAACTGATATTAACAGGAAGGTGATTGAGGAAAACAAAGTAGGTCCAAGGATAAAGCCTGAGAGGACACCTGCATTAGTGCAAAAAGATCTAGAAGATTGGCCATTCAGGACAACTTTTATTTTGTAATTTGATAAAGACTGAATCAGTTCAAAAATTTGTCCAGAAATACCTTAACCTTTCAACCTGAAGACTGGTATGCCAAACCCTGTCAAACACTTTCAAAATATCCACAGAAACAGCTGGAGCTTTGCCAGTCTTATCTAAAACTTGATAAACTCTTTCTGCAATAATTGTTAATACATGAAGATTTGACCTAGAAAAACGAAAGCCATGTTGCTTGTCTGAAAGAAGGCCCTTCAATATGAGATGCTTAACCATGTCAGTTGATTAGGGCCTCTCATAGATTGTAAAAAAAAAAAAAAAAAAAAATGAAAAAACTAATAGGCCGATAAGTCAGACAGTCCACCAGAGTTCTTAAAGACTGAAACAGAGATGAGGATTTCCAATGAACAGAAAAGCAAGAGGCAGTGAAGGATTTATTGTACAGGTTAGAGAGAACCAGAGCCTGTTTAGGTCTATGTTTCTTAAGGACTATTGAAAGGATACCATTAGGTCCATATGCTTTGTGGTGATCCATAGCAGAAACCTTGCAAGGAATTATATGCATATCGTTCAATAGAGGCTTGGTTCTAAGTGGATAGTCAGGCAAGGATATTCCAGATGAGTCAATGTAGAGAAAAATATATGATGAGGGCGTGGGGTCAAAAAGTGCAGTGCGACGCTCGCCGGCAGGGCAACTCTTTCTTCTTCTTCGGTTGCCTCAACGAAATGGATTGCGTGGCTCCCTTTCTCGGCCGTTACACTGGGCAGTTGTGAAACAGACACCAACTCAGCCACGCCTACTTCAACTTCCTCTTTGTCTGTCTGTCTGTCAATCCGTGCGTCCAACTCTAATATACGCAGTCCGCTGAATGACTTTTTTTCCCTGTGCTGCAGGCACCTGACTTTTTATGCTATTCCAAGACGGACAAAATTTGCATGTGTGCAAATATCGTCTCATCTTGGATGATATAGGCGCACATAAATTCTGTCTTCAATAGCAGCTATATTTCTTTTTTGTCATCACTTTGCAGGCAAGACACGTTCGCACTCATTTCAAATTCCAAGGTAAGTCATGTCTTTTGTTACAGTCAAGAGTAGAGTTTGAAGAGAATTTATGGGCACATTTTGCTTTATCAGAAGATGTTAGCACCTCAAATTGAGTGAAGAGTGGAGGAATAGAAAACTTGTTTAATACACTACTACAGGGCCTCTAGTAATCATGGGAGCCAAAGTTGTTAGTCTGTATGGTGCTTCACTATCAGCAAACAAAGACTTAGCTCCTTTGAGGACATTGTTTATATTTATTATATGCAGCCAGGAATAGGCATCTGTTGTGATTGGAAATGTCATGCTGGTATAGATGAAAAATTTATTTCTGTGGGTTATAGTGGTTGAACAGGCCAATGTGAACCATGGAGAAAAAAATTGGACACTGAAATCAACACCAAGTGGTGAGTCTGATTCATGTTTCAACACAATCTTCAGGTCATTTGTGTTTTGTTTTGCCTTGACTATATATGCTGGTCAATGGTGCATTATGGGTAGTAAGGAGTAAAATGTTAACATTATGAAATGGCTACAAATAACTGCATTCAGATCCCCAACTATTTCTACTCGATGCCCTCTAAAATAATTTGAAATATAACTGTTACCACCCACCTAATAACCATCAAAATAATACAATAGACCTTACTTGATGTTGACCTCAGTGTTCATTCTTATATTTACACACACTCTCTGATATTGAGTTTTTATCCATAAATATAGCAAACATTAAAACTATATTTTAATCCTATATACACACATGCATGTTGCCCATCTCTTGTGTTGCATAATAAAAATTCATGCCACCAAATAAGATATTCTGAGTATTTTTTAATGAAAACAGATATTATAACTTAATATTTACATGCTATATTTATCAAATTAGTATATACCAAAAATATGGAGGAAACTGACAACTTCTTAGATCTTCATTTCCTGTTTGTTTTTTTAGTGCCACTAGCTCAGACCTTTACAGCTAAGTCTTCTCTTGCAGAATTGAATAAAGATGCTTCACTCAAAAAGCTTCTCCCAAAGAACCCTTGTTTTGTCAATCCTGCATGGCTGCTTCCCCAAGCACAACAATCTTAACCTCTTCAAGTCAAGGGTCAGTCATTATCTTGCAGATCCTCAAAACCTGTTTTCATTCAATAACCCTCTACCTAGTGTTGCTCTTAGGCTTGATATAACCTGAACTCTACTAAAAAAAAAAAAAAAATCATTTTACAGTAAAAAAAAAATTAAGCTTAACTGTGTGATAATAATCCATTTTCCTGGATGTCGATATTACCCAAATGTCATGTGCTTTAATGTTAACAGATTGTGAAGATGTCATATTGTTATTAATTTTAAAATCAGGTTTTATCATTAAAAGAATATTCACAAAACTCTAAGAAAGATGTTATAAAGAAATAACTGACTGATTATATACACATTTATTTCTCATATCTAGAAAATTGTAAATGATATTTGATATCTCACAAATTGCTATACTTACATTCCATTCCAATAAACACACAATACACCCTTTAACAAACCTCTTTGAATACACTCATCATAGAAATTAAAATATATGTTGGTGCCAAATTGATTAAAATTCAAGACGAAAAATCTCACAAAAATATTCTGCTTTCTTCTCTGCAGGTGCCTAATAGTTCCACTGGCTTGAAAAATTAAGATTTTTGATTTCTTTGAAACAGCTTTACACATATTCCAGATAGTTCTCTAGTTCTCCGACAGGAAATAATAAACCAAATATTTTGGAGTTATATTAAGAATTCCCAGCATGTTCGATATAAAAGTCTGCAATCCATTATTCAGAGCTTGAATGTGCCAAGACAAAGTGGCTGTCAAGAGATGTTTCATTCCAGCCATTTTCTTGTAAATTGAATCAAAGAGAAAGCAGACTTGTGCAATTAATTGCTTGTTCTTGTCAAGGCTTCCAATATCAAAGAAAAGATAATCTCAAAACAGTTAAATTGATAAAAATGAAAACTGGTTGAAAATTGACGCAAAAATCATTTTGTAACACAAATAATAATGTGCACAGATACAATTTAAAAGTGACAATCTAGCTAAATATTAAATAGTGGAATGTCACTAGGATGCTGCAGAGTTCAGGGAGCAAAAGCGAAAGAGAGACTAAGAACAGGGCAGATTGAAGAAAGGACAAAAGATGAATGGGATTCAAGAAGACAGATGATGACAATTAACATTGCATTTAAATCTTTGAAGATTCTATTTATTAGGGAAGCAAGTAAATAGGAGTTCCACCAGTGGGAAATCAAAAAAAGGAACTGGAGTGGAAGTGGCAGTTGTATTTAGCTATTTCAACAGTAAAATGGTGGGTCCTAGGTTCCAATCTAGTAGCATGTAGTCGGGTAATGAGGGGAGAAAAAGGTCACCAAAGCAGTTGCTATGAAAATATTTGTAGAAAAGACAGAGGGAAGCCAGATCACATAAGTGAGAGTGTGACTGATGCCTACATTAAAGATCCTTCTTTGGATTTTGTCAAGAATCTTGAGGTGTACAGCCCGGATATGGTAACGGTATTCAATGCAGAGATGAATGGTAGATTTATAAATGTGCAAGGTGGATTCTGATGAGAAAAATTTTCTGGCAAAACATGGTGACTCAACTTTCTTTGCAGTAGATGCAGCTATTTATTTGATATAGTCACTCCACTTCAAGTCAGTGGAAAACATGAGGCCAAGACTGCACAGTCTGTTGCTCTCTTGGATTCTAGCATCAGCCATGGTGATGGCAGGCAGAAAAGGTTCCCTATGGTTGTTAAATGAAAGCGGTTTTGTTCAGGAGGAGTTTAAACTTGATATTTAATTTCTTGGCCAAGATATATATTGACTTAATTCCACAAAAGATTATGGATCTGTGTGTTATGAAATAAAATAAGACATATCTCGGCTGGTTTGCAGGCAAATAAACTAACATACTCAAGAGCGAGAGTCGGATGTGAATGGGACAAGGCCCCCGTCACAAAATGACCATTATCGTTGTTTACGCATAGGCTCGACACACGAGTTCCGGTCGAAAAATAAAATATTTCGAAGTGCTTTTATTTTTCGACCAATAAAAATGCTTCCCTCCTAATTATACTTGCGTCGTTTTATCGAGCCCGTTAAGCCATAAAAAAACGCCATAAAAAGGGTCACACGGGGAAGTACAAGGAGTCAACAGGAGGCCGGGGAAGAGATCTGTCACGGTCAGTCTGGGCAGTCAGCAGGAGGAACGCCCCGCCAACCAGTGGAAACTACTATGAGAGATCAACCCGGATCGGCAGCCAGCTTATGAACTATACCACAAGGTAGCTGTCCCAAAACCACACGTTCCTATTGAAATAAATCACGTAAATCTATTTCTGCTGTTGTCGTATTTCTGTCTTGCAACCATACGCTTGTCTATAACATGTGTCATCATCAAAATTTGTATCATTCTGAATGCTTTTAAAATATCATAATGCAAATTAATAAGAGATCATTCAACAAGTTTTCAAAGCTGATGTTTGTTTTTTTCTTATTTTGTATATGCATATTAATAATCAAGCAGAAAAGATCACTGGATTGGAGTTGCTAAGTCCTCATTTACCAGTCTTGATAGTTCAAAATTGTTTACATGGTTTGTGGGAGGTGGCTTATTATTCCACTTTACCACCTCTTTCCCCACAGAATGTTTCAAGCCTATCACTATTTCATAACTATTTCCATTCAGATGAACTCCATTCTTTTGTTCCACCAGATCAAACTTTACGGCTAAGAAATTTCATACTACTTCCACAAAGTTAAATCACCCTCATTTCCTCAAAGTATGACAAAGGTTTCACTCAGATTTTTCTCCAGGTGTTGTAACTCTATGGAATAAATTCTCACATGAGTGCTTTCTTGAACACCAAAATCTTATCAGGTCAAGGGTCAGTTCTTACCTTTCCTCCTTAACCTCATCTTGCATACCTATTGTCTTCTCTTCCATTCATATCACAATCTTCATTCAGTGTTACCATTTTGATTATAACCTACTTTGAGTGGCACTTAAGTCTTGCATTGGTTGAAATTAAGTTTTGAAAAGTCTTACCTTTGGAAAAATAGCAAGAAAAAGTAATGTATAGTTTTAAAAAAGTGTCCAATAATGCATAGCAAATGATCGGATAATAGCCAAAACCTGGTTTAAAGAATACCCAAGATACCCATGGACATAGAGAAGCCCAGGAGAAACAAAACCAAATCAACTATATAACTATCAATAAGAGATTCAGGGATGCTGTTTTACACTACAGAATATACCAAAGTGCCAAATGTGGGAATGACCACCTTCCAGTGATATGTAAACTTAGAATTGAAACTACAGAAAATTAAGAGGGTCAAGGCCACTTTCAAATTGCAATATGTCAGACTCTTGAATGACTTGAATGTGAAGAACTACATAGGCAGTGTCAAAAGTGGATACAATTGAGAAAATGAGAATGGAAACTCTAAGTGGGATACATTAGAGAAGTTTTAGTAACATGAGCAATAAAGACCCCCCCCCCACAAAATATACAACAAAAAAAAAGAATGAGCAATAGAGGAAATTCTTAACATGATGAAGAGGAGAACAAAAAAACAATAGCAAGGTATCAAACAGAATAAAGTTCTCTGCACAAAGAAATTAGGAACAAATGCTGGCAGGCTAAAGTGGAATGGCTCAACAAAAATTGTGCATAAACAGAAAGAATGATTATCATGTATAAAGTGAACTACCATAAAATAAGAGAACTAATAGAACAAAAGATGTGCTCATCAACTGGTTGCATAACATCCAAGGATGGAATGATATTAGAGAAAGAAAAAGTACATAATAGATGGAATGAATATATTGGAAATTTCTCCCATGGTAAAAGAGAACAACCAACAATCTACAGAAATATCAAAATCTGAAGTGGAATAAGTACTGGCCAGAATGAATGAACAAAATATATATATATATATATATATATATATATATATATATATATAATGTATGTACTTTTTTAAAAAAATTTTAACATATTACATCGAAAACCTGTTAAAATCACTACACAATTGCTGTTGTTTTGATGTGCATACAACAGATCACATCAGGTGATTGTAAATTACTCACGAGTCAATGATTTAATCAAATTTAAAAGCAAAATACAGCCTCTTTTTACAAAAAAAGAAAAGATGGTGGTTGTAAGGTTTGTGGGCTTTGCTTAGATCAACCAATCAAATATGACCTACATTAAATTTAAACTGAGGGAAGAAGCAAAAATTTAATTATTTTCCATAAATGGGTAATGACCTATAGGTTTGAAATCAATCAGAGCAACAGACATTAAACAGGAGCGGATGAGAATGAATACATATTATACATTTACACAATATCATTTCCTAGGAAAAATAAAGTGGTAATCTCACAAAATGCTAGACAAGTTATATGCTTTGTCAGTTTCCTACATAAAAACTATTTTTATAGTTGATAAATAGCTTCTTTAAGAAACCAGTAAATAATTTAAATCTATAGACTACTTGATAAATTAATATGCAACTGTTAACTAAAGATTCTTTATATAAGGTGTTAAGAACAACTAATCAATGCAATATGTCAAAATATCAACCAAATACATCTATACAAGATGTTACAAACACTACCAGGAGATTAATACCAAATTATATTAAATGTAAATTAATACTAACAGAAAGATAAGCCATATATGATGCAACAGAGTTCAACTAAAATCTAAGAAAAAGCATTGTCAAATTTCAAATCTAACTGAATTGTAAGATAAAAGGTAGACTGTTTTTACAATTTACTGTTAACTCAGATCTTTGCTTTAATAAAGCATTCTTATCAAAAAAAGAACCTGATAATTTGCAATTTTTCATGTAAACACAGTTCATATAAGGATCTACATGGTCTTGCCATTTTAAAAATTTTCCATTTCACCTTAGGAGTTTTGTTATCTTTCAAACTCCAAAAATGTTTAGAAAGCGACTTATTATTTCTATAAGTATTACTAATAAAGGATAATATATGTTGATACCACCTAGTCGTCAATGGATTCTGTCAATCCCACTTAACCATTGACAATTATTCCACAGCTTAAAATTCAGTTTGGATCTTCATCTAAAATAAACATAGACTCTAAACATTTATTGTTCAGTTTATCCATGCCACCAAAAATAATAGCGTATATGAAATTTTGTTAAATCCTTATTACAATGTGGACAATCATTGCTCTTTGGGAGGGAAATGAGTCCATGAGGAAGTAATTATATATATATATGTACATATCCTAATGTAGTAGTCACCTGTTTGACAATGTGGGTGAAGAAAGGTACATCTGTTTTCCAGTGTAACAGTAGGCTATTTAAAAGGTGAAAGAAAGTGTTTATTTTAAAATATAGTAGAATTGTTTAGCCATCTGAAGTTGCTAGCTAGTTGTGCAAATGTTGTATTTTGCAGCATCAGCGAATAGACAAAATTTATTTATTGATTCTGGTTTTTGTTGATTTTCCATTTAGTTATTGTTGTGGCCTGTTTAGGAGCCAGAAAAGAAAGACACAGAAGATGAAGGTAGGTTGAACAAGTGTATTGAAATAACAGATATATACAAAGCAAGAGTGTTAGTAATAAGCAGATAGAAATGTCCATCCAAACAATCAGGTTACACTATGTCTCGGCTGCCCAACAACTGCCCTAGGAAGTCTCGCAGTTAGTATTTGTGAAAGGAGAAAGAGTTCATTCTACTGTAGGAGGGTTTACCACAACAGTTATATACATCTATAGATATGCCTCAAAAAGGTCACTCTGCTTCTCATTTGTTTGCTGCCTTATATCCTGTTATGAAAACTTTCTGATTGTTTGGTTGAAATATGGCTTTATGGTCTGGCAATTCTGACTATCTATGTTTGTTTTAGAGGAGAAATTTTGATCTTGTTATTTATTTCTCTATTTCTTTTGTTGCTCAAAGTTATCCTTTTCTGCCATCTATTCAATAGAACTAATCAAGTAGATTACTCAGCATTTCTTGCTTTTTGTTGCTGTCAGTATTTCCTGTGAATGTTAAATTCTCCAGACCCTCTATCTTCATTATGTTTCCCAGAAATTTTAGCTGTTTCTTTATAATTATAATTAACATTTTTCTTGTTCTTATTTTGCTTAAAACTTCCTTGTTGCTCACAGGTTCTGTCTATGGTAGTATGTGTTTTAAAAGCTTGCATTGTAAAACATCAGAACAGATAAAATTATAAAATGCTTCTGATAAAACCTTTGAAAAAGAGAATAAAGGAATTTTAAACTTTGACATTTGCATTATTAAGGAACCCTATCTGGTCAAATCGGGAAGTCAATTTTCTTCTCTCAAGATTTATAATCTGCAAGCTTCAATTAACTTGGGAGTTACTCCACTTGGCTCTGCCAATGACTAGGCAATAATATTTTCACTCATTCTCTTTTAGCCCTTGCTTTCAGATGTAACTGCACATAGATAGGAATGCTGGTCACAAGGCACATCGCCTTTTTTGGTTATCCTTTGACTTTTGTTCTTTCTCTCTCACTCACTCATAGACACACATTTCTCATAAATTGTTTTAATGTTTTTCCTTTCCTTATAATTGTGTACAAATGTAATTCCTATTGTTAATACATGCATTGTCATTTGTTATATATTCATTATTTTGTTTATATATTTTTACCTGGACTCACATTGAGTTTGCCAATATTTGCATGATAAATGTTCTGGTAGCCCGTAAATATTTAATATCCAAAGTGTTGATTCTCACAACACAATGGTGACTAATATTTACTCAAACATACTAGCAAACACATAAAATGGAACTGAATTTAAGATTTTAAATTCTAACCAGAAAATAATATCTGCATGTAATGAAGTGATTGAGGAATTCAGAGTCAGGTTCGCTTAAAGAAGCTTTATTCAACTAGATCCACACAGAGAGGTAGTCGCAGTAAAAATGGCTGATCAAAAGGGTACAAAGTCAAAGGAGAACAACTTGTTCCCGAGAAGTAGAAAAAGGGGTTAAAGAGTCCCTTCTTTATCACCACACTGCAAGAGTAAATTCTAATGGAATTTTTTTTTCATTTTTAGAAATAAATATTTGATTCACAGAAGCTGGGAGTTTTTTTTCTATTTTCTGTACAATATTCCTAACTTAAAAAATCTTAATTTTTTTATCAAGATCTTCTTCCTACCTTTCATGTTTGTTTGATTTTTTTTTTTTCTTTGACAATAGTGATATTGTTGATATTTACGTAAATACTTATATTAGGTTTTTGCCTTTTTGAATTTCAACACTGTGAAGTAGTCATAGGCAACCATTTAAACTTTTCATGTTATACAATATTGGACAGGGAATCAGGAAGATATATCACTCTTTAAATGAAGAACTGAGGAAGAATTTTTTATGAAAATCATTTAACTCATAAATTTGATGGTAGAATATGATTTTTATATAACACAGGTTCTATCATCCACGAAAAAAAATTCTGTTTCATTTGAATAACCATCAGTGAACACTGTAATAAGAACCTCTTGCATAATCTGTACATATATTTTGTAACTGATATATTGTCTCCAGAAGCTTTAAATCACCAATGATACAAATTGGTATCCACATCATAATTGAAAATCCAGCATATTTGATAGTTGGCTAGAGGTGGTACAAACTATTTTGGGCTGCTTAATTTCCAGACCTATATTTATTGATTATTTGAAAATGGAGTAAATTGAGATCCATCTGAAAGAAAAAAAAAATTATTGTGGCAAATCACCAACAGTCTGTCTACTTACTTAATTGCCTATTTTGCTTTCTCTGTGGAATTTTGTTTGTCTCTTTAATTTTAATAAGGCTTTCTTCTGGATGCTCTGCCAAAATAACCCATGTGATTTTACAGAAGGATGCTGAGAATTGCATAAACTGATTCTGTGAGCAATTAAAAATCATGAAAGAAATCCTGAAACCAGAATAGTTCCACTAGTGAGAAGTGTGAGAGAAGAAAACGTTAGCATAGAACTTATGGTTGCATCTAGTCAATTCAACTCTAAATTGAAAAGACATTGTTTCCAATCTATTACTGTGTATAAATTCATAGAGTCTAGGTACCATAGTGAAAAGTTCACCAGAACAATTACCATGAAAATATTTATAGAAAAGTCACAGGGAAGCTATGTTATGGTTATGGGAAAGTGACTGAAGCTGAGATGCCAGGTCAGGACTAATAACAGTGTGGATTCATCTTAGGATTTAATCAAGAATCTATATATAAATATATAGCAGGGGCACCAGAACCATATGTAGCAGCAATCAGGCATCTCTATGAAGACCAAGGAAAACCCAAACAAGTATGAATAATTTATATTTCTTCATCAGTATGGTCTGATCATTCCCAGATGAAAGTAGAATTCTGAATTTCCATCCTATTCTATACTGACTCCTTTCAATTTTGGACTGATTAACAATATGCTTGAGCTTAAATAAATGGATGGTGGAACAAAGTTTATGAGAAATAACAAAAAGACAAAATTTATTAAGAGCTACAAAGGACAGGAAATTGTGGAGAGCCACGATCGCCTACATCCTGAAGGGATATGGTACATAGAAGAACAATATGCTTGCCTTTGAAACCTAGCAATTTCTGTATACTTTGCTGTATGGACCATTGTGAAGTGATTCTGAAGTCATATCCCTTGGGATTTTGAGTATACATTCATTTGATGCCAAATTTTAATGAAAATGAAAACAAAAAGGACACTTATAATCAGAAAGCAACAATTGAAATGTCTGGGACACATAATGAGAAAAGAGGGTTTGGAGAATTTGACACTACCATGACATACTGAAGGATAAAGGAGCAGAAAGGAACAGCAATTAACTTGCATAACTAGATTGTGCAAATAATTGGTAGCACAGACATAGGGTGGATAGTGAAAAGATAAATATTGCTAAGAGCTACAAAGAGGACGTTGTGGAGTACAATGATCGTCTACGTTTTGAAGGGATGCAACAAAAGAAGAAACCAAATTTTATTAAAATATTGATGTCTGTTTCTGTACTCATGCACATGTAGACAAATTTATACACAATATATGTCTATTCATAAGTTTTTTTTATTGTAATACCTACAAATTTTAATATTACCAGTCAAGGGAGATAATTATATGGATCTACCTTGGACCAGCATCGACAGATAGTATTGTCTTCATGACAGTTGCTGACTGTTTCAAGATGTTTATAAAGCCAGGAGGGAAGGAGACTGAATCTTGAAAGGTCAGAGTACAAAAGTAAATTCTATGTGCCATCTCCCTACAGGACATTGGTGATCATGGCTCTCTACAATTTCCTTTATTTTTTAACTCTTACTAAATCTTTGTCTTTTTCTTATCTCTCCAAAACTGTATTCTACTATCCATTTAATCAAGCTTGATAGGTAGGTTATACATTGTTTTCTTCTGTCCCTCTTGCTTTCAATGTGTCCTGTGTGTAACAGATTTCCCAAGCCCTCTTTCATCATGTGCCCTAGAAATTTCAGCTTTCTCTTCCTGGTGTTAGGCATAAGTGACCTTTTCAATTCTATTTTCTCTAAAACTTTGTCAGTGCTCACATGTTCAGTTCATGGTATTCTCAGCATCCTTCTGTAGAATCACATTTCTGTTGCTTCAAGTATCTCCCCTGGAGAGGAGGACTGATATGGCATAACAGTTCAGCATGCTTTTCTTTGTTTCCAATGAAATTTTCAGGTTTATTAATACTTTGCTTAACTTTTTTGAAGGCCCTTTTTTCGTTATAAGTATTGCATCTTCCATCCTCTGATAAAACACTTTCCAGATATTTCAATTGTTGTACTAATTTGATTTTGGTATCTCCAACTTGTAATTTGCATGTTCAGTTGTTCTTTTTACTAAGAACCCTGCATTCTATCTTCTTGCAATAGAAATTTATTCCTTTCTTGCTTTTTTTTTTTTTTTGCACGACCTTCTGTAGGAGTTATTGTAGTTTCCTTTCTATATCTGCATATTTTGTGTTAAGATTGTGGCTACCAATAATGAATCCTGGTAGAACTTCTAATTCTCTCAGAATTGACTCACTGTATAGGTTGAATAAATTCAGTGTGAAAACACATCCTTGTCTTACACCCTTCCTATTTTTTTTACATTTACTGAATTCATTTTCTATCCATATGCAGGTGGTTTGCTGCCAGTATAGATTCTGGATTATTCTAATATCTTTCCCATTTTATCAATGTTATGAATAAATTAGTCTATATATAATATAAATAATGCTTTCAGAATACATTTTGTGTTCTCAAATATATGTACACAGCCATGTAAACCCATATTAACACATTAATAAGTAGAATAAGGATCATAGGATTAGACAGCTACTCACAAAAAATACCAAAATATTAGCAAAATCAAATAGTAAAAACATACAATATTTGTCTCTATCTACCCTGATGGTGATTTAAGAAATTTTAAACCTTAGACCATATTTTCTGTACTTTTCTTCCAAAATGAACTTTGGTCAATTTTTGACAGAATTTCCTCTTTGTTTGAGACAGATTATTCATAACTTGAATAGGTCTATCATTAAAATTAATAGCTCCAAAAGGTCTGTTAGTTTCAATAGTATTTGCCTTAAAGAACATTTATTGCCTAAATACACAGAATAAACCCATATAGGTATATTGAATAACTACCTTGGTAAAATTATATATAAATGAAAGAAGACAAAATATTACCCAAAATACTTGAATGCAGTAATATAAGAATATTTATATCTATGAAGAAAACTCTATTGTTGAAGAACACTGCTCTTAGTCATTTCATGCAAGTAATAAAGTTGCTTCAAAAAAAAAAATCATTTTAAACAATTTCTTAATGGTAGTAAACCTAAATATAGCTTCAACAGGAGACATTGAAATTAAACTGTTAAAGAGACATGCTATAATTCCTCTTAAGCTATTTTATCAACTCTCATGAAAGAGGATTGTTGATAAATTATAGCATGTTAAACTATAAATAGAATTACCATTTTAAAAATGAGGTAAAATAGTTTTAAAGTAGACTTTATCTGTCATCTCACAGAAAAAAACTGCAAGAGACAATAGACTGACATTGTAGACTGATGGTTGAAACTTTAATTAAAACACTGAACATGCCACCATGAGAATATGAAATCTGTTGAGTGAGAAAGACTTGGCACAAACAGGATTATTAATGTGTTGACCAATTGCTGAATTTGAAATACCCTGCCATTGCATCAACATTGTTGTTCAATGTGATTGGCCATTTTTGGTCCAAAGTGGATATATTAATTGATCCTGCATTTCAATCTTTGTGAGTTGTGTTCAGTATAGCCAGATTAACACTAGAACATAAATGAATGCTTGATGGAACTTTTTTGCAGAGAAAGAAACCTAATCATTTCAGAAGGAGGGAAAAAAATCTTCCTACTTTGAAACACAAATTCACAGAAAAGCAAAGTGTGACATACTTAGTGATTTGTTCAGCTCCATGGTTTTGAACTTAGAGCAGTCTTTCTCCTATACTAGCTGCCACCCAAGGTTTGAAAGCTGTCTATCCTGCTACCTAACCTTTAGCTGTGAGAAGATGGATTCATGCCTTCCCCAAAGGCAGTAGTGTGGAAGTGATCACAATAGACAAGGCAATAATTTGTAATCTGCTCTCCAAATCAAGGCTTACTGTCACATCACATTGAAACAGCAGTTCCTGTACTATCACCAAAATTAAGCAATGTCTAGCCTGATTAGTATCTAGATGGATGACCACTTAGGAATACCAGGTGCTGTGAGCTTGGATGTGCAGGTGGTGTAATTGAAAATGGCTTGGAATTGTTAATTGGAGAGCCAAGTTCTAATTCCATTTGGGTTTGTTATATTCACTTATGCAAAAATACCCTTGGGAAAGGCATGAATCTTCCTCTTCTCCCCTCCAATTATGGGTTAATTAGTAAAACCTTTATCACTAAATCATTATCTTGAAAAAATTCATACAATCTAAAAATATTTTCTTGCTTTAAATAACCTGCAGAGGGTTGATAAGTCATAGAAATTGAAACAAATCAGATCCAAATGCACATTCTCAGCCAATAACCAATTCATAATTATTCAGGTGTTACATTGTCAGTTCTTTAATTTGGCCAAAATGACCTATGTAAATGAAATATTTCACCTTTTAAATAAAATGACCTGCTATGTAAGTGAAATCGACCACCTTTTTATGGACTTAACCAAATAAAGGAATACACAGGCAAAACTTTTAATTAATGGTAGAATAATTTTTAACATTCTTTCATTTATTAGATTTTATTGGTTGTTAAAGCATTTTGCTGTTTCAACCTGATTTTCCACTTTATTCCCCTCATGGGAGCTGACTGTTCTCATTCTGCTATACCAGTCAATTGTTAGTAGTTCCACCATCTGAGAGATAACAATACAAAACATTGTGACTATAATAACCAAGATGACAACATTTGTCTAAATAAATTACTTTCTAAATGTTGGTTTAACTCTGAAGAATCAACACAAGATATTCTCTATAAACAGTGGAATAAGATCTCTTCCTGTGGATAGAACAAAGTGTTCGATTTGAAATTCCCTGATGGTTACCAATTACACTAGATTCTAGAAGGTACAACAGCTAAAGTATTCTGATTATTACCTCCAAGATGAAAATATCTGAATTTGATTTCTTCACATAAAATATTTCAGAAAATGAAATTAACTGAATTTTTATACCCAGAGATAACGAATGGCGGGTCTTTTAACTTATTCAAAGTTTTGATCTGAAAACAAACAAATTTTAAGATTTAAAAAAGGGGACATGGAAAAATGGATTAATGAAAGATTAAAAGAGAATCGATCAATGAAACATTCAATTGATTCAGTGATTGATTTCTGATTTTTAACGAGTCAGAAAATAGAGAAGCTGCACTTTGAGAGAAAGCTGTTGGAAAATACATGGATACAACTAATGTATATTGTGGACTTTCTATTGGTTAATAATAATTATCATTAAATAAAGAGTGAAATGAAAAGTTTTTTATTAGAATTTTAACTAGTTGTTTTTCATTGTTTTTTGTTTTTTGAAGAAATTTAAAACAGTACATTTGGTCTTTCTAGATGAAAAGGATCTCATATTTGAGGGGCACTCTCAAAAATGATTGAGACATCAAATTAAAATTCCATGAACTTAACTGATTATGAGTGAGAATTTTAAAAGCAAGAATAATACAGTCTGTGACAGAAATACCTACCACATAATGGTAACACATAAAGTAAACAAATACACCATTGCCACTAATGACTTACCCTTATGCAGAAGGTATTTCTGGCACACCTTGTATTTTAGTTGCAATTTTCCCTTTTCAAAGAATTCTACTCATTAAATTTTATTTTTTCTCATTTTTATTTAATTTTCTTACCAATTTTAATATTCTATGGATGCCTCTCTGTATATGTTTATTTCTCTCTCTCTCTCTCTCTATATATATATATATATATATATTTGTCATCCACAGACTGTTTCGCTGTTTCACAGCTTATCAGTGTGGCTAGACGTCCGGTTGCCTCTAGTTAGGATCGAAACCCGACTGAATTGGCGTCAGTCGGAACTTCTAACGCTAAGCCGTCGGCTCATGGCAGGGATGAAGGTGAATTTTAGCGTGTTTATTTATTTTTAGATTTAGTTAAACACACAGTGACTGACAGTGACTCAATTCTGCAGAGGAGTAAATGTTTTGTTAATGAAGACTGACAGGGTACTTTTAAGTTTTTATTATGTATTTTTCTTGTATGTGAACAAGTGTTTTCCTTTGTGGACTTAATGAGTGTAGAAATTGTTCGAGTCCTTTTTGATTCTGAGCACTTTTGGCTAGTTTATGAGAAATTTTCAAGGATTTTAGTTGCACATAATTTATTATAGTAGTATAATTGCTTTCGTAGATAATTTAAAAATTGCTGTAAAGTAAGCATATTATTAATTCTTGAATATGGCCAGTATATTGTGGCCATGTTTTATAATAGCATTTGCAAATGGCTAATAGATTAGCTGAAAGTGTTAAGAATCAACAAGCAGCTCCTTATCAATAGAATATGAAGGGAATGAGGATGAGTCAACCTCATATATGTGGCATAGTGGATCCTAGCTGTGAAGGCCTGGACTGGGTTAACAAAGAAATGAAACCTATCAAAATATTTGCCATGAAAATAGTGATAGAGTAGAGAGAAGCTAGCAATGTTTCATAGTTCCTTGCTTCCCTGCTAATTACAGTCTTTAAAAATTTAAATGCAACATCAATCACATTCTTGCAAAAGAAACTGTTCTTTTATTGTCCTTTCTCCTCACAAAAAGCTTCACATTATCTTCCACTTCAAGTAACTCATTACATCTTATTTGTATTATTGCCTTGCTTGAAGTGAAATAATATACATAGTGGAACACTGAGTTTATCACTAAGCAGTGATAGTCTGTTTTATGCTTGAATACCATCTTCAGGTCATGTCCTGAAGATGGCATTCAAGCATGAAACACTGTCACTACCTCAGTGTCCACTTATGTTTACATATGCTCTATCCTTGATATTGAGCAATTTTAACCCTAAATATCAGTCAGGTATGTGCCACGTGTGATAGACACTGAGGCAATCATGTATCTTATGATACATGACTGACGAGACAGATTTTTTCCCGCAATGGGTTGCCATTTCTTTCTGCAGTAGACCAGTCTGTCCTGCTATTTACCCATAGCTGGGGGGGGAGAAGTGGATTCATACCATTCACAAGGATATTAGCACATAAGTAACCCTAAATATAGCATACCATAAAAATATATTCTTATCTTATATATATCAGTTAAAACATTATTTTAGTGTCTACCCATATTCAAGTAGACACTCAGTTTATTTATTAAATTTTCATCTACCAGCTTAAATATTTTTAATAAATAAACAGAGCATCTATTCAAATATGGGTATCCACTAGAATGATATTTAAAGTGATAAAATTTGTTAGATTAATAAATTAAAAAATCCATTATTTCCTTATATATATATATATATGAGAGAGAGAATATGTTCATTCAAGCATGTTTGGTTGAATAATCTAATCATATGTCTATTTTTATTTTACTTCTCTCAAATTCACACATCAGTTTTTTTAGTGCTGTTACAAAACTAATTAAGATGCCGTAGTTTTGTTTATTTCTTTTATTTTCCCAAATACTTTCAATCTCATCCAAGATCATCTTGAGGGGTGAATTGATAAGACAAAAAATTAATGTAAATGATAGTTGTGAAATTGTTTTTTTGTAAATGCTCTTGGAATGTGCTCCTTTATAATTTATTTAAAAATAATGTTAATATATAAGCGAGGTAACTTAATTTATGTTTTATTATTAATGTTTTTATTGCTTTTATAGATATTTTAAAATGTTGTTATACTCATAATTCATTTTATTTAGTGTAGTTTTAACATTTCTTTTATATAGAGTGCTTCAAGAATTTGATGATTTTGTATTTTATTTTTATGGTGGAGACTTGTATTGCCAATAATTATTTCTCTAAAACATTAATGTGAACAGGAATGTTATTTTAAATATTGTGCAATTTAACCAGAAAGTGTAAAATAAGCCTTTTTGATAATGTTATCATCATGAAACCAATATATATATTTACGTTTTTGTCAGAGATACAATCTCCCAAAAGACATTTAAACTGATATACAATTTTGGTCTTTTGTAAAACATTACTTGAAAGAGAAGAGATATTGCAGATGATTAAGATGGTTGTATTAAATTCAGTATAGTATATAATTAGTAATTATAATGGAGCAAATTCACAATTATCAGTTACATTGATTTTTTTTGTCTTATCAATTCACCCTGAAGATGATCTTGGATGAGACTGAAAGTACTTGGAAAAAATAAAAGAAATAACCAAAACTATGGTGTCTTTCTTAATCAGTTTTGTAACAGCACTAAGTAATTGATCTGTGAATTTGAGAGGATTAAATTAAAAATAGACATATGTATAGATTATTCAGCCAAACATATATATATATATATATATATATAGTCATATTTCTACTTTTAAATGTTAAATTACATCCACTCTTCAAGAGATTCCAAAATGGAATTTATTTTCAGGAATCATATTTTTATTATACTCTTGATATTTAGTACTGTAAGAGCAAAGACTGCTTGCCTTAAAAATGCCATCTTCAGAAATACCTTAGTGAATGTATTTTGGCAAATAAAAGGGTTTTGATACTGTTATATATACACACACACACACACACATATATTAATGGTCATCTGTTTATCTATATGACATATGTCAGCAAACAAATGCATGAAATTGCATACTTCTTCAGTAGAAAATTGGTTATCTGCTATGTTGACCTCAAAGCAGCCTATGATCACTTCAACTGAGATTTCCTCTTCTCATCCATTAGAAACTATCTTCCAATCTCTGACTGCACTGTATGTTTAGATCTGATAAAGGAAATATATTGATCCACAAAGTAATAGATGTCTGAAGTCCCCAATACTGAAGCATTTCAAATTTCATCAGGCATATGACAAGGACAAAATGAGAGCCCAAATCTATGCTTTGCACAGAAGTTAACTAATGGACACTGATCATTTAAGAATTCCATATCACATCCCAAAGGAATCCAATAATAAGAAAGTGGATTCCTGTTTTCCTTCTCAAGTCCAGTATACTGATGATATGGTGAAGACTATGCTGATGACATAGGTCTTGATAGTTGGAATAAGAATGATCTTAAAGAAAATATCAATATTCTCTACCATATTTTCATAAATAAAACTTTATAAAAATAAAAATTGTGATATGGAATTGGAATTAAATTTACCATTTATTCATTTTTTTATATATATATATATATATATATATATATATATACACACACACACATCTCCTTGATTATATGCATCTAAAATTCAAGTAGGGAGAAAGGAAGACATTTTAAATATATAAAAACAGATGAATCAAGAAATAAACACTTTATTCATATTAAATATAAACTAAATTTTTATTTGACTGTTTGATTGGATCCCCTCCTGATATAGATACCTGGGGCTATCACACCCTCTGCTCCCCACTGCTACTGTGTATGTGTGTGTGTGTGTGTATGTATATATATATATATATATATAATATTTATTATAATAGATTATAATAAAAACATTTTCACATCACTACACAAAAGCTTTCATGTTTCAATACTATGATTGTATTTTGTCAGGCGATGGTAGATAACTTGTGATAAAAAATTATAAAATTAAATGTTACGGACTGTGGAGTTTCAATCCATCTGTTTTGTCTCTTACTTGGAGATATATGCACAAACACTAAGTGTCCATAAATTATCTGTAGATTTTTTTTGAATTGATAAAACATTTAAAAAATGAAGATAACTCTGTAGGGTTTATTGGAAAACAGAGGTAAATGAATTGTTTTTTTTTAACGACATTGGAATACTTCATGGGTTCTACTGGGTACACACAGCACATCTAGACAATTCTAAATTTCAGTTTTCTGCACCACACTTCCTGTCTCCATAAACGTCTGTTGCCAGGCACAGATGCTAACATGACTCCCCACCCCTGTAATTTCACTGGGACTGAATGTCTGATTTGGTCTCTATGAACCAGGATACACATTTTGCTTTCTCTTGCAGTGTTGTCACTTTCATTAAAAGAGAGAGATCAATAATAAGCACTTTTAACATCAACCTGAAAAGACCAATGAATGTGAATGAAACAAGAACAAACTATCAATAAATTGAAATTTTAATATTTCTTACACATGTAAAAAAAATGTATTGATGACTCATAACTCTAATGGAGGCAATAAACTGTGAAAGTTGTACAGATAATTTATGGACACACACACACACACACACACACACACACATATATATATATATATATATATATATATATATGGGGAGATAACAGATAAAAATAGAAATATGTTCCACTTTCCTTTTTTAATAGATTAGCTTATTTTTTTCTTATATTTAAGGAATTTCCTCAATAGACATACATAATTGTCTAAAAGCATTTGGCATGTTCTGATGGTTGCTTAAGGCTTGAAACTGACAGTCACCATGCAGTATTAATTTCGATGGCTAACACTGTTTTTTTATATATATATATATATGTACCCAAGTCTAGGATTGGTGTATATGGAATAAATTCCAATAACCACCAATTACTATTCTTAACAGTGCACAATACAGAGTAAAGCAGATATAATTGTTTATTTAAAAATTATAACATAAATAAGTTATAAAATCACTACAAAAATAGCCATTTAGTTTCAACACCTCCGGTGTCTTATCAAGTGATGATGTTGAATGTAGAATCTACATTCAACATCATCACTTGATAAGACACCAGAGGTGTTGAAACTAAATGGCTATTTTTGTAGTGATTTTATAACATATTTATGTTATAATTTTTAAATAAACAATTATATATATATATATATATAGTCATTCACAGACATTGTTTTGCTGTATCACAGCTCATCAGTGTGTTTAGACATCCGGTTGCCTCTAGCTAGGATCAAAACCCAACTGAATTGGCATCAGTTGGGGACTCTACCACTAAGCCATTGGCACATGGCATGGATGAGGGTGAATTTAAGCATATTTATTTTTAAATAAACACACAGTGACTGAGAGAACTCGATTTGATTTACCGAAGAGTTTTTATATATATAAGTACACAAAGTTTCTATGTGTAAAGAGACCGAGATATTTCCATTTATTGCGCTTTATGGAAGACACATTAAATGATAACCTTAGAGGCAAGTCATAATCATTTTGTGCTGACAATACAATTTCAAGTCTGATCTTTTGCAGCCAAATCATTTACATCTCATTCATATAAGCAAGACATACGCATATTGTATAGATATTCAACCTTAACAATAATCAAATGCTAAACACTTTGATATCTTTACTTTCATTTTCAATTTAGCCAAGTCTTCAAATGTTGCTTTCATATACAACATCTATCTTAAAATGTATTAGTTTGAGGCAAACGTCACTATCTTTGTGCACAGTGATAAGAAATTCTACAGAGCCTTTGATATTGGCTCTTTATTGCTTGTGTGATCAATCATCTGTAGTATATTGTTTACCAGCCGTAAAATGATTTAGAAGTTTGGAATATATGTTCCGTATTAAGGAAAGGAAAATCAAACAATATTTAAATATTTGTCTTGTTCAACAGTCATTTTTGGACAAGATAGTCACTATTGATGAAAAATGAATTTATTGCAAAAATAAAATGAAAAGAAAAAAAAACATCAAGATCAAGAATGGTTTTCCACATCTTAATCTTAGAATGTTCTGGGTTAAAATTTTCTTCCCTGTATTTGAATGAATCAAATAGAATTATAATGAATTACTGGAACCTAAAGCAACCATAACTTCACAAAATTACACTAAACAAATAGTTTGAATGACATTTTGAAAAATGATAGATATTTTTCTGGAGAATCAGTTCACATTTGATCAACAAAGATATTTAAATTGGGTCCCACTTTGGAATCACCATGTATTGTAAACAAACTCCTACAATCTGAAATGTTTCAGCTTTAAATAACCCTCAGAGGGTTAGTAAACCATAAAAACCCATCCATAATTCTGGAAAAAGATGTTGCACACTGATTATGCTCTATTTCAATATTTATCTTGTATATAATATAGAACACAAAGTGATCATGGGATTAGAAATTCTTTTCTGTGCAGTGTATTCTCAAGACTTGTGCATTTTTTATCTTTAATCTCCTCTATACGAGAGGGTGACTACAATAAAAACAAAATCTTGTATTATATTTCATTTTAATGAGATAATTGATAAATATTTACTTTCCTCTTTCAATGTTCTTGGCTAACATGAAGTGGAAAGACTAGGTCAAGTTGGTTCATGTCATGCTAGATTGATTTTATCTCCTGAATCTATCTATAAGTCTACCATTCTGTCTATATTTCTGAGATGAGGTATTATGTACATTATTTACATGTCCTCATCCTTGTTGCCATATTTATTACAACGTTTCGGCCGTTGTACGCTCCGGCCTTCTCCATGTGGTTGGAATGTCGAACTGAGGGAAAAATTAACAGGAGATAACTGATAACTGACATCCATTAAACATGGCATGTGGAACTAGAACAGTTTACCCCAGTGAGCAAAATAAAGGGTTCAGTTCGACATTCCAACCACCTGAAGAAGGCCGGAGTGTATAATGGCCGAAACGTTGTAATAAATATGGCAACAAAGATGAGGACAATAGTCTGAATTATGTAAATAAAGTCTACCATTGATCCATGAATAGAATATTGCTGATACCTGGTCCGGTGCTCCTATCTATTTCACTCACTGGGGTAGTTCCCCATGCCATGTTTAATGAATGTCAGTTATCTCCTGTTAATTTTTCCCTGTTCACTACCTTAACCAGGTATTGAACTCACACTCTTTGGGTCCTGTCACTGATCTAACCAACACCTTTATCCTCTGTGCCATGTGACCTTGAGGACATCTGTAATTTCTGGGTATTATAAACCTAATGTCTTCATCAACCATTTTTACCAGTGCTCATATTGCAATTTTTGCTGTTATCATTGCATGTTTTTACCAGAGCTCATATTGCAACTTTGTTGTTATTATCACTTTTCTCTGGCACTCCTTATTACTGGTCCCCATATTGTATTCATTTCTATGCTTGGTCAGCTCAGGAGATTTTTGTGGCCTAGCATATGTGCTGATTCCTTAAGTTTACAAATTTTCCAATAGTGTTCCTTGTCTATGATCTCAACCTGATCCCACAGAGGGCGGTGATCTCCCTTCTCTCTCCATATCTGGTCAGCCACGCCTGTTTTTCCACTTTCGCTTGTGTTTCAGCTTTCTGGTGTTCTTGAAGCCTCACTATAAGGGGGTGGCCTGTCTCTCCTTTATATTTCTTTCTGCAGCTGCACGTGATAGCATACACACAGTCTTTAGTCATGTTCTCCTCTATGGGTGGGGGTCTTACTCGGGAGAGACATCTGCAAAGTGTCGTCAAGCTTTTGAAGGCGTTGCTTAGATCCAGTGACAGGACCCAAAGAGTGTGAGTTTAATACCCGGTTAACGCAGTGGAGAACTTTCAGAGGGAAAAATTAACAGGAGATAACTGATAACTGACATCTATTAAACATGGCATGTGGAACTAGAACAGTCTACCTCAGTGAGCGAAATAAAGGGTTCAGTTCGACATTCCAACCACCTGAAGAAGGCCGGAGTGTACAACGGTCAAAACGTTGTAATAAATATGGCAACAAAGATGAGGACAATAGTCCGAATTATGTAAATAAAGTCTACCATTGATCCATGAATAGAATATTGCTGATACCTGGTCCGGTGCTCCTGCTATCTATCTAGAGCTCCTTGATAGAATCTAAAGAAGAATCAGCAATATTATTGTCCTTGATCTGGTGTCCCATCTTCAGTCACTTTCCCACCATTGTAATGTTTCCTCCCTTTGCCTTTTCTATAAATACTTTTATGATAATTGTTCAGATGAGCCCTTCACTATGGTGCCTGGCTTTTTCAAATTTAAGCGCAGTAATAGAATGGCAATGATGTCTCATGAATTCACAGTCAGGCTAGTTAGATGTAACTGTAAACTCTATTAACAGTTTCTTTTCTCACACTTCTTTCTTGTGGGACTCCCTCCCAGCTCCATGCTTTCCAGCCAACTTTAATCTGCAAAAAGTTAAATGTGATGCCAATCACTATCTGCTGCCCTCCTGATTATTCTTCCTCTGTTCATGCTCTTTAGCAAAGTTGCTGTTTATAACTCTTCCACACCCAGCAACCTCTTGCATCTCTGTGGCTTTACTGCCTTGCTTGGGGTGAACTTGATGGAAAAAAAATTATATAAACAAAAGATGCTAAATGCAATAGCATTAAATATTAGATTGATTTCTTTGTCTGGTAACTTGCATAATGTTTAGATTTCTTTTCAAAAGTATCTTTTTGCCTTTAAAAATTAATTTTCCTTTTTGAAATTTTAATGTAAGTATTGAAATTTTTCAGATCCTGTTTCTGTGTTTTTCATCTGAATGAGTATTTCTTAATACTGAGCTATACTTTAGCTTTATGAATATGAGATTTCTTTACATTAAAAACTTCTCTCTTTTGCCAAGACTAATATATTCAGATCTCCTTTGTATTATAACAAACAGCAAAGACCAGTGGGGATCAGTCTACCCAGATTTTAGGTGGAAAAATAAAATCCAAGTTCATGTCCACAAATACAATGTGAAGAAGTGATATTTTTAGTAAAAGAAGCTAAATATGACAATAATATTTATTCAGGAAAGTACATGTATTTACATATTACAATTCAATGTTCATTGTTGTGGCCATGAAGAGACCAATAGTTTGATTGTTCAATATGATTTGTTGCAAGTGATTCTGCAGTGTTTTGTTGCAAATGAGGAAAACGTGTGGTATGGTATGCCTGTGTGTGTGAAGTACACACTAATGAAATGTGTTTGACTGATGGTAATGTATGTGTATGCTGTTGATCAAGGCAGGGCCTTGTTCATTGACTGTTCTTTTTTTGTCTGTTGCTGGTGAGCCATTTTGCTCACTATGGCTAGCCGGTGCTCGGCTCTAAATTATTATCTGAGTTTTGCATGGCAATGTACTCAGTAAAATGAGAACTTTTCCAGGTAATTTGGATTTCAACTGCACAGATATCAGAGAAAGCACAGCAAAGTATATCACATGACTTGTCCTATCCAATCATATCCCAGAAACCACTTATTTAATTTGGAGCTCTCTTTGTACAGAATTGTAGAAGTTTTTGTATTTACTGAATTTAGTAAGATTTATTTGTAGGCATCTCTTACTTGTTTGTGCTTCACTTATTGGCTGTAAAATATGAGTTTGTATCGTATAAAACCACATTTTAAATGCAGCCTATTCAATTAATCTTTATCACTTCGTTTGGCCTGTTCTCCTTGCACACATGGTTTCAGAAGAACAAAAAAGTCTATAAATTTTGATAGTTAACTATTTTTTTCTGTCGTCAATTTTAATGGGGTTGAGAAGACTTGACCCACTAGAAAAGACAAGCCAGTTAATGTTTTAAAATTTTAATTTTTTTTTTTTTTTTACCTATCTATAAGTTCTTCTGATTGGTCAATGGTAATGATAGATATACTCTGAAATGAAAATTTTTATTTAAAATACTTATTGTATTTTATGTTTTTTTTTTAAGTTTTGGATATTTCTATTTGTTTGCCATGTGTCTTTAACTGTATTCTTTTTGTTAATGTTGTGTTCTATTGATTTGCCCTGCCCCCCCCCCCCACTACACACACACATACAACTTAAGAGATAAAAAAAAAAGCTATACGTTTTGGTAGTTAACTATTTTTCTCTAATCAGTTTGATGCAAATGAGATATTTAATCAAATACATTTGCCAGTTTGGATATGGGTTTTTATTTCCTCTTCCTTTCCTCACATAGCAAAATTCTTTGAGCATATAAAAAAAATATAATTAGATTTTTTATTTTATTATTTAAACCATGTTCAATGAAACTATAAAAAAAGTTAAAACATTCTACATTTCTTATGATCTTTCTACGTTGTCCAACTTAATGGATGCTCTCCTGTTTATGCAGTTATGTTTTACAATAATATTTAATTCATTGGGGGTAGGGAATGCTAGTGCACCCCTAAGAAAAGAATGTAACCCCACCTTCTTCCCATGAGTCTTTTACACTTTACATGCAAGGCACCTTGATTTAGTACCTTGACTCTCAGCTTATGATAATTTTGACACAAGGAGAATTTCTGTTGACTTCTAAGTAGACAAGTATGTAGTCAGGTTATCACAATTCTGTCTTTATTGTTTCCTGGATTATTTGTCTCTTAAGTGTACTTGAGATGAATGTTTTCTGGGTTCGCATTATCTGTTTGATAGTCAAGGATACAAACCTTAGAGCAATTTCTGGGGTGGTTATTAGTACAAGAACCCCTATATAATGCATGTGCATGATATAGGGGTTCTTGTACTACCATTTTGTGAAGGGTTTTTTTTTTTTGGACTGTACAGTAGTCTCGGGTGGGATCTGTCAGTGCCACTACTTGTGAGTGTGACTGTTTCACTACCTCATCTTCACTTGTACCAACATCTGGTATCTAACCATAACCACAACAAAATAAAGCAGAAGAAATAAATATCAACCCCCACAAAAATAAAAAAAGACCCTAGACTCACCATTTCTTACAATGTGAAAATGTCTGTGATCAAACTTTACTGAGGTTGAACAACTTCATGAGGTCAAACCTCCTTTGTTCCTATCTGAAACTGGTCTATTGATACCAGTGTATAAACTTGCGATCTTAGACTACTCACCCCAATAGTAATACATGACTCTTGAAATCACCACAAACTCAGCACCTATATAAAGGACAAGTTCCCATTTAGCAGAGACTCTGATTTCCAATTCTTGTGCTTTTATTTTTACGTGCTTTTGTTTTTTATGTGTATGTGGTGTGTAATGGATAAAGGCTCTAAATGAGAAGTTGGGGAGCTGAGTTCAAATTGCAGTAGAGTTCATGACATTCACTTACTCACAAATACTCTTGTGAAAGGTATGAATCCATTTCTTCACCCAGCTATGGATTAATTAATATGACTTGTATCAGTAAATTACCATTATTTCCCCAAAATTCTTGCAATCTAAAACTATTTTCTGGCTTTAAATAACATAAGTAAATATAATCAACCTGACTGGAATTGGAACTCAGCTCTCAGATTTCCAATCTTGAACCATTATCTATTGTACCAAACACACATCCAACCTTACAGCACCTGTTATTCACAAGCAGTTATCCATCTAGGTACTGACCAGTATCAACATAGCTTAACTGGTGATCATATGAGAACCAGCGCACTTGAAGTCTGGGGTTAACTTGTCTGAATAGATGTTCAAAACAAGGAGTGTTAATGGGATTACAACCCGTCAAAAAATGTCCTTGAATTGATCCATGGGAGAAAGAAGAATCTCTGATTGAATAACACCAATTATCTATGCTTTATCAATCTCGTAATTTCTTTTTTTTTTTTTTTTATCAGACTATTTATTCTCTGGATCAGCTTTGTATGGTCTTTGAACATGTGTAGGTTTACATGACATGTATTAAAAAGGTGGACTATTGTACCAGTCAAGTAAAGGTCAGCTGTTTCCCTTGCCTGAAATCTACCTTTAATGATGACTCATTCAAGAACCTGTTATTGTTTCATTTTACCAATTAATTTAAGAGTCTGAGTTTTTAAAATCACTGCTTCTTGATGAAAGGCAAATAATTTAAGGCAACACAAAAATGATTGTAATATCTATCTCCAGAGACAAAGGGAGAAAAGCTTTTTATATATATATATATATATATATATATATATATATATATTTCTTAAGTGCATATGAGGCTGGATAAATAATGTAATTTAAACCTCATACCCTGCCGATGCATTTACAATACACTTGCTTTTCTTCTCTTCACTCTTCTTCTTCTTTTGCTTCTTCTTCTTTCTTCACATCCTCCACCTCCTCCCTTTCAGTTACACCCAACGTCACGCACTTATTTATTTTTTTAAATAATAATGTAGCGTTCTTTAGTCTTTTTTTAAAAAATGAAAAAAAAGGAAGGTAGGTGGTCATTTGATAAAAATTACCTGAGTATACCTTAAGGTTAAAACCAAGGTAGCGGATTCAACTGACCTCCTGATTTTTAAAGTGCTCAATATTAGAGATAGTGTATGTAAATATAAATATAAAAGTGAACATTGAAGTCAACACTCAGAGGCGACAGGCTGTTTCAGGGGATACTGATTTCCGCGGATACTGGATATTTCCTCGGCTATTTATATATATGGGTCAGTGGTGCATTGTGTGTAATCTATTCTGGTGGATATTTTTGCGGGAGTGGTTTGTTTATTTATTTGTTTGTTTGGGTCAATTTATTTGTTTTTCATTTTGTATTATTTATTCTTTTCGGTTTTTGATGTTTTATTAATGTAGTAAAAGATTTGTGGTGGGGGATTTGCTTAGGTCACTTATTTAATAGTTTGCTTTGGTCTGGAAGATAATTAAAGCTATTTATTCGTCCAATATTCAGATTGCTTGCTGTAGTCTATTCTGTTATTTTGGCGGGGTGGGGACAGTTTTTAATTTATTTATTTATTTGGATTGATTATTTTTACTTATTTATTCTTATTTTTATTAGTTCTAACAGTTATTTTTAGCAGGAGTGATTTGTTACTTTGTTCATTTATTTATTTATTTGGATTAATTTTTATTACTTTTTTTATTTATTTACTTATTTTTTATTTTGTATATTTTTTTTTAATCCTATTTGGTTTTAGATTTTTGAGTAACATAGTGATTTTTTTTTTTTATTGATATATAGCTATTTTTATGTCCTATTTTGGGATTGGTTGTTGTAGTCTATTCTGACAGTTATTTTGTCACCTCTGAGTGTTGACTTCATTGTTCATTTTATATATATATATATATATATATATATATATATATATATATATATATATATATATATATATATAAGTCAACACTGAGCAGCAATCATGTTTGAATGCAAACTTCAGGCCATGTGGGTTTTATTTTGGCTGAATTATTTATATATACTGGTCAGTTGGTGCAAAATGCAAGGTCTATTGTATTCTCCTGATGGTTATATTTCAAATCATTCTGGAGACAATTGAATGAATTTGAATGCAGTTACTTGAAGCTATTTCATAGTGTGCTTTATTTATAATTTTACTCATTATTTATTATTAATTACTTTATTATTTGTTGGTGGTCGTTATTATTGCATTTGTAGTTTGTTAATTTGTTTATTATTTATTCAGATTTTTTGTTTATTTTAATTGACCAAATGAAAAACTAGAACCATCACAAAAATCCATTCCTAGGCATAATCAGTACAACTCGCATCAAAAAAGTGACTTACTCCAAAGAATACGGAACATAAACATGACTATTATGTCTATGGCAAGTTTAGACACCATATCACTATATACCAATATACCCATCATGAAATACCTAAATATATTAAGAAATCACCTCAATAAATTCAAGGAAAAGCTTGCTCTACCTGTCCACAAAATCATAAAAATATGCAAATTAATTACTAACCATTGTTTCTTTTCTTGCAATAACATTTTCTACAAACAAAGATTTGGTTTACCCACGGGGTCTCCTATCAATAACATACTCACTTGCCTCTTTCTAGAATTCTTAGAATCTACCCCATTTAAAAATATACCTAGCAGCTCTACTTACCTGAGATACATAGATGGCATCCTTTTACTTTATACCGAAGATACAAACCTATTAAACATAATAATAAAACACAATAAGGTTGAAACCACAATTGAATTCACACACAAACGTGAAACAAACAGCTCTCTATCTTTCCTTGACATCTTATTAATATGAAACAATGATAAATTAGATTTTTAACTTTAAGCCCACAAACAAAAAAGATCAAATCAATTTCTATACCCACCATAACCAGAGAATAAAATTTGAACTAATCATAGGATTTTATCTCAGAGCCCTTAGAATACGTAGCCTTAGTATACCTAAATGAAAAAGAGGAATATATTGAGAAAACATCCAAACTTTTCCACTACTCACACCATTTCATCCTCAATGCTAAAAAATGAGCTCACAAAATCCATACAACCAAAAAACAGATACTCCCAAAAAGTACACAAAATTCATAATCTTGCCCTCCAACAGCTTTTCGACTAAACTTGCAAATGAATTAGCCATTCCTAACACTAGGATCATTACCACTACCGCCAAGAAAATTGTGGATACAATAAGGAAGAAAAATAGATCAAAAACCATTTCAAATGCCAGAATTTATCAGATAAAGTGTCTACCTTGCAAAAACATTTAAGTGGGGGAGTCATCACGTGATCTAAAAACCCTGGATCTACCAACACGTTACATTTAGACAAACATTCTAACTCTCTCGTCTTACATTGAAATGACGTGGGGCATAACTTTGATTTCACTAATGCTAGAACATGATCCTTTAAGGAGAAAATATTTTGAAAATGTATCTACAGCTTTACTACGAACTATAAATACTCACTTAAAACGTTACATTGTATCAGCATCTTTCTGCAGATCCATTATTCATGAATCTAATTTATGTCTATCGAACATAATGCAAATTTACAAATCCTTTGCCAAAATATACACGAGAAATGCTTTAATAATAAATCCAACCAAAACTAGATTATTACACTATCTTACTTCGTTTCGCTGACCCACACAGAGTTGATGACCATAGACCTTCCCCACATACACATACACCAGAATATAAAAATCCAACCAAATACAAAATTATTGCAATGTATCACTACATATCATCAGCAATACAAGAGTGACATCTGTAGACATTCCTCACTCACACACACACACACACTTAAAAATTTACATGAATTAGCGTTACTGTCCAACATACACCTAAACACACATGCATTTCTTTACTCACATGTACTTACACTATCACACACTTTAACGTCCAAAATGTTCGTCACACATATTTATATATTATCTACTGCATTAATACATGTGACGTGTGTCTGACCAATGAGAACTAATCAAAAATCATAACAAATCAGTAATCTGTCTCTTTGCAATTTTTTTTTTAAATTTCTATTCTCAATCTCTGGTGAAGCCTTAGTAAATATGTTAGATTGAAATACATTTCCTATTAGTTCCTCATTTTATCATAATGTTGGATTTGTATCCATATCAGATCTATATTTGATTTCCAACTCATATATATGATGAAAATGTGGAAAAGACAAAGCAAAATCCGAATATGTGAGTTTACTGTTTTTTTGTTTTTTATTTTGTTTTTGTTATTCTGTCGACGTCAGATGTTTCGGTCAAATAGACCTTCTTCAGGACATGGTTAATGGAGACATATTTATATTAGATTTAAGTTAGATGAAGAGACAATATAAACAGGACTGGTCAGAAACAGAAAAACTGAAATTCTAAAGTGAGTGTATTCTTTCTTGGAGTCGGATATGCTGGTGTCACATGGGCGGCGCTACGAAAACCTGCTCCCAGGGAAGAGATTTTATCCTAAGTGGAAAGTACATCCACACATTTGCTTACACACACACACACACACACACACACACACACACACACATATATATATATATATATATATATATATATATATATATATATATATATATATATAGTACAATTGTTGGCATTTTATATTTTTAATTTCACACATGCACATTGTTTTTGATTTTGTTGACGGTATAGCACAGTTGGGTCACTTAGGCACCATCTGTGAGAAAAATAGTGCCATGACATAATTCAACCCAGCAAAAATTTGGAAATGGAATGCTGTACTGCTTGGCATTTGCACCAGAAGCTCCAATACAAACTTTTCAGAGTGTTTGGGTTTCAATCTGAGGATGGTGCAGAGGATTCTGAAAGAGTTAGATGAGTCTAATGGTGATTATGAAGGTGTTTGGAGTGATCACTAATGATGACAACATTATGCCACCATTCATCTTCTCACACAGCCTCTGACACAACACAGAGGTGTGTTTCCACTGCATGGATTAACGCTTTATCTCTGGCTCAAAGTGATAAGCCCAATACCCATCCTGGGTTAGAAAGCATTCAAGGAAACTAGCTGGATCTGCCTTAAACAATGTCAGATTTTCCCATGACATGCTCAGGCTGTTGTGCTTTTGATCAGGTGCCAGAAGATGTGGCACCCATGAAGCAGAAACCTTTGTCATGCCAAGTTCATTGTGCAGAATATTCTTAAGTGAAACCAGAATGATTCAACAGCTCAAATATCACTAGGAATTTTTGTACACTATGTGTTGACTTTTAAGGATTGAATCTGAAAGACATCAAAGAAATTATGTGGGACATTTTATTACTAATAAAAAGAGTGAGTAATATGATTGTATAAGCAAATGGATTTTTACATATATGCAAAAGGCAGTAAAAAATGAAGCCAGTTCCTCTTTAATTATGAAAGATTTAGTAAGTGAAGCATACAGATTATGTCAAAAACATCAAGTCTTCAACATAGTTTTCTTCCTTCTGTTACTCTTTTGAATGATAACATATGTGTTCCTGCTTCATAGAAGCTTCTTGGTTAGTTTATTAGTTATATGCGAGTTGTTTTCTTCATATCAGTATCATTGAAGAACTGCTGTCATTTGAGCTCCTCCTTCATAATTACAAACAGATGAGTTTGGTAGTGCATGGGCAGGATTGTAAGATGAATGAGGCAAGGTTATTCAACTATGTATTACAGTTTTAGTACAGTTTTTTATCTGGCCTTTAAGATGATCTGAGCTCTTTCATTGTGATGATGCAAGATATCACCTGGCTTCAAATGTGGTAAGTTCTTTTTGTCAAAACTCCGAGGCAATCTCAATGTCTGTAAAGAGAAGACAGAATAGGGAGTGGCACCATCATCCAACAGTTCTTCCTAATCTTTATACATCAATGACATTTTTTATTTGTAATTAATATTTTTTGTTTCAGTTATATCATAAAAATGAATTTAATTCCATTATCATTTTACTACATTTTGTAATACAAATATAGAGGACCTTTTACTTTATTCATACCTAAACTAGGCTATATCTGAACTTAAGGTTTGACAAATATGAAGTTTTTCAATTGAGGACAAGATATTTAATGAGTTAAAAATTATAATTTGTTTTGAAAACTTGAAAAGGTAAATTTTAGATGATAAAATGTCGAACAAAGTTGGCTATAGCCATTAATTACTCATAAAGTTGTGAAATCTGTGTTGGAAATTAGTGCCAAATTACCATTTAGAAAACTTACAGAAAAACTTCTATATGTACACTAGAATCATTTCAGATTATGCCAATAAACTTGAACTGCATGAGAAACCAAAAACAAGATCTACAAAGGCCAGTATTTTTGTATCAGAATAATGAAATATTTATTTGCACAATGGCTAGGTGTGACTGTAAAACCAAAACATCAACCAAAAACTGTCAGTCGTCAATGGAAATTTATGGCATTTTGTAGAAGGGATTGGATTGAGTCTTCAAAGAGACCAAATAATTAATGCTCATAGATCATGGACCAGCTTGAAATATTTAAAACTCAGACTGCCTTCCATTTATTCAGGTGTCAATTTGCAATATAATAAGGTTGCGAGTATAATGCAATAATAATAATAATAATAATAAAGTTGAACCCATTGATGTAAGTTTATTGCATCCTGCGTCTGTTATGAAACTCTTTCCTATAGAATATTGTTAGTTTAGAGCTTCTAGACCTTAACACACGGACAAGAACTACTGTATTCAGGTTCAAACGGAAAAAGAAGTCAATAAATGTATCTTTGAAATAAGTATTCTGGGGGGAAAAGTTTGGAAACTTGCTGTTAAGGTGTAATAAATATGTGTGTGTCAGAAAAAAGTGTGCAGGAATTTCAAATTGAATAAATATTTCTATGAATTTTTTCAACGTTTTTTGCCTTCCATCAGCATGGCTGATGCTAAACTCCAGTAGAGTCACTCATTGCACTTTCTGGGACTAATGTTTTCCATTTTAACATGAATTAAAAATATTATATTGAAACAGTTGCTAAGTCTGCTGCTAGGAAAGTTGGTTTAATGTGTTATGCTACACAATCTTTGTTGCCAGAATCTATCATATATTTATAAGTCTATCATTCACACATAATTTAAATATTGTTTCCACATCTGGTCTGGAGCTCCTGCTATATTTTTAGAGATTCTTGGTAAAATCCAAAGAATAATCTGCATCTGGCATCTCGGCTACAGTCACTTTCCCATCACTGTAAGGTATCTTCCCTCTGCCTTTTCTGTAAATACTTTTCCAGTTCTGATGAACTTTCCTCTGTGGTACAAATTGTACATATGGGAACTAGTTAGAACTACATAGAGACTTTGAGGTATTATGGTGACTGTAGCAAGAATGTGTTATTTTGGTATAAGGAATATTGTGGTATGTTTGGGTCAGTAATTGTTGCTAGCAAAGTTTAGGATGAGACAGATTGAAGACCGACCTTCCCCTGTCTCCACCTTTTGGCTTTGTGCCACATTTTTGCATTATGCAAAATAAATATTACTTTCCTCGATGGTAGCTAGACTTTATATGAATTTGTGTAGTAATAGATTGGTGACAGTGTCTCCTTAATTTACATTTGAAATTGCTAGATGTAATTTCTTCTACCACACTTCTCACTTGTGGAACTCTCTTCTGGCTTCTTACTTCCCAGTCGACATTGATCTTCAAAATTTTAAATGTAGTGTCAATTGATATCTTCCATCTTCTTAATCCCTGTCCTTTTGTTCTCTCTCCTTAGTGGTTTCTCATAACAGTAATTTTTTGCGTCTTAGTGGCTTTATTGCCTTGTTTGAGGTGAAATGATTAAAGCAAAAAAAGTTTAATATAAAGCAGTATTAGCATGTTGTTAAAAACCATTCTCTCTCCCCAATTCCTATTGATGCAATGTAGAACATTGAATATTTAGTAACTATAAGACATTTTTTATTGTTCATCAGATACAAGGCCTAAGTGGCTCTCAAGGTAGTGTTACTGAATAGGATGTTATAATAGTATATAAGAGGGTCAAAGGTTGCATATTATGAGGATAGATAATGGTTGACCAGAGATTTGAAGAGTTAAAATTTTAGTGTTCAAGCAAGCATATCCTTGGGAGTACATTCTACCAGGCAAACATTGACAACAAGATAAATAATTTTGAACATTCAACTGGTTTTCACTTTTCCATGTTATATAAGTTTCAAATATATATATGCTCTTGTTCGCCAATTGAGCACTATAGGGGAAAAGGTAATTTTTAACAGCTGCTGCTGCTGCTTTAAATGCCTTGCTCTTCATTAGAATTGAGCACTATGACAGCCATATAGCATTTATATACCATGTATATAAAGCATTAAAAAAATCCCTTTTTCTATCATGCACTGATAGCCTAGAGGTAAGGGTCTCTGATGTCAAATCTGTTAAGTTTTGATCCCAGCTGGAAGCAATCAGATGTCTAGCCACACTGATGCAAAAGTCTGTTTGGATTATATATATATATATATATATATATATAATGAATTGATGTATCTATTATTTATAATAGGAATTAAAGAAGCTTACACTGATGAGCGGAACAGTATCTGCAAGTCAGATGTCGGTTTAAATTGATTGTTTGATTCATTTTCTATGGAGTATCAACCCTTTGCAGGCTATTTAAAGTTAGAAAATAGTTTTAGATTGTAAGAATTTTTTTTTTTTTTTTTTTTTGAGATAATAATGATTTAGTGATACAGGTTTTACTAATTAACCCATATCTGGTGGGAGAAGTGAATTCATACCTTTCCCAAGGCTATTTGCATGTAAGTGAATATAATGAATCCAACTAGAATTGGAACTCAGTTCTTCAATTATCAATTCTGAACAATTATCCATTACACCATCAGCATATCCAAACTTACAGCACCTGGTATTTCCAAGTGATCACCCATCAAGGTACTAACTGGGCCTGACATTGCTTAACTTTAGTAATCATATGTGTGGCTGTAAGCCTAGTTTAACTTATATTTATCTAAATATTACACACACACACATATATCTCAATGTATAAATAGGAATAAATGTACGTGTAAGTGTTTACATACAAGTACATATATATATATATATATATATATATATATATATATATATATATGCGCTTTGGTTTAAGAAAAACAGTGCTTAATGCTAAAAATTTACAATGCCATCCATAAACATCACTTTTTAAATAAACATTAGAATTTCTTTTTTTTCTTTTCAACTTAAACCTAAATTTAAACTTAAAATTAGATTATAATGCAATTAGATTTTTAACAGCAGTAATAATTCATCCAAACAAAACCATAAACTTACAAGACACAGAAATATTAACCAAACTGTAAACAATCAGTACCTGAAGATTGCATTAGGCATGAAACTCTGAGTCATACTGATATGTATTTATATATATATATATATATATACTAGCAGCATTGCCCGTGCTTGATTCAAAAATTGTACGACTCATATAGCAATTGCTATCACTTGACTTAAAATATTTTTGTCCTTCCTTGCCTTTAAAGGAGTGCCCTTTGCCGTGCTGATGTTGCTACATGCCTTACTTCTTGCCTATCTCACACTGCAAATTTTTTCTAAGCTCTATACTAAATATTAAATCTGTTATGAAAAAAGAACTAAACAAAATGAACACAAAATGATCAGCTTTAAAAAAGGACTCGTAACTGGAAAAAGCAAATGAAAAAAGAATGTTAACAACAAATACTTTTTCACACCCAACCCAGTTCTGCGGAATCAGAATCAATGTTGAGTTTAAGCAAGCGAATGAGCCAAATGGAGTAAAGTGCCATGCAGATTAAAATTTTTCCTACTTGTGACGAGTGCAGCTATCAATTTTTTTTTGCATCCTAGTTAACATTCATGTCAGTCAGCTGTTGGCTCTCACGTTGGCCAATAGAATCTTCCTGCCTATTCGTGGCAGCCAGCTATAGGCTCTCACTCTGGCCAGTAGAAAATGGCCACAAACTACATGAAAACTGCCGTAGAAGCATGAAAAAATCGATTCTTTCCACTATAGATGGGAATTGGAAAATGCAAATTGGTCTTGGCCTTGTTACTAACTTGGAGCATGTGCATGTAAATTTTGGTGCAAATCTGTCAAAAATTGCGGCCGTGCATTCGTTACACACACATACACACACACACACACATCCTGCCTTTATATATATATATATATATATATATATATATATATATATTATGGCAAAAGAAAGAGTGAGAAGGCATAACAACACTAACAGCCTAGAAAACAGACATAACAAAACCAAGTCTAAATTTGAGCAAGTTATATTGATAATCGCTTTGCTCTAATGCCTTAAGGAAAAGTATGAATCTATGTCTGTTTAACCTCTGTCCTATTGTTGTGTATCTTAACAAAATAGCTTGTAACTCACATAACCTGATCATTGATAGTGAAATGAGTTGGTGAATGAAAACTATCCATAACTGCCTCCTCTGAAAAGGCAATAGTAATAGCAGCCAAAAACTGTTAAACCCATAGGAAAAAATGAGAAAATATAATTAGTGGATTTGTTTTAAATATCTGAAAAAGATGCATTCCAGATTTCTGTCCATACCATGAGTAATTAAATTGCATATAAATTGGAGTAATTCATTCCAAGCAACATTCAAACTCTGCATGAAAGTAAATAAAAAATGGAAAATACACTAAACAACATAAATAGAGATAAATAACAAATAAATAGAGAAATAATTAGAAGTAAGAACATTTGGTACTGTTATATCCACTTCCCCTGGGTAAGTTAGCTCTAAGGTCATCTAACAACTGCATGATATCAATATAATTTGATTCATATTTGCTATCACTGGTAATTTCTTTTTTCTTTAATAAACAATAAAAATAAATTTTTCTATCTCTTCAGTAAAATTTCTATGCAATTTACTAAGTTTTTTTTTAGCCACTTGAATAATTTTAAAATTTATTTTTGAATATGACACAAATTAATTTCACCTTTCCATAGTCCACACAAAGTTTGCTAACATTCTGTTCACTTTCAAGTTCGGAAATGATCTCCTCCTTAATCTCTCAAGGGATTGATTTTCTCACTCATTCCTGTTGATCCATGATTGAAACATAAAATTTGCAAGTTCACTGCTCATGACATGGGTACAGTATGGAGATTCAGTTGGCATAACATACTGTACCAAATAACAGAAGCCACATAACTTGAGGATTTACATGAAAGCAACAACGAAAATGGATAGCACATAACTTGAAGGGAAATTATTGATATAATAAAAATGTTGAATATTCCACACTGCATTAAACAAAAGGTTAGGAAGGAAGCTCTGATCAATACTGGAAAGAGTGAACATGATAAACCTGTTTTCTTAAATTGTTTTAACAAAGATTTTATAAATTTCGGAAAAAGTAGCACTAGTTGTTCAGTTAAAGAATGTCAAATGTTTCCTTTTAGGCAAACGACTAATATCATTACAAGACACTTATAAACGTGCATAGTCTATTTTTATTCTCATTAAAGAATTTTAAGTTTTTTCAGGGAAAAATAAACTTATTCACTTTATTCATATAGGGAACTGTTCTTTTGTCCATAGCCAACCATATATATATATATATATATATATATTATTGAAGACAATAGACATTTTGTGTTGATTAATTTTACTGATCAACTTTACAAAATTACAAATAATACTTCTCAGACAAGAAAAGTACAAGAAATATGGTACTAGCTTTCAACTTTGTCATCATCAGAATAGGTAGATGAATGATTAGTTTCATAGAACTACTGAAAGTGTTGTACTGTAAGTGTGGTGTGTGTGTGTTTTTACCTGCCATTGAATCATAGTGCCATCAGGCAACATATTAATAAGCAGCATAAGGATCATAGTAACATTAGACAACTACTCACAAGCAATAACAAAATACTAGCAAAATTATATATATATATATACACACACACACACACACACACACACACACACACACACACACACTATAAAAGATTTCCAGTCAGGTTACAAATGTTAATATTTCATTTTTTTGCACCATCTCCTTAGACTTTCACCTCACATTATGTAGCAGGAGTCCACTGTGTAAGTATTAAAAGAAATGATCCCTGGAATAGTGTGATTACAGCTTCTGGCTAAACATTGCAAGAGTGTCATTGAATATATTTTACACAAATATAGACTCTCTCACATAGATCAATATACTTCTTTTTCAATGCCTACATATATGTACATGAAATACATCATGTATGTGTTTTTTTTTTATATTTACATAAATATATATGTATATTGCAGTGTGAAATTCAGGTTAGTAAATGGATTTTGTTCATCAGAGGTGATAGGAAAATAGGTTGCCTGTTCAAAAAAAGATTCTATCATGCGAAAAAGAAATGTAGCTCATGGCCAAAGAATCTGAATAATGTGCACATTGATATTTTTTTATCTGTGCAAAATTATATAATCATCTGATGGCCTTGACAGAATAGGAAGTTTTCTTGATGTGTACACAAACAGCTGAGAAAAAACAGCCTATTTCCATTCCATTGTCACTAGTTATGATATTAGAAAATGTCCTTTATTTTGTCTATATTTCTAAGATGAGGTATTGTAATTATTTACACTATTTACATTGTTTGTACTGTTGTCCTCATCTTCATTGTTATATTCATGATGTTTCAGCCATTCTATGCTCCAGCCTTCTCCATTTCAAACTGAACCCTTTATTTTGTCGACCAGGGTAGATTATTCTAGTTCCATGTGCCATGCCTCTTCTGGATGTCTCGGTATCAGTTATCTTTCTTTTAAGTTCTCCAAGTTTTTGTTCACCTCTGTGGTAGCCAGGTATTGAACCCACAACCAACTCTTTTATCCACTGGGCCATGTGTCCTCAGGTGGATAAAAGTGTTGGTTTAATCAAGTGACTTGACCCAAAGAGTTGTGAGTTCAATACCTGACTACAGCAGAGGTGAACAAAAACTTGGAATGTTGAGTTAAAAGGGAGATAACTGATACTGAGACTGTCTATATTTCTGAGATGAGGTATTATGTACAGTATTTACATTAGTCGGACTATTGTCCTCATCTTTGTCGCCATATTTGTCACAATGTTTCGGCCGTTGTACGCTCCGGCCTTCTTCAGGTAGTTGGAATTTCGACCTGAACCCTTTATTTCGATCACTGGGGTAGACTGTTCTAGTTCCACGAGTTCCTGCTAATTTACCCTCTGAAAGTTCTCCACTGCCTTAACCGGGTATTGAACTCACACTCTTTGGGTCTGTCACTGGATCTAACCAACGCCTTTATCCACTGTGCCATGTGTCCTTGAGTATGAATTTCTGGGTATTATAAACCTAATGTTTGTCAGCAACCATTTTTAACAGTACTCATGTTGCAATTTTGCTGTTATCATTGCATGTTTTTACCAGATCTCATATTGCAACTTTTTGTTATCATTGCTTTTCTCTGGCACTCCTTATTACTGGTTCCCATATTGTATTTATTTCTATGCTTGGCCGACTCAGGAGATTTTTGTGGCCTAGTATATGTGCTGATTCCTTAAGTTTACGAATTTTCCAATGGTGTTCCCTGTCTATGATCTCAACCTGATCCCACAGGGGACGGTGATCTTCCTTCTCTCTCCATATGTGGTCAGCCATGCCTGATTTTTCTACTTCCCCTCGCATTACAGCTTTCTGGTGTTCTTGAAGCCTTACCTTGAGAGAGTGGCCTGTCTCTCCTTTATATTCCTTTCCGCAGCTGCATGGGATAGCGTACACACAGTCTTTAGTCATGTTCTCCTCTATGGGGGGGGGGGTCTCACTCGAGAGAGATATCTGCGAAGTGTTGTCACCCTTTTGAAGGTTGTCCTGATGTTATATGGACCGCAGATCCTTTGTATTTTCTCTGATAACCCCTTCACATAAGGCAGGCAGACTGTTTTCTGAGTGTTGTTGACCTCCTCCTCCTCCTCTACCCACCTATCCCAGTTTTGGGGGGCTGCTGCCATGTACCCAGGGTAGTTGTTACGTTGTAGGGTACTACTTATACTGACCAATTCCTTATCTAACGTCTCTGGGTCACTACTTATGACTTTTGCTCGGTGTTGTAAGCAACGGACGATACCTTTCTTTACGCTGTATGGATGGTGGGAGTTGAAATTGAGGTACTGTCCGGTGAATGTTGGTTTACGGTATACGGATGTCTTGAACCCATGCTCTGTTCGAGATATTAGTACATCCAGGAATGGGAGTGTGTTGTTACTCTCTTTCTCCATTGTGAACTGTATCGAAGGTCTTATTGAGTTCACATGGTCCAGTGAAACTAGAACAGTCTACCCCAGTGATCGAAATAAAGGGTTCAGTTCAAAATTCCAACCACCTGAAGAAGGCTGGAGCGTACAACGGCCGAAACCTTGTGACAAATATGGCGACAAAGATGAGGACAATAGTCCGACTAATGTAAATACTGATACTGAGACATCTGGAAGAGGCATGGCACACGGAACTAGAAAAATCTACCATGAACTGTATCGAAGGTCTTATTGAGTTCACATGGTCCAGTGGAACTAGAACAGTCTACCCCAGTGATCGAAATAAAGGGTTCAGTTTGAAATTCCACTCACCTGAAGGAGGCCGAAGCATACAACTGAAACCTTGTAAATATGGCAATGAAGATGAGGATAACAATCCAAACAATGTAAATAGTCCCTTGTTTTATTATTATTGACATCTTCTCTGACTCTTAGATATATGATAGTCATATCTCAACTCCTACCAGCAACTTTAGAGGCACAACACTTTTCTTAGCACATGAACTGTCTCAAGTTTCTTGAAGATGGTCCCTTATGTGCCAACCACAAAAGCTACAAATTGAGCAGCTGCTGGGTACAACTCTCCAATTTACTCTGGCAGGTTCAGGGACATCTTTATTTTTGCCTGTTCCAACTTTGTTCTTTTCCTGTTATTATTTTACTTCATTTCTGTTGTAAGATATACTTAACTATTCAGTCTTCCTCTTATAACTTATCAACAAAGATCCTTTTTTTTATCATGTACAAAGACCTGGGTGGCTACTTGTGGTAGAGGGTTATATTAAAAGGTAGTTTATATTAATAAGAAGGGGAGTTAGACTTGAACAGGTTAAGATTGTAGTGATCAGGGAAACATCCACCTGGGAGTCAGTTCCACAGAGCAGTGGTTTACAAGAAGAAGCTGTATCAGTGAAACTGACTTTTCTGATGGAATACAAAGGAACTGTGGGTTGTTTGCTACAATGTAAGTAGCATGGAAGATCCTAGCCATGAATATTAGACCTATCAGAACCAAGGAATGAAGTTCATCTGAGTACTTTCCATGAAAGTAGCAATAGAGCAATGAGAGGCTTGCCACATCCTGCCTGTGAGAGTGTGAGAGAGGTTGGAAAATAATTTGTCACCCAAAAGGGCTTTGAGATGCTTTCAAACTCTATCAAGACTGGAAAGTGAGGACTGGGCAGCTCCCACCTGAATATGGTAATAGTACTCCATTTTCTTTCTGATCTGGCTCTTATAAAGGTAGAGGATAGCATGAGGGGTCAGATAATTAGTGGACTGGTACAAAGAGCCAATCATTTTACCTGCATCTTTAGCAATGGATTGTATATGAGTGTTCCACTTGAGGTTGGGTGTGAGTTTGAGGCCTAATATTCTCTCAAGGCGTGGTGCCACCTCAAGGGGACATTCATTCATTCATTCATTGTGACTGGTGGTAGTTCATTGTCTGCATGTTATTAACTTAATTATTTGATTTCTGTTGTAAGATGTACTTAATTATTCAGTCATCCTCTTATATGGTCAATAAAGTTCTAAGAAATTTCTAGGAAGATAAGTAATTTGTCATCTGTCAAAGAATAAAATTAATGAATACATTTGCAACCTTTGATGTGATTGTTCAGTATAATAAAAAGTACAAATTCGTTTTATAAATAGTAATGATATCTTGAAATTTTATTGGATTAACAAAGCACCTTAAGATGAAAAATACAAATCAAAAATTGATAATGACTATTTTATGATGGCTAAGACAGCTCCAAGAAAAACAGTTAAAATTAATTCAGCTGAAATTTGCTTTCCACATTAAGGAAAAGACTAATGCTTATATATGCAGTTTTTTTCCTCATGCTATTTTTCTTTTTTTGCTAATATGATTAAAAATCAGACATTTACAGTTGTTATTGATAATCTATTTCCCAGCTTTTGATAGCTGTATTCTGTGGGGGGAAAAAAAATAAAAACTTCCCCCTTCAAGAGAAAGCAACAAAAATAGTCATTAATATATCAACCAGCCCAATCTAATTTATCAGTACTGAGTATAGCAGATTCCATGTTATACCTGTGGTAGGGGGTTCTCCAACTTTGTGAAACAAAGAAAACGATCATTTGAAATCTGTACTAATCAAATATACACCTGGCAGACAAGCCAATATATCCTGTCTTCTTTAACTTCCTTACTCTTCAACAATACTCCCAATCAACTATCTGACTCCAATCCCAGAGAGAATAGATTGCACCATTCCCCTAGAAATTGTCTGCTAGACCAGATTTTATAACATCACTTTTGTTTATAGGTTTATGTTCCTTGGGTTTCACCTTAATGGGCAGCTGGTTTCCTCTTTACATACATTGCCACCTGGGCATGGGGCATTATAAATGCAGTTTTTAATCACTTTCCTCTGGTAAAGACCAACCCAAGTAAGAAGGTTGAAACAGTGAGCTTTACTACTATCCTCCACTCTGCAATTACAACATTGACAAAGCCTTTGAATTGTTCCACTGTTTCTCTTCAAATGTTTTTTATTGTAGCAATACAATAGTAGTGGAGGTTCTCTTGTTGTTTTTCACCTTAGAAACAAACAAGGACATAAATATTTATGTTGGCAGTGTGGAAGTTGAATAAAGTGATATGTAGTGTGGTATCAGCTTGGAACATTCATCAGGCTTAAACAGATTTCAATACTGGCTTTCTTTATTTAGTGGGTAATCATCTGGATATAATTTGGAACAACCCTGGGTAAATTGATTTACCCAGTCATGCTGAATGGATTGGTCCAATTTGTATATTAATGATTATTTCCTTCATATTTTGTTTCTTTAAAGAAAGAAGATTCTCTCTGTTTTTTTTTTCTTTTTCCAATGTGTAAACATGATGAGGACTGAAGAATGTCACAATTGCAATTTTTAGTTAACAGCAGCAGATATGTAATGAAGGGCTTTTTCAAATAATATTGAATATGTTATCATTTACATTATTTACATGTAGACTATTGTCCATATTTGTTATCAAAATGATTTGGTTGTTGTGCCCTCTGACCTTTACCAGGTACTTGTTGATCCAGGTAACCTTTGGAGAACTGAAGGCTCCAACAGTAGAAAAAAAAGCCCCAGTGAATGCAGTCAAGTGTAAGAAGCAGTAGCAACAGTCTCATTAGAAGGCAGATTAGGTTAAAGGTTCCAAGTTCTATACACAGAATTGGTTTGTGAATTTGGTGACATAGCAATTGTGAGTTCAATTTCTGGTCCATGTAGTTAAGATTTAGACTCAGTGGAACCAAGGCAAGCAACAACTGAGCACTACTGAATAAGAACTAGATATCCTTAGACATGGTAAGTGGGACAAGAACAAACTACTGCTCTATAAAGTTGTAGATTCTGTCTGTCTGTTATCAAACTCTTCCTAGGGTTTTGGGGATAGACCTCCCATAACCATATATATTCTGAAACTACATTACTCAGGGTACTTGGTTAAGTATATTTCATTTTGATCAAAGAGGGGCCCTGGGGGGACAACCCCCACTGAATTTTTTTTTCATTTTGATTTATATTAAATTTAAAGTTGAACAAGAGATTGACTCCTATCCAAAATCTAGGAGAAAGCCAGAAGATGGCGGTCATATTGACAAGATCAAAATGAGGCAATATAGATGTCAAGTTTAGCAAGAAATCACCAATCAGTGAGTATGCTTTAAAATGCATATTTATTGCAACAATTCAACTGTCATATCAATGTTGAAATCTGCTTATCAGTTCATTCAATCTTGTATTGCATCAAATACATATCAAAGGAGTCAAATCAAGCTGCTTTTGCATAAACCCCCCACTGAAAGTTTTTTTCCCTGATTTAAATTAAATTTAAATTTGAACAAGAGAATGACTCCTATCCAAAAAAGCCAGAAGATGATCACATCAGCAAGATCATTGAGTAATATTGAAATACATTATTTTTCTCCAGAAATTATAACAATGATTTAAAATCAATCATCATTTTCTTAAAAAAAAAAATGTGTGACACACTGAAAGGCATGGGTAATTTGGCTAGTATGAAATAAAGGGTTCAGTTTGAAATTCCCTGATGAAGGTGGGAGGGTACAATGGCTGAAACATCGTGATGACAAAGATGAGGACAATAGTCTGCATGTAAATAATGATAACTTCTTATCGTAGAATTTCAGACAGAAAATGTATGGAGGCTTTCAGTAGTGTTAGATTCTTTTTTTTTTTGTTCGGAAATAGTCATTATCACACTTTCACAAATGAAAAATGGTGTGGTGGATAGGAGTTTATTAGTTATAAATGGATTGTTTAACTGTTATAACCTAGGGAAGGTTACTGAATAGAATAATCACAGAAAGGTTTGTAATGACCGATAATACTTAGGACACAAACAACATATAAAATTCATCAGCAGTGTATAGAAGTAGTAGTCAGCTGCTAGAAGTGAGTCAAGTGAATTCCACAATGAATCTCCAACTGCAGACCAACATACAGTATTTACTACTGTATTTATATGAATGGGGACATACCCATATCGTCTGTAGGTATGCTACAACATTAACTTACAAAAATTCTGTACACAGAGAGTGTGTAAGGGTCTTATGCCACTCCCACCAAATTTGATACCTTCCCCCAATGTATGTTATGCCCCCCCACTCTACTACATCTTAATTTTCATAAAGTTGTATTCATATAAAATACAAATTTTATTATAACCTAGTTATGTACAATAATGAATCATATGCAATATAGGTGAACAATTCAACCAAAAAAATTAAAAATAAATACAAATTAGACATGTCATAAAAGATTATCCCACGTTAAATAAATCAACAATGTTTTTCGACAATTTTTAATATCACCTTGAAATTTTTCTTAAAAAGTTGAATAATCTTAATGCATTCAACATATGAATGAAAAACAGTAAATTTTAAAGTAGTATTTCTTCAAGACTTAACATGAGCAAAACAAATTCATGGATTGGACACAAAAAAAAGACACCTCAGAATGATGTCAAAATTTGAAAATGTTTCATCTTTTAATAGTCATTTTTGCTTACTTTAATTTGCAGTGTATATAAATGTAGGTAGAAAAATGCTCATTAGAGGCTCACAAAGTGTTGAAGCTTTTTCCCTCCAGTTGAGGGGTTTGGTGGTAGTATGCACTAGCTCTGTCTGTATCCACCATATATTGGGATAATTCATTTGTATATTGATTAAGAGAAAATTCACAAAGTGTTGAAAAATACAATATAAATCATATATCACAATATAATAATATGGAAGGGTAAGGTGAATGTTTCAAGTGTAAAAGTCCAGGAGCATATGAGAGATAGTGTGAGACAGGTGGAAGTAAATTACTCATTTTTCACTGGATCATGGTCTTATATCCTCGTTGTGAAATATTTCTGATTGGTTGGTTGAACTATAGCCTTGTTTGCCTGGTGATTTTTATTATCTGTCTATTTTTAGAGATGGTGAAATTTTGCTCTTATTCATTTTTTATAAGGAAATATTTGACATTCATTGACTGAGCAGTAAGTACTATTTTTAGTTGAAATTTATAAAATCTTTTTCATAAACAATTTTTCAGTATAATAGATTTCTTAAGTCCAGTAGTTCTTATTGCTCTTTCCAGTACCCCTCCTAACCTTTTATTTGAAGTGGCGTTGAATGTCAATATCTTGATATATCATTTTTTTTCTCTTTAAGTTACATGTGATATCCATTTTTTGTTGAAATTGATGTGGTTTTTATTATCTAGTATAGTTCTTTGTTTGTGATTCTGTAGTTAAAACACGTTTTTGAATAAGAATTTTTTTTTTCAAGACCTACAGCTTTCGCTCAATCAGTGATTTTTAACTATTGATTTGGGAAAGCAGTTGTAAACATGTGACAGTTTAGGTATTTCTGAAGGTATCTGGCACCATGCATGACATATATATGCAAGTCTCAATCTTTGAATTTTTAGGTTAATGTTTTGGTTTTATATCAATTTGCAATGCTGGATGAAAGTGCCTTTAGTGCAGCCTACTCCAGCTTATAAAATCTGCAATCTTATTATACAAAATGCATCTTGCATAGATATTTGGTCCATTAACAGCAACAGAAATTTCAATTATTTGATAGTAGATATGTTCACCTATTGTCTTGTTCATACTACTTCCCAGTCCTTTGAACAGGAGTAGAGGTTGATTCCTTGTTTCCTGTTTAGGATTGGGTTCCCGGATCCTTCTAAAATCTTTTCATTCTCTTTTATTCTCAGTAGCCCTTGCATTTTTGTGGCTTATCAACTTACATGGGGTGAATTTATTTTTTAAAAAAGAGACACAAAATAAATATAAACAACAATAAAGATAACCAACCTTCTTTATGTGCTGTGCCCCTCTCAGGACATAGGCAATCATAACTCTCCACAGTTTTCTCTTCTTCATAGCTCTTAATTTTGTATTTTTCTTATTTCTCCTAAACCTTGTTCTAGTCAAGCTCACTTAGTATGTTATGCATTATTTTCCTGTTTCTCTTTTTGTCAATGTCTGTCTGAGTATCAGATTTTCCAAGCTCTCTTTTGGCATGTGTCCTGGAAATTTCAAATGTCTCTTCCTGATGTTAAATATCCTTTTTAATTCCATTTCTCTAAAAAATCAACATTGCTCACATATTCGGTCCATGATATCCTAAGCATCCTACTGTAGAATCACATTTCTGTTGCTTCAAGTCACTTCTTCATCTTTGAGGAGATTGTCCAACATTCACTGCTATATAGGAGGACAGATATCATGTAACAGTTCAATACTCTTTTCTTTGTTTCTGATGAAGTTTTTTCTTGTCTCTTAACAAAGAAACAGACAGGGATGCCTACATTCTCCAACATGATTCAACCTGCTTCTGGAGAGAATTATGCAGAAAACCCTCCATGACCACAATTTTTCTATTGGTAGAGCTGTTTGCAACCTGCATTCCACAATCAGGAACAATGAGCTGTAAGACCTGACCAACAAACTCCTTGAAAGAACCGCTACATGTGTAAGGAAACTCAAAACTGAGAAATCAAAAATAATGTTGAATATCACAAGCAACATCATTGTAAGCATCACCATGAACAGTGAACCACTGCAGGAAGTGTCCAGCTTCAAATAATTAGGAGTAACCCTGTCAAAAGATGGCATCTGCAATGCAGAAAACTGCACACAGATTACCACAGCTGTGATGGCCAGACAGGAAAGGATATGGAAGAGCAACATCAGCTTCCATACCAAGTTCAAGCTCTAGAAATCACTGGTCATATCTATCCTCCCCCACAGGTGTGACACTTGGACACTCCTGGTGAGAAAAAGGATCCAGGCTTTCAAGAACAAATGCTTGAGAAAGTTCCTTTGCATCTCCTCATGGGAGCACAAAATCAATGACTATATATGTAGCAAGGTCAAAAGTCTTATATTCTGACAAGAATCTCTTCTCACCCCTATTAGGTGTTGGAAGATGTCATGGTTTGACTGTGCCATGCAACATAACGGCGTCTGCAAGACCATCATGCAAAGCACTGTTGAAGGTGGATGCAAGCAGGTACAGCAATGCAAAAGTTGGTCAAACAACATCAAAGAGTGGCTGGACATGACAATGCCGAAACTCCTGAAAGTCACTGCCAACAGATCATCCTGGTGGATGTTGTCTGTTTCTTCTGCCCTTAACTCCCACTGACAACTGAAGTAGTGAAGGGACTGATGATGACAAATACTCTGCTTAGCTTTGAAAACCTTGTTTTCTTGCTATTTCGGTTGAATCTCAAATTCAGTTAGCTTGTATCCATCTCTTATTGATTAAAGTGTTTCTTTGTCACAGCAGAGAAATCATGCCAAGTAGCTGATTATACAAGAGGTTTTCACTTGTAAAAAAGAAAAAGAAAGAATAAAATAAAAGCTGTTTTCAGCCAGATTTCTCTTGGCTTGTAAACTACTTTCCTCTGGTTGCAATCTATGTTGTATAAGATCTGGCAAAATCACTTCATACAAAAAGAGAAAGTAAAACCTGTTGTTTGCCAACGATCACTTTTTAACTCGCTAATGACTATACTGTCCTGAAACTTCCGTCATTAGCATCCATTAGGTGACTCAGTCACTTCACAATAATACTAATCATATGCTACTAACTAATCATTTAATGTATTGAAAAGAAAAAAAAATTTGGTAATCATTTTTACTTGGACATAGTAAATAACTTAAAATCAAAATTGCGCAAGTTTAAATTTTCCTCTATCATCAATTATTAGTTGTCTTTTATAAGTTCACCATTTATTATTTAGTATATTCATGTCTTTTAATACTCAATATCAGAGAAGTAAAATGTCAGTCAGTTATGTGCCATACGTGATACACGCTTACGCGATGTTTCGATACATGACTGACGAGGCAGATTTTTTCCCCTTCAGTAGGTTGCCATTTCTTTCTGCAGTAGACCAGTTGCTAGCTAGGGCTAAAGAACCCAGTCTGTTCTGCTATTTACCCATAGCCGGGGGTAAAAGAAGAGGATTCATACCTTTCCCAAGGGTATTAGCATGTAAGTGAATCTAATGGATTTGACTGGAATTCGAACTCGGCTCTCCGATTCCTCAATCTGAGTCACTATCCATTACTCCACCATGCCTCCTCAAGTAAAATGTAAAAGATTTAAAATTTTAATTCCCAGAAAATATTCAATAAATCTAGCAATCAACAAATACTACCAAGTAATCACAATTTTCAAGTGACTATGACTAATCCAGAAGTGACTGTTCTAGTACTGCTGGTTTGCTTTCTCTCTTGCATTTTAAAGCATCACAATCAATAACTTTATTTGAAGAGACAAGTTACAAGTCTAAAATCACTGCAGTCAGTTTTGTGTGGAGTATGGTTAGAAATGGTATCATTTCATTTTACTACTTTCATTCTGCAAGCAGCTTCAGTGATTTTTGGAGATTTGGTTTAAAACAATGCCTGAAAATTGTCAAAATCTCAATATTTGTATCTGTCATTTTCAAACTTAAAATTTTCAAATATAACTAAAATATATCTGTAAAAAGACTATGACTAAAGACAAATGAAAAACTTAGCTGATACATTTTTTCCTCGTATGGACTTTATCATGGCAAGTGTAAAGATTTTATTTTGCAACAAGTATTTATACATAGAAGTAAAAATGTATTTAGTTTTTCAGAGATTTTAAATGAAAGAACATTCATAAATATACTTCAGGCTGGCTAACTGAATATATTTAGTTTTCCTGAAGTATATTTATTTTAAAATTTATGTCAACTAAAATAAGTTTTCATTTTACTTTTATTCATTTATACACTCACAAATATATATATATATATCCACACACATCAGTATTATCGTGGAATTGTAGATAGTCTTCAGAGATGTACCTGGAATAAGTTTTAGAATAAAGGTCTATAAAAAATAAACAAAGTACTAGTTTATCTACACTTGAAAGATTGTCTTGACAGGATTTCCTTAACCTGCTAGCAGTCATGTATGCACTTGTAAAATCTATGATTACATCATATAGATCAGTCTTTCTGTCTGTCCTGATCTATTTACATTTTTGCTATTTTGTATCTATCTTTTATATTTTGTTCATATCTATTCAATTTTCCTTGTGTTATGTCATCTTGTCAATATTGGAAGAATGTTTTTTTCATTATTATTGAAAACAGCTGAAGTCTCATATTTAAAGTTTCATTCCAAGTTTGTCAATTTGGTCATTTTTTTTTTGTCTATTTTTCTTGTACTCTTTTTAATATTTACATTTGTCACTTGAGAGTTTTGATAAAAAAAAAATAAACAAAAGATGAAAGAAAAGATATTTAAAAGGTTATAAATGATTACTCTTCATTTAGCAAACTCAGACGACCACCCCAGACTATTAAGAAAATGTGTTCTTACATTTTTGGAATTTTTTTATTCTTTACAATTTAAAAATGTCTGCTTAACAAGATTTATTGTAAAGATTATTGAATGAGAATGTAAGATTTATAAAAAAAAAAAAAATGCAATATAGTACAGTTATCTTTCCCACCACCCTGACATAATTTCTCCTGTGACTTTTCTATATTTTCATGGTAATTTTTCTAATGAGCTTTCCTCTTTGGTACCTTGACATCACAAATTTAAGTGCAGTACTATATTGGCAGATAGGTCTCATAATTTTACTGTTGAAATTGCCAGTTGTAACTATAAGTTCTCTGCTTATATTAGGTTGGTGCAAAAATAATGTCGTTATTTACATAAGTAACATATGTGAGAAAACAACATTATTTTTGCACCAACCTAATAGTTTTTTGCTTCTGCACTTCTCTCTCTTGCGGAACTTTCTTCTGGTTTCCTGCCAACTAGAATTCTTGAAAATTTAAATGCAATGTTATCATCTTCTGTCTCCTTGAAACCTGTTCTTTTATTGCCCTCTCTGTTTCTTTCACTCTCAGTGGGTTTTATTGCCTTGCTTGGGGGATAAACAATTAAAGTTTAAATTAACAATTAAGTTAATTCATATCAACAGTTATTGCTGAATTGTGTACAAGTTTTTGAAGATGTTTTGCAATTCAGAAGAAAATATAATATTTAATAACATGGTATTGTCTCAATGGTCAGCTGCACGGTGTAGACGCTTGGGTAAGAAAGAGTGAATAAATGGCCATGACATTAGTGGTTGTCACCAGTTGCGAGATGATGATGCATTTAACATATGTTGTTATCCTGTGTGTGTTGGGGGTGGGAAAGTGATAATCATAACAACACCACCTTAGTAAAAAGTATTTTCTCCTTACCATCAAGCATAGATTACTGTTTTCTGTATGTCATCATAGCACTCCTTCAGGATCTTTTATAAATATTCAAAAATATCCCACTCTACATCATTAATTGGTAATCCAATTTTGGGTATAAACCATATATGTTTGCCTTAAGAATAACTTAAAATGAGGACAAACACAATAAAACTAGCTTCAATAGTGCATAAAAGAATATAACTACTGCTAAAATTTAAATAACACTAAAAACACATTTTGGTTATATATATTCTTACACTAAAGAATAATGAACACATTTAATAAAATGGACATTTCCTTCTGATCTGCCTTTTAAAAATGTTTTAAGTATGACGACAAAGACATTACAATTAGTGTAAACAACAAACAGAATATGACTCTTCTTAAGGCATTAAAGAATAGTTTCTTTTACCGTTTTTATTAATTTTTATGTATTTCAAATATATTTTAAGGTGAAATTGATTTATTTCATGTCCTTTTATTATGATGTAGGTGACATAACGTTGAATATAATGACATTTGCTGAACTGAAATTGACTCTAGAAAAGTGGCATAAAGGTGAATTTGAGGTAAGCCAAAATGACATAAAGCAGAGTATTACTTACATCGATCTCTCTCTCTCTCTCTATATATATATATATATATATATATATATATATATATATATATATATATATTACACTTCAATTGTCAAATACAAAGACATTAAAAGAGTAGAAACATTTTAACTCTTTTTAGTGCTCAAGGAAAGCAAGAGATTGCACTTAGTGAAAAGTTCTCTTTTGATGATTTTTCCCTTACTAAAAAGACTTTTAGAACTTTTTATTCTCATCTAATGCCTTTCTGTTTGATTATTATAGGCATAAGTGGAATATATATATATATATATATATATATATATACATGCATACATACATAAACACTGGTGTTATAGTCATTTATATGATGTCTTAAAACTTAAATGAAAGCAGGTAAAACATCAGTTTTGAAATAATGGTGGGCTGTGCATCACTTCAGGTGTATACGTATAATAAATCTCATAGAAACTGAGAGGAATACTCATGGCAAAATGGTTAAAATGAAAAAGAAAACGAATTAAAAAGCAATTAGCAAAGGAAAGAAAATAAAAAAACTGAAATGCAAATTGACAAATTCTGACATCAAATGCAAGAAAATAATATAAAATTTCAAACAGTTAAATTGTAAATCACACATAACTGATAGTATTATACCTTCTATCAGTGAGTTTGCTTCTTGATTCTATCTATCGATAGAATACAGCAGCCGCTCTTATTATTTTGAGGGGTGGACGGTTCCTACTAACACTGTTTTGTCTTTATTTGTCTTTGGTTGACAGTTTGAGTTTCTTTTATGGGTTCATATCCCTTCCCCAGCATTTCATATATCATGAAATTTATATATATATATATATATATATATATATATATATATATATATATATATATATATACATACACACACACACACACACACACACACACACGAACATTACAAATTTTTAATGCATGGGGTGTTTTGTAGGACCCTTGTGTATATGTGGTATTGTGGTGTGTGCAGATTTGAAAGGGGTGGATGAATTCTTGTGGTGAATGTGTAATTGTAACGAATGAATGGGTCATGATTGTGGTTAACTAGGAATAGGATAGCTAGTGAAAGACCAGCCTTCTCCCCACTCCCCCCTTCAGCCGTGTGCCACAATTTTGTATTTTTTGCAAAATAAATAATTACCTTCTATCAGTATCCTTGACATTAGCAGGGAATATGTGCTATTCATGTCTTTATACTATTCTATTCTAGTGCCTCTCTCTGCTCTATCATCCATGCATGGGTGCCTCTCACTCCCTCTCTGCCCCTACCGTCCATGTGTGGGTGCCTCTCTCACTCTCTCTCTGCCCCTACCGTCCATGCGTGTGTGCCTCTCTGTCGCTGCCCCTACCGTGATTGCATGGGTGACTGTGTCTCTATCTGCTCTGTCGTCCGTGTCTCTCTCTCCTCATGCCGTCCGTGTCTCTCTCTCCTCATGCCGTCCGTGTCTCTCTCTCCTCATGCCGTCCGTGTCTCTCTCTCCTCATGCCGTCCGTGTCTCTCTCTCCTCATGCCGTCCGTGTCTCTCTCACCATCCATTGTTTGCCTGTTCTATACTGTTTCTTTTTTTATTCGTGTCATGTCTGTGTGTCTGTATCTATTCAGTTATCCATGTATCTTATCACCTATAGAAATAGAACACAAGTAGCAAGTTATCTGTTATGTTTCTGCCAGTTTCTGGTGAAAGCCAAAATGATAAATGCTTCTTTTTTTTTTTTTTTTTTTTATGAAGTCATACAGACCATTTTCAGTTTGACATTTAATGTGGATCACTTTCAAAATTTCAGTTTTTGTCAAACTTGCCAGACGCACTTGACATCCTAAAAGCATTTACTTAGAGATTAAATGTAAATATTTTATTCATTTAACTATTAAAAATTTAACACACAAGTAAATCGATATTTATTTCTTAAATAGAAATAAATATTTTTAAATTTACAAGTTGCTTTTATATCTATTATCCAATTTCAAATACCTACATAAGTGTATGTAAATATGTTGCAGGAACCTGCAATAAATAGTGCATTATAAGGTTAATGTATATTTTCATGTTTACAGATGATGCTGATGTGTAAGTAAATGAATATTAGTAAACTGAAATCATAATGAAGCTACTATGGAATAAGTATAAATTTTTGTTTTGGTCTTTTTGCTAGTGTTCTCTATTTATAAACATAGCCACAATTTTAGTAACATTTTTTTAAATAAACCTAACGTGTATTTTTGTATATATACTATTTTTTAACGACAGATATACTCATGAGGGTTTAGGACTTTGACCAAGAAAAAAAATTTATCCTAAAACTTTCTTTCTACCAACTTCAAATTATTACTAAAAAAAAAAATTAAATTAAGGTACTGCTCACAAAGGGTAGCAGCAAATGTCTGTACTACATTTATTTTAAGCATGCTATTAAAATTACCTGAACCTCTGAATAGCACGTTATGTAGCCAAACATAAAGAATTATTGAAATCTCTTAAAATTCTTTGTCTCATATGCACTCACAATGTGCAGCAGCTGACTGGTGGAAGTCAGCTGGTTTCTTTAAAAGATCAAGCAAGACATCTTGTCTCTGAAAAGTGTCTGCCTTTTCTTTTCCTTCCTTCTTGTAGTCATTGATTTTTCCTCCTATTCACAAAATGCTGTGCCAGGATAGATACATCCACATGTCCGTCTCTCTGTTATTGAAGTGTAGCACGACTTGCAGTTACATTACTGGCAGGTGGGTGGGTCAGGCTAGGCAAAGAAACAAAAACACAAACAAATCTCCTCCTTGTCATCTGTTTTTCCCCACTTTTTTTTTTATCACAGAATATAATTTACATTTAAATTATCACTGCATCTGTTGCCTCTTGTCTTACATGTTCATTTTAGGCTATCATCTTCTATGTCCCTTTAGGACGTTGGCAATCATGGCTCTCCACAAGTTTCTGACCTTTACTGAATGAGAGCACATTTCCCAATGTAAATTATTTTTTCTGTAATAATGATTATTCTATTTTAAAAATAACAATATTTAATAATATCAGTAATTAACAAATATGTCATTATATATATTTATGTATGGCACAACTCCAGACGACAAGCACTATGAGAAAATAAACAATTTCAATAAATATCTGCATGAGTAGCTTGCTAAATACTGTTTGATAGTGAGATTCTTTACTATTAATTTTAATTTAGTCTGGTACAAGGCCACATGTTTAGGCCACCCAATAAAGATAAAACACTATAATTGTAGTGACTTGCAACACAAATTTCCCAACTATTGATTCACAATAAAACACTTTAGATAATTATATTTTGTAATAAAGATAATTGTTTTAATTTTAAAATATTAATATTTAATATTATAGGAAACTACAAGTACTAAAGGAAAGCAAGAAGAAAGGACTAAATATCAATTGCAAGATGTGAAATACAAATTGGAGATACCAAAATCAAGTGAGTACAAAAATTTTATCTTGGAAAGTATGACATTGAAATCCAAAGGCACATTGGAATTGTGAAAGCTGCTTTCTGAAATCTAAGCAAAGCATAAAGAGACTAGAAAATTTCACCAGAAACAAAGAAAAGAGTACTGAATTGTTATGTTATAACCATCCTCATCTATGGCAGTGAATGTTGGACAATCTCCGCAGTGAAGAGATTTGAGCAATAGAAATGTAGTTTAACAGAACTATGCTGAGAATACCACGGACAGAAAGCAATGAAGTTTTAGGGAAAATAGAAGCAAAAAGGACACCTGGAATCAGAAAGAAGCAGTTGAAATTCCTAGAGTAATAATGAGAGAATTTCTTGCAGAACTAGACACTCCCAGGATTCACTGAAGGCAAGAGAGAGAAAAACAGTAATTAACTTCTTACCTGATAAGAGCTACAAGAGACAGGAAGTTGTGGAGAGTCATGATCACCTGCATACTGAAGGGACATATCACATAGTGGAATAGTTATCAAATTCAACTTGGTCTGATGCAAAGCCACAAGCTTTGGGCACCCAATGAAGAATTAAACTATTTTAATGGTTTGCAAGTCTCATTTTCATAGTGATATACCCTATTATTTTTTAGCTTAGTGTTTCACAAAGGCACAAGTGTAGGACACCCACTGAAAATAAAACTCAAAACTTGCTAACTAATGCTTGAAGTGAACATTTATTTGATATAGATAAGGTATAGGCCAGATATATAGAGCACCAAATGAGGATTGAACTCACTATACAAGTAATGTGTTAAACACTTTCCTTGCTGAAGTCATCCATATTCACTGATAAAAATAATCAATTTATCAACTGAAGAACAATGCAATATATTTCCATTCGAAGTAGCTGAGAATTATAAACAATCAAACAGACCCTCTGCCATCTTAAATGATAGATAGAGAAAGTAAACCAGACCAGAAATTAGTCAGTCTGCACATTGTGGACATTGTTTTTTTATTTACAGATAGTTCACCCAATACAAGGCTCAAGGACAACTCAAGGTAGAGTGTTACTGAGGTAGGTAGTAAGGGTGGAAGTATTAGGATGAGTAGAAAAAGATATCAGTTGACCCTGTTAACCAAGAGTGTAGTTGTCAAGGAAGCATTCTCTTGGGAGTTTGTTCCACACAGGAACAGTTCTGAGAAAAAGCTGTCCAAGTAGAACTTAGTTTTTATCAAAGGAAAACAATGAGAAATGGTTTGCCACCATGAAGACAGCATGATGGGTGCTAGCTGTGAAGGTCCAAGCTGCTAGCAATAAGGAATGTAACTTGTCCAAACATCTACCATGGAAATATAGTAATGAAAGGTCGGCAATGTTTTGTCTGGAATAAGGGTTGGTGGAGAATAGTTAATCACCTACAAGTTTGAATAAATACTTTTAAGCACTGTTGACGCTGGGCAGTAATACTCCATTGGTAGTCTTATCTGACTCTTATAAAGATAGAGCTTGGCAGTAGGATTTGTGTATTTTCAGTAGTGATACAAATAACTGACCCTTCTTCAGTATTTTTATGATGGCATGAATATATGCAAAAGAATTTGAATGATTATAAACATAGAGAGATCATGATCAGCAAGATGTGTAAAATGACAAGACAAGTCTGCTGTCTCATATTAGGGAATTATTTTGAAGTAATTCTTGTGTTCTGATGAGGGTTGTGATCAGAGCTGATAATTGGTAATACCTGGTCATACCAGCATTTGCTAATTAATTATCATTTGATTTCTGTTTCAGTCAATTGGTTTTCATCCTCAGTCTTGTTATACCACAGAAATTTCCTCCCTATCATAAGAGTTATCAGTTATCTTAAACATCATCACACTATGTGTTCTATACTCTATTAGGACTATAAAGGCACTATATGTACTGCGGCTGTAGCAGCATCAGTGTGTCTAGGGCAAGGTAACCAACCAGAACCCATTCATTTACAGGCTGATTTTGAATTCAGTTTTCCTTCTCTTAGACTGGTTGTTACCTCAGAGCAAGAGAGACCAGTCTCTCCTGTTATTTAAACCACAGCTGGATGAAGATGAATTCATGACTTTTTCAAGAGCATGAGCACAAAAGTGAACAAAATGGAATCTAGCGCTAATTGAAATCGGCATGCCAAATTCATTTTTCTTTATACTCTGCCTTCAATTTTTATATTTTAGGCAAAGAATGAATTTAAATATTCTGATAGTTCTCCATTAATGTTTTGGCTAATATTCATAGTAATATTTAAATTACTGATTATCAACTGATTAATTGGTGAAACACTAGTTCCAACCTAATAAGCAAAGTGTTTAAGAGATTCTAAAAATTATTCTAATTTATGCCAGGAATAGCTTTATGAAGCTTTAGGATTGGATTTTTTAATTCTTTTGTCAAGATCTATCTAAAAAACGAAAACAGATTATAAGTGGCAATGATGTAATAAATCGATAACACCTAATATCAGCTGTGAGATTTCATAATCTAAATCATATTGTCATGCCAGTTTAAATTAGATTTGTGCTTGAATGTGTCCAAGAAACTGTTTCAATTTTCATAACATGCACAATATTTTTAATGACAAGGAAACAGCTGATGATGATATCTAGTCATTTGAGGTATAAGACAGTTATGGTCATATTCATAATCTCTGGAGCACTGGTAAATGATCATTGTATTGAGATTGTCATTTAGAGTTTCTATGTAGATTTTCATTAGAAACAAAGAAAAAAAAAACAGAACAGTTATGTAATATCAGTCTTCCTATATGGTAGTGAATGCTGGACAATCTCTTCACAGATGAAGAAGAGATTTGAAGCAACAGAAATGCTGAGAATACCATGGACCAAACATGTGAACAATGGCAACAAAAAGGACACTTAACATCAGAAAGAGAAAGTTGAAATGTCTGGGGTGCATAATAAGGAAAGAGATCTTGGAAAATTTGATACTCACAGGAGAGATTGAAGGTAAGAAAGACAGAGGAAAGCAATGCATAACCTAACTTGGGTGAATTGATGGTTGAAAAGGGTTTGGGAGAGATGAAAAAAAGACAAGAAATTGAAGTCCTGAAGTGACATGGCACATAGAAGAAGAATGTAGATTTTATGGTTTCACATTATGAAATGGACAAAGTCTGACAATTATTTTAAAACATTTTTATGTTTATACATTCTTTTTTATAGATACAAATATTTAAGTAAATGCTCTGTTTATAATAAACAGTATTAACAACATTTACTGGCCTGAAGGTCAATTTTAAAATTGTAGTTAAAAACAGTAAAATCGACCTTGCTAACTGAAACACTCCTCTGTGGCGAAATCAGTAAAAGCACATCAGGCTATATGACAGTTTTGTATAGGATACAGGTTTGATTCCTATCAGAGGATGCATATTTTTTTATGACAATTTCTCGGACATTCAGACTGGTAAATGTTGTTAATACTGTTTATTATAAACAGAGCATTTACTTAAATATTTGTATCTATAAAGAAGAATGTATAAACATAAAAATGTCTTAAAATTTTAAGGTTTGTATAGTTAATGGTACTGTTGATACTAGTAAGAATAATTAATTACTCATCTTGAAATAGTTTAAAATTAAATTGATAACTTAGACTTTAACTAAGAAATATTACTCCTTAACCGTTATTAACAATATTAAAAATATTATTAGAAATTTTTTATTTTTTATATATTGTTTACTGATATAAAATTCAGTTTATATTAAGTTCCTAGTTTATTTGTGGAGATTTTAAACACTTAAATTACTATCAAATGTTAGCCGAAAAATAAAAAATAAAATTTAAAAAAATTAAAAAAAATATATAAATCTGTGTTTTTCCAGATGGGCTGCTATATGCACACATACATTAATTCTCTTAATTTCCCTCTCCAAATTTATATCCCCACCTCTTTCCTTCAAAACCCTAAGTCTATCTCTTGCATCTTCTCCCCTTTTTTTCTCTTTATATCGATTCTGGTGAGTTGATCTATTAAATAGGTCTATGTCGGATCCTTACCCATTTTCCTCACTATTAAGTATTGTAAAAAAAGTAAATTTAAAAGCATTTCTATCTCTCCCTTCCCTCTCTAATTTCAACCATGTCTGTCACACTATCTCTCACCACTCTCTATATCACCTTACATCAGCTTAATACTACCCTTCAAAAGTGTAAGTTTAAATTCATTTTTTCATCCTTGGAAGTGAGGTCTGATGATCCAGGGTAAAATAAACTCCTTGGGGAAATAAATTATAACCATGGAACCTTAAAGTTGTCTGGTTTTCTTTTAATTTATTCATCCTCCTTGGGATTATCCATACGGATTACCAAGATTTTCATTACTTATATATATATATATATATATATATATATATATATATATATATATAATTCTGTGACTTCTGTTAGTCCATCCATCCATCACACCCTCTAAAATGGCCATACATTGACCGATTGAAACAAAATCTTGTGCAGAAGTGCAAACAGGTAAGGGGGTACAAAGTATAATTGGTTTTACTAGGATGTGTAGCTTAGTACAATAAATTTCCCTTATTTTGGAGGAAAAAGTTAAAACTTATTATTTAGTATACAAAATACTCCTATTATAAAAAACTTTTAATCAACAATTCTAGTATTTACAATAGCTGAATACTTTCCAGATGATATCTATAACCTGCAGATCTTCTAATTTTAGCAATAAAAAAAAAACAAATCAATTGTATTAATTCTCAAGTTAATGTAACAATTTCAGCCATAATTTGAATTTGATTCTATCAATAATGGCAACCATTCTAGAAGGACTGCTTTGAATTCAAAATTGGTTGAGCATGAGGCTAGCAAAAAAAACAATATTTTGCTATAGAAACCATAGCAACTATACCTAGCATATTGATGTCATGGCCTTATATATAATGCAGGGAGTCTACAGGTTGAGCAACAACAATATAGTATCCCTTTTTAATATCAGTGACTACTTTTGACAAGAAACAACTCTTTTAGTTCTAGGGTAAAAGAAAAATGATTTTAAAAATTGATTTTCCTGTTCATTAGTTTTCTTGCAAGGTCTGTCCAGAAAGGATAGATTTGTATAATATTAATAAAAAAATGTAACCTACCTTGGGCAATGGTATGGTATGTTCTCTTAAAGTCCCCTCTTAGGAACCTTACACACTTATCTTCATGTCTCTTTCAGTTTTCAGAATTGTCTGCTATGTCCTTTTTCAGGATTACAATCACTTAGCTAATCATGTTCTTATTAATTTTATCCATCTTTTGAGATTTTCTATTTCAATGGAAAAGTTGCAGAGAGCCAAATCTAGACTCTTGGGAGTGTGTGACAAATGTGGATGGGGTATTGTTTTGCCAAAAATCACCGTACAGACTATCGAATGATGAACATTTGAGATCTATATATAAAATTCTGTGACTACTGTTATTCCATCACACACTCTAAAATATCCATACATTGACTGATCAAAATTATATTTTGGGAAGAACTGCAAGCATGTAAGGTGGTACAAAGTACAGTTTGTTTTACTAGTGTATATAGGTTACTAAAATAATTTTTCATTAACTTTTGGGGAAAAATTAAAAGCTTTATTATTTAACATACAAAATAATCCCACTATTTTAAAAACAATTTAATGATTAAAATAACAAATACTTACTTAATAGGAATGCAATATTATTTTTTGCATATCTTTTCAAGTTTTAATATATGCAAGAATCCAGTTTCCAGTTTGCCCTGCATTTGTGAGAACTATAAACAAATCACTTCAAAACTTGGAATTTTTCTCCAGAAAGAAATATTTATGCATGTCCAGTTGTCTGTTGCATGCTCAAGAGTAAGAAATCATAGCAATTTATTTTTCAGTGTTAAATAGGAAAAAATAAAAAACAAATTTTTCTTAAAAAATATTGTTCACCATGAAGTCCTATAAAATCAAATTAAAGAAATTATTAAACTACGAAGTAGAAATTTTATCAAAGTATTTTTCCAAACAAATCAGCTTAATCAAAGTTCATAAATTGGTTTGTGAAATGGTATAAAACATAGTTTGTAAATCTCAAAATGTTAGCAATAACTTCAACAATACCTGATACTGTGTGGATGTCAAGTTGAGCCATACTTTCACCATAAGGTAATACGTGTGTGTATGTATGTATGTATGTATGTATGTGTATATATATATATATATATATATATATATGGGGTTAACTAAGCCTTACTTTGTTGTAGAGGCTTTCACAGTTGAATTACTCCTTTTTCAATCAACATGCATAACTTTAAAAATGTTAAAAATTAAAAGGGAAATGTTAAATTCATAAACTCCTGTTATTTATAATCTATAATACATAAATTTATTCCATACTAAAATAATTCAAATACTAATTGTATATTAAAAATTTATTTATCATTTACTCACATTTATTAATTAGATATTAAATTATATCACTTAGCTTCCTCCATAGCTTCCTCCATAGTTTACCTTGACTTTTCTGTTGACCTGATGAATATTTATGAGCACCTCTGAAATTTAAAAATTTTGTAAAACTAACATTTTTACTTTTGTTTATATTTGTTGCAATGCAAAATTAAAGTCCATCAAAAGATAAAACATATCAGTTAAGTTTTCCTTTAATCTTTATTCTTATATATATATATATATATATATATATATATATATATATAACCAGGTGTGTGTTCAATCACACACACACATATATATATATATATATGAGTGCATTTGTGCTTTAGTAATGAAATGAAAAAGATAAAAATTTTGTTATGAGAAAAGAATAGATCTGTAAATTTATAAACTTCTTTGCCAATGATGGTATGCTTTCTTTCATTTTCTTTTCTTCTTGATTTCTTTTATTCGATGCCTTCTTGGTACTTTGCCATGGTGCAGTGCTTAGAAATCTGGTTTTGAAAATCCTTAAGAAGAAATATGATCAAGTCTGGGTCTCTCAAACTTGTTGATTTATGTTAATACTATGTAATGCTTAGAAAATAACACTTCCCATGTTTTTCCTTTACTTCAGAAACTTCATCCCAAATCACTTCCATGCAAATATCTCTCCCCAATTGTGGGTTAAATAGTAGGACATGTATCTGGAAAAAATCCTTGTTACTCTCGAAAAATTATTGGAATATTCACTCACAAAAACAAGAACTGTCATTGTAATCCTAAATGTTTCAGCTTTAAATAAACTACAAATGTTTGAAAAGCTGTAAAAATAAAAAAAATCACACAAATAGTTAGCTGTATGTACAAATAAAACTACATTATCTAATAATTTTAATGTATAATTGATCATTATTCATGGCTTTGTATGAGCAATCAACTTAATTTAATTGCTTCTTTATAATAGACCCCATATAAGACTCTTAATTTATTTATTTCTAAAAGTGCCTCTCCTCAACACCTCCTCAGTCTTACACACAGAGTTGAGGCATCTGGTAGATTAAAGTTTATTCATACATCAGAGACTATTAATACTTGTTCACAGTCTAACTCCATTATATATTTATACTATTCACATTCAGACTAATCTCCTCGTCTTTGGTGGTGTTATCACATTTCGTCCATTGTGCCCTCCGGCCTTCTTCAGGTTTTTGTTGATGCAGGTAACTTTCAGGGGATTTCAAACTGAATCCTTTATTTAATCTACAGCAGTAGACTGTTCTCATTCTACTGTTATATCTAGGGATATCTCGTCTTGTTCTTATTTAGTACAACTATGTCGTTGCTCATTGTTTCCATTGAGTCTAAGTTTGTAATACCCAGCCAAGGGACTGAACTCACAATTACTGTCATCAAATTCATGAACCAGTACACTAGACTATTGTTTTGTGTATCCATAATATGTAATATTAAGTGTAACTGAGGTGGGTACTTTTAAATAACATCAAGTACAGGGAATTACATAATCCTTTATATATATATATATATATATATATATATATATATATATTATTTATTGAAAATTATAACATAAATATGTTATAAAATCACTACAAAAATAGCCATTTTGTTTCAACACTTCTGGTACTTGATAAGACACCAGAAGTGCTGAAACAAAATGATTATTTTTGTAGTGATTTTATAACATATTTATGTTATAATTTTCGAATAAATAATTATATTTGCTCTACTCTGTATTGAGCACTCTTTTAAGAATAGTATTTTTTAGTTATTGGAATTTATTCTTTATACACCAATCCTATACTTGCGTGTATATGTATATATATATATATATATATATATAATGAAATGGATTAAGTTCAATATAGAACACATCTTTAATGCCTGTTGGAGAACACATATTTTGTACAAAATTTCTCAAACATTCAGGCTTGTCAATGTAATAAAAATAGAGCATTTTCTTAAATAAATTTTATCTAATAAAATAATGCATAAACTGAAAATATATATATCTATATCTATCTATATATATATATATATATATATATATATATATATATATGGGATGCTGAAAAGATCTTGGCCTGACCAATTTAACAAATACATACTGATTTTAGGAATAGGTTGTGTCAAGGGATCTTCAGCACTCTCTCATACAATATCTTCAGTGCCATAAGATATTGTTTATATCTGAAAATTTGTTTTCAATTTAAATTTTACTTAGAGAATTGAAAATGAAATATAATTGTAAATTATATAGAAATGCCATAAATGTGATTAAAATATTTTGTACATTTTAATATGTAAAAAACGTTTTTATATTTTCAAAAATTTTAAAATAAACCCTATAATCTTGCTATGGTAACTATTTTTTCCTTAATTTTTTCAGTTATGAGGATATTCGCCTTGAACAAAATGTTGGAATAATAAAAAAATTTTAAACATACAAGTAGTTTTCTCATGTTCCATCTGAATTTCTTTGTTTGGTTATTTCATATCAATCATTTTATCACTCATATATATATATATATATATATATATATATATATATATATATGTAACTTCTTTGATATGATTTCATTGTGGCATTGTTAATTTAAAAATGGAGAACAAATTGAAAAATCTTTGTCTATAGAATATATATAAATCTATTATTTTGTTAAATGAAAAATTAATAGGTTTTAGCAAAATAGGTCAATTTTGCTTGTGTTTATTTTGGAGAAATAAATTTTTCGGAAATTCAGAAAAACAAATTGTAATCAAATCAATGAAAATTATACATTTCAATGAATGAGAGAATTTATAAGAATCAAATCAAATGATATTCCAAATGTTTACTGCAAAATATTTTCAGTGTGGGAAGACATTGCTGTAGTTGTAATTCTTAAGAGGAAGTCGCTTATTACATTCATTTTGTGATAATGTCTTAGATATTAATAATCAGCTGATAAAATCAAGTGAAAGATATAAAAATTGAAACGATTTACATTCACTTTTATAAATATAGTTTGTTATTCAATTCATCATTAACAACTTTACATTAAAAATGAATTTTTTCATTTAATTTTCAATAATTTAAGATTATAATATATTCACACACACACACATCCACACACATATCCCTTTCTCATCATATATTGCTTTCTAATTAACTTTGATCTTCAAAAATCTCAATGCAATGTCAGTTGTTATGTTCTTTTATTGTTCTCTTTTTATAATAATGTTTTTCTTTTTCTTTCACCTTCAGTAATCCCTTGTCTTAGTGGCTTTATTGCCTTGCTTTGGGAAAAATGGTTTAAAAAATATGAAGTTGATAAATAGATAGATATTCATTTACATGTATTTTTTTTTTAAATACACCATTTGCCTGTTTATGAAAGAATTTTTGTAAGATTTGAAAAAAAATTTTTAATTTGTTTCCCTAGCATTAAATATAGTTAATAGCATTTGGAATGTGTATGTATATATGTGTGCGCATGCATGTGTAGAGAATAAATCTTTCAATGAAAACAGATAAAATGTCTCAAGTATTTTCTTGTCAACAAGATATAAAATAGGTTCAGTCTGTTTGGTTGTTCCTAAATAGAACCATGAGTTCTGAAAATGCTAAGTGGAAAAACACCCCACAATCAAGGAAAAATGGCTAAACAGATTTCAAGGGCAGATTATGTGACCGTTTCAACTGTTTTTTGGGTTTTTTTTTTTTTTTATAAATATCAATTAACAGGAAAAATATACTTTTAAACCATCAAAATATATATATGTAGAATTTACATGTAATTAAATAAAACCTGTTCTTTGTAGTAGGTATAATTTAATACTCCTGCTGTTTTTATTGCAAAAATATATTTGTTTTCTTAAGTGTTTTATCCTCATCTCACAAGCCAGGTCATTTCTATTCATTCATAATTTTACAAAAAAATGAGTGTTTTTAACCTTCATGCCCACAAAAAACAGTGTGTCAAAAGAATGGTTATTCCTTTGACACCACTATTACTGTATACACTATGGACTCCTATGTCAATGTTTATTTACAAAAATATGTGAACCAAGTATTTATTATTTACCATTTTATAAAGATTTATATACCATTTCATAGAGAAATAAATTTTAAAAAAATCTTTTTATTCAAAAATTTATAGAAATTGCAAAATTATCAAAATATATAAACCAACTACAATGCAATATTTAGATTTTAAATTATTGCTAATTTCTATAAAAAAAATGGCTAGAAAATCTGCCAACTGATTAAATAAACAATCTAATAAATATTGTTTAATGTCTCTGTTGTCAATTCTCAAGAATAAAGAAAATGTATAAATTTACTTTCATATGTTTGGGCTTTATTACCATTCTAATCATTGCTTTTTAAAAATATAATAAACATTGCCAAAGGAGCTAAAAATTTATAGAGTAATATCAGTGTTAAGACAATAACCATCCAGTTGAAACACCTTTTTTATTTTATTTTATTTATTTTATTTATATTTTTGTTTTTGTATGCACAAAGGTTAAACATTGCCAAAAAAATAATACTTGTGTTGGGACAATAACAATTAAACCAAGTGTCATTTTGAATTATATCCTTAACTAATCAACAATTTGTCTATATTTCTGAGATGAGGTATTATGTACACTATTTACATAATTCAGACTATTGTCCTCATCTTTGTCACCATATTTATTACAAGGACACAGTGGATAAAGGCATTAGTTAGATCCAGTGACAGGACCCAAATAGTGTGAGTTTAATACCCGGTTAAGGCAGTGGAGAACTTGGAGAGGGGAATTAACAGGAGATAACTGATAACTGACATCTATTAAGCATGGCACGTGGAACTAGAACAGTCTACTCCAGTGAGTGAAATAAAGGGTTCAGTTCGACATTACAACCACCTGAAGAAGGCCAGAGCATACAATGGCTGAAACGTTGTAATAAATATGATGACAAAGATGAGGACAATAGTCCGAATAATGTAAATAGTGTGTAATCAACAATCATAGTATCTCTGGCTCATTTATCATAGATAAAGAGACACAAGACTCATGTCATAAATATTAACACATTTACACTTCTGGTTGAGGAATTGGGAATGGAGAAGTTAATTGGTATTACTTAATTTTACTGTATTCTCTCAGTAAACCATGTTTTAATTCAGGCATAGGTAACCTTTTCTAAAAAGTTGGTCACATGAGATATGGCTCATCATAAATTGGACTACACAACTAAAAAAATTCAAAGGTAAGTTTTTTTGAGGTGATTCAGTTATTTTCACTATAGAACATAGGTGAAGGCATCTGACTTGGAAATGGGGAATTTTATTTTTTTATTTTTTTTCTTGAGAGAAAAGATTTTCCTTTAATTAAGAATTTGAAGTCTTGGTATCATATTAGCACAGATGACAGTGTGATTAGCCTACACCACCTAATCTGATTAATTTATTCACTTGAAAATAGAATTTTTTTAATAGAAAAATCTATTTCTTCTCCAGGGAAAAAAATTATGAACATTTCCTGTTTCTAAAGTAGAAGATATTTATACGTCTGATCTTCCTTAGTGAAAACCACCAATGGTCTAAAATGAAGAAAACGTTTCCTTCAATGAAAGTTAAATAATTCAACAAATGTTTCATGTAATCATTGTTTATGTATGTGGTTATGTATGAGAGAGAGTGTGTGAGTGAACAAGTGAGAATGAAACAAAACAAACCAAATTTTAAGAAATGTTATTTTCCTCATGAAATTAGGTATGCTATTTAGAAAGCCAAATGAGCTGCATATGGCCTCTGGGCTGCAGTTTTTCTGTAACTGGTTCTAAGTTTAAATCATCAGTGCACTCTACACCAATTATTTTCAACATTGGGGTTCATAATATAACAGTCATTTCCATATTTATCCCTTTTCATTTTCTCTTGATGTGTGTGTGTGTGTGTGTGTGTGTGTGTGTAGATGTGCGCATGCACACATGCTATATATATATATAT